>JAQNBH010000013.1:9131242-9628742 GCA_028752905.1 Cladorhizidae sp. MBARI D1340-BT2
TCCATCACTCCCAAACTCATGGCTGACATCAACTACTCTAGCTCCACCACTCCCAAACTCATGGCTGACATCAACTACTCTAGCTCCATCACTCCCAAACTCATGGCTGACATCAACTACTCTAGCTCCATCCCTCCCAAACTCATGGCTGACATCAACTACTCTAGCTCCATCCCTCCCAAACTCATGGCTGACATCAACTACTCTAGCTCCATCACTCCCAAACTCATGGCTGACATCAACTACTCTAGCTCCATCACTCCCAAACTCATGGCTGACATCAACTACTCTAGCTCCATCACTCCCAAACTCATGGCTGACATCAACTACTCTAGCTCCATCACTCCCAAACTCATGGCTGACATCAACTACTCTAGCTCCACCACTCCCAAACTCATGGCTGACATCAACTACTCTAGCTCCATCCCTCCCAAACTCATGGCTGACATCAACTACTCTAGCTCCACCACTTCCAAACTCATGGCTGACATCAACTACTCTAGCTCCATCACTCCCAAACTCATGGCTGACATCAACTACTCTAGCTCCATCACTCCCAAACTCATGGCTGACATCAACTACTCTAGCTCCATCCCTCCCAAACTCATGGCTGACATCAACTACTCTAGCTCAATCCCTCCCAAACTCATGGCTGACATCAACTACTCTAGCTCCATCACTCCCAAACTCATGGCTGACAACAACTACTCTAGCTCCATCACTCCCAAACTCATGGCTGACATCAACTACTCTAGCTCCATCCCTCCCAAACTCATGGCTGACATCAACTACTCTAGCTCCATCACTCCCAAACTCATGGCTGACATCAACTACTCTAGCTCCATCACTCCCAAACTCATGGCTGACATCAACTACTCTAGCTCCATCACTCCCAAACTCATGGCTGACATCAACTACTCTAGCTCCATCCCTCCCAAACTCATGGCTGACATCAACTACTCTAGCTCCATCCCTCCCAAACTCATGGCTGACATCAACTACTCTAGCTCCATCCCTCCCAAACTCATGGCTGACATCAACTACTCTAACTCCATCCCTCCCAAACTCATGGCTGACATCAACTACTCTAGCTCCATCTCTCCCAAACTCATGGCTGACATCAACTACTCTAGCTCCATCACTCCCAAACTCATGGCTGACATCAACTAGCTCCATCCTTCCCAAACTCATGGCTGACATCAACTACTCTAGCTCCATCCCTCCCAAACTCATGGCTGACATCAACTACTCTAGCTCCATCCCTCCCAAACTCATGGCTGACATCAACTACTCTAGCTCCATCACTCCCAAACTCATGGCTGACATCAACTACTCTAGCTGCACCACTCCCAAACTCATGGCTGACATCAACTACTCTAGCTCCATCCCTCCCAAACTCATGGCTGACATCAACTACTCTAACTCTATCCCTCCCAAACTCATGGCTGACATCAACTACTCTAGCTCCATCCCTCCCAAACTCATGGCTGACATCAACTACTCTAGCTCCATCCCTCCCAAACTCATGGCTGACATCAACTACTCTAGCTCCATCCCTCCCAAACTCATGGCTGACATCAACTACTCTAGCTCCATCCCTCCCAAACTCATGGCTGACATCAACTACTCTAGCTCCATCACTCCCAAACTCATGGCTGACATCAACTACTCAGCTCCATCCCTCCCAAACTCATGGCTGACATCAACTACTCTAGCTCCATCCCTCCCAAACTCATGGCTGACAACAACTACTCTAGCTCCATCACTCCCAAACTCATGGCTGACATCAACTACTCTAGCTCCATCCCTCCCAAACTCATGGCTGACATCAACTACTCTAGCTCCATCACTCCCAAACTCATGGCTGATATCAACTACTCTAGCTCCATCACTCCCAAACTCATGGCTGACATCAACTACTCTAGCTCCATCCCTCCCAAACTCATGGCTGACATCAACTACTCTAGCTCCATCCCTCCCAAACTCATGGCTGACATCAACTACTCTAGCTCCATCACTCCCAAACTCATGGCTGACATCAACTACTCTAGCTCCATCACTCCCAAACTCATGGCTGACATCAACTACTCTAGCTCCATCCCTACCAAACTCATGGCTGACATCAACTACTCTAGCTCCATCCCTCCCAAACTCATGGCTGACATCAACTACTCTAGCTCCATCCCTCCCAAACTCATGGCTGACATCAACTACTCTAGCTCCATCACTCCCAAACTCATGGCTGACATCAACTACCGTAGCTCAATCCCTCCCAAACTCATGGCTGACATCAACTACTCTAGCTCCATCGCTCCCAAACTCATGGCTGACATCAACTACTCTAGCTCCATCCCTCCCAAACTTATGGCTGACATCAACTACTCTAGATCCACCACTCCCAAACTCATGGCTGACATCAACTACTCTAGCTCCACCACTCCCAAACTCATGGCTGACATCAACTACTCTAGCTCCATCCCTCCCAAACTCATGGCTGACATCAACTACTCTAACTCCATCCCTCCCAAACTCATGGCTGACATCAACTACTCTAGCTCCATCCCTCCCAAACTCATGGCTGACATCAACTACTCTAGCTCCATCCCTCCCAAACTCATGGCTGACATCAACTACTCTAGCTCCATCCCTCCCAAACTCATGGCTGACATCAACTACTCTAGCTCCATCACTCCCAAACTCATGGCTGACATCAACTACTCTAGCTCCATCCCTCCCAAACTCATGGCTGACATCAACTACTCTAGCTCCATCTCTCCCAAACTCATGGCTGACATCAACTACTCTAGCTCCATCCCTCCCAAACTCATGGCTGACATCAACTACTCTAGCTCCATCCCTCCCAAACTCATGGCTGACATCAACTACTCTAGCTCCATCTCTCCCAAACTCATGGCTGACATCAACTACTCTAGCTCCATCCCTCCCAAACTCATGGCTGACATCAACTACTCTAGCTCCATCCCTCCCAAACTCATGGCTGACATCAACTACTCTAGCTCCATCCCTCCCAAACTCATGGCTGACATCAACTACTCTAGCTCCATCACTCCCAAACTCATGGCTGACATCAACTACTCTAGCTCCATCCCTCCCAAACTCATGGCTGACATCAACTACTCTAGCTCCATCCCTCCCAAACTCATGGCTGACATCAACTACTCTAGCTCCATCACTCCCAAACTCATGGCTGACATCAACTACTCTAGCTCCATCCCTCCCAAACTCATGGCTGACATCAACTACTCTAGCTCCATCCCTCCCAAACTCATGGCTGACATCAACTACTCTAGCTCCATCACTCCCAAACTCATGGCTGCCATCAACTACTCTAGCTCCATCACTCCCAAACTCATGGCTGACATCAACTACTCTAGCTCCATCCCTCCCAAACTCATGGCTGACATCAACTACTCTAGCTCCACCACTCCCAAACTCATGGCTGACATCAACTACTCTAGCTCCATCCCTCCCAAACTCATGGCTGACATCAACTACTCTAGCTCCATCCCTCCCAAACTCATGGCTGACATCAGCTACTCTAGCTCCATCACTCCCAAACTCATGGCTGCCATCAACTACTCTAGCTCCACCACTCCCAAACTCATGGCTGACATCAACTACTCTAGCTCCATCCCTCCCAAACTCATGGCTGCCATCAACTACTCTAGCTCCATCACTCCCAAACTCATGGCTGACATCAACTACTCTAGCTCCATCACTCCCAAACTCATGGCTGACATCAACTACTCTAGCTCCATCCCTCCCAAACTCATGGCTGACATCAACTACTCTAGCTCCATCACTCCCAAACTCATGTCTGACATCAACTACTCTAGCTCCATCACTCCCAAACTCATGGCTGACATCAACTACTCTAGCTCCATCCCTCCCAAACTCATGGCTGACATCAACTACTCTAGCTCCATCCCTCCCAAACTCATGGCTGACATCAACTACTCTAGCTCCATCACTCCCAAACTCATGGCTGACATCAACTACTCTAGCTCCATCACTCCCAAACTCATGGCTGACATCAACTACTCTAGCTCCATCCCTCCCAAACTCATGGCTGACATCAACTACTCTAGCTCCATCACTCCCAAACTCATGGCTGACATCAACTACTCTAGCTCCATCCCTCCCAAACTCATGGCTGACATCAACTACTCTAGCTCCATCACTCCCAAACTCATGGCTGACATCAACTACTCTAGCTCCATCCCTCCCAAACTCATGGCTGACATCAACTACTCTAGCTCCATCACTCCCAAACTCATGGCTGACATCAACTACTCTAGCTCCATCCCTCACAAACTCATGGCTGACATCAACTACTCTAGCTCCATCCCTCCCAAACTCATGGCTGACATCAACTACTCTAGCTCCATCCCTCCCAAACTCATGGCTGACATCAACTACTCTAGCTCCATCCCTCCCAAACTCATGGCTGACATCAACTACTCTAGCTCCATCCCTCCCAAACTCATGGCTGACATCAACTACTGTAGCTCCATCCCTCCCAAACTCATGGCTGACATCAACTACTCTAGCTCCATCCCTCCCAAACTCATTGCTGACATCAACTACTCTAGCTCCATCCCTCCCAAACTCATGGCTGACATCAACTACTCTAGCTCCATCCCTCCCAAACTCATGGCTGACATCAACTACTCTAGCTCCATCCCTCCCAAACTCATGGCTGACATCAACTACTCTAGCTCAATCCCTCCCAAACTCATGGCTGCCATCAACTACTCTAGCTCCATCACTCCCAAACTCATGGCTGACATCAACTACTCTAGCTCCATCCCTCCCAAACTCATGGGGCTGACATCAACTACTCTAGCTCCATCCCTCCCAAACTCATGGCTGACATCAACTACTCTAGCTCCATCCCTCCCAAAATGACTGAGCATTATTATAAACACACAAGCTAACGCACTTACTGGTTGTTGCAAATGCATATGATTGGTCTAGAAAGTAAACGCTGTCTTGTTCTCTTTTTACCTGCACACATAATGACAAGGGGGGGGGGGGGGAGGGGGAGGAGGGAGATTAAATGGCCTCAAGAGAACAAGCTTAGAGAGAGAGAGAGTACCTTGGTGTTTCTGCTTCACTAGGTCCACCAAGTAGTTAACGGCCGCCTGTACGATGCAAAGGGAAGGAGTAAGAGATGGAGGGGAAAGGGAAGGTAGGAGTTAGAGAAGAGCTGCACTGAATAAAGAAATGTTGTGGAAGAGCAGAAAAAACAAAGGGAGGAGGAAGACGGTAGAAGACGAAAGAAAATGGCACCGATTTGTTCGGTATTGCGATCCGGTCACCAAAGTGATGCCGTTTCAGTTTGGACAAGGTAAAAAGAACACCAGTTGATCGTCTCAACAACACTCCCCTAGCTCCCTCCCTTTCTCTCTACCTGCAGTATTAGTTTTAATCTCTCTCTCCTTCACATACATACGCCAAGGCTGGCATTATAGATGAGTCCATAGTCGAGCATTAAATCTTTGCTAAAACTACCAGTAAAAAATATATATATATATATTGTCCCTGACGATTGCATTCGCATGAAACTGCAGTAAGGACTAGCCATCCCAGTACTTTTCTATATATATATATATATATATACTTTTTTATTTATTGCAGTGACTTTCTCGATATTCAACTAAAGTTTGCTCCCCACTCACTCAACACTTCAGTTGATGCTCTAGCCTTCATCAAGTCACCCTTTCCTGCAGGTTACAATTTAAAACTAATGCAAAATCTGGATGTTAAGTCTCTCGGTGTTTAGCGTAGAGTAAGCTATTCAGCACTGCTCTCACTGTCATTACAAGCTGTCCTGGTTAGGCATATATATATGTGGTACTTGCTAAAAAGTGCCGGTCTTATTCTCGTTGAAAAAGAAAAATGCAAAAACGAGGTGGTAAATCTGACATCTATAAAATGGGTCTTTGCTAGAAAATCAGTCAAGATCTACTGACCTCTGAGCAACCCACCCCCGATCTTTACTCCTGCCCCCCACAAACACAACCAACAAAAAAATAGACCTTCAGCTGAACACAAGGTGAAAGCCTTCGCTGATGACCTCACCCTCATCCACACGGACAAAACCCTTCATACAGAAAGTCTAAGAAGGATAGAAGAATGTTGTGGGGACTTGAATCTAGAGCTGCGACCTGACAAGTGTGTGTCGCTATTTATCAAGGGGGGCAAAACAGATAAATCATTTTCAGTACGCCTGTATGCTGATTCAACCAGAAACATTTCCACAAAACCAACCAAGTTTCTAGGCAGATTACTGGATATATACCTCCTCAAAAAAGAGTGCAGGGAACTCTTCATCATCCATGTTATTGACGATGAAGGAATCCCTCTCCAACATTGATACTAGGCCCATCAGAGGGGAATATAAGGTGTGGATCTATAGGAACTACATTGCTCCATCCATGCACTTTTCTCTAGCAGTCGATCAAAGTACAGCCACATGCATAAGGAAGATGGAAGACACTGCCACTAAGTTCATCAAAAAGTGGCTGACACTCCCGAGAAATGCCACTAGAGCTATCCTGTATCATCCCTCGGTACTAAACCTGCCGTGCCCCCCTGATATGAAGAAGAAAGCTAAACTTTCCTATCTTTCTGCTATCGTGAGTTCAGAGGATCCTCTTGTTTCAGATCTCTTCTTGATAACAAAGCAACTAGAGATATTCCATCAACCTGTCTGACCATCTTAGATGATGCCAGAGAAAACATTTCCACTTTGCCAAAGATAAAAAGATTCTGTACCAAACGTATCCAATCAAACTGTGAGTTGAGGTGGAACAGCCATCTGGAGTCTCTACAGGTCCAATCAAAATTAAAGGACATAGTCAGTCTGGAAAAGGATACACACCTTTGGAAGATGATCATAAACCATGGCCTCAATGCGGGCCAACTCCTTTCTCCTGAAAGCTGGGGATCCGACACCCTCCTCACTCCAGTCAATCTCTGCCGCTGGAAGATTACAAGTTGGGGCAAAATGTCAGCTATGCGGCTCCCCTAGACCTACAACTGCACATATCCTTAATGGCTGTCACGTGGCACTGAACCAGGGCAGATACACCTGGAGACATGACTCGGTTTTGGCTCATCTGGTAAGGTAGTTGAAAAAACTCTTGCCCAAGGACACAAAGATTTATGCAGACATAGAGGGGAACAGGGCCGGAAAAAATCCACCGGCCACTATCCCTCCAGATATATTTCCTTCTCTCTTACGGCCTGATATAGTCACCATCGACCAAGAAAAGTATATATTTTCTGGAGCTAACCGTCCCAAATAATTCTCCACTGGGCCTAGAGAAAGCCAGGTTAAGGAAACAGGGTAAGGAAGAATGCCACCATCTAATTTCGGATATGCAATCTAAAGGCCTCCAAGTACAATACAACACTGTTGAGATTGGATCCCTTGGCCATTTCACCACCGAATCCACGGATTCTCTAATTGATGTCCTACCAATACAACACACTAAACAATCCGTACCCATCCTTGTGAAGGCCTCACAACTAGCAATATCTCTTGCTCTCAGCAAATATTTGCCGCCCACAAGCTCCAAAAATGGAATGAAAATAAACCTTTGCTAACGTCACTATCTAACTTAACTATTTTACTCTATCTTAATCCATGTAATTGCATTTCTACCCCACCTCCCTCTTGCCCTTGCCATGCCCATCCCTACATTCTAACAGACATGTATCATGATGTACGCATGTGTCCGAGGTATTGTCAAGATATATATATAACTTTGTCTCTCGTGTATATATATATATATTTTATTGCAGTGACTTTCTCGGTACTGAACTAAAGTTTGCTCCCCACTCACTCAACACTTCAGCTGATGCTCTAGCCTTCATCAAGTCCCCTTTCCTGCAGGTTACAATTTAAAACTAACACAAAATCCGGATGTTAAGCTTCTCGGTGTTTAGCACAGAATAAGCTATTCAGCACTGCTCTCACTGTCATTATAAGCTGTCCTGGTTCATATATGTGCTAATTGCTAAAAAGTGCCGGTCTTATTCTCGTTGAAAAAGAAAAATGCAAAAACATGGCGACGCCTACAGCGTGCCCGGCGCGAGAATTGTCTTCATCTTATCTTGAGCAGAGCCTTCCGACAATGAAAGGTGTCCAAATCAATTTGTAGGGATGATGGCCTCGTTATAAAAACTTGAGATACCACGTCTGGCTCCTACTTCCAGCTGCCATAAACCAGTTCCCTCCTTCGCTCGTCGCATCTGAAGAAAAATGTTATGCAAAACGAAGTCGTAAAGAGAATTGGTGGTATGTGTTATTTAGTATTAGTGTTTAATAAATGCCTATTCGCAGTAAGAATGGTTTTCTTGCAGGTTGGGATTAGAGGTGGGGCGCTAGACATCCGGATTCTGCAGTAGTTCACACTCTATTTAAATATACACTTTTCAAAGCACACACTCATTATCACTCATTTAATCACCAAATCAAGTTATAATAATAATTGTAATTTAAAGCTGAGTTGCCACTCCCACTAGTATCATTGACTCCTTGGAAACAGGAGTGATTCACTTCTCCTGTTGACCTCTGTACTCGTGAAAATGGAGTTTGTTGGTAATCTCACAACTTTAACGGCCACCAAATCCAACGAGTTCAAGAGAGTTCAAATTAGTGACCCTCAAATAACACCAGCCCTGAGGCACGCTAGTCTAATGACACCATGCAGTGGGTAATAACACCTGCCCTGAGGCACGCTAGTCTAATGATGCCACATACAGTGGGTAATAACACCCGCCCTGAGGCACGCTAGTCTAATGACACCACATACAGTGGGTAATAACACCAGCCCTGAGGCACGCTAGTCTAATGACACCACATACAGTGGGTAATAACACCAGCCCTGAGGCAGGCTACTCTAATGACGCCACATACAGTGGGTAATAACACCATCCCTGAGGCACGCTAGTCTAATGACACCACATACAGTGGGTAATAACACCAGCCCTGAGGCACGCTAGTCTAATGACACCACATACAGTGGGTAATAACACCAGCCCTGAGGCACGCTAGTCTAATGACACCACATACAGTGAGTAATAACACCAGCCCTGAGGCACGCTAAGTCGAATGAAACCACATACAGTGAGTAATAACACCAGCCCTGAGGCATGCTAGTCTAATGACACCACATACAGTGGGTGCTCCATCAATCTCATCGATAATGAGGCAGTTTGGTTTCTTGTCGACAGTGAGGACGGCCTTCATCTGAGTGGCAGCGTCGATCTTCTGACTGAAGACCTCAAGACTCCTATCATCACTGAAAGGGTCATAAGAAGGGGAAACATGTGAAAACTAGTAATCTTGGTCTATCATAATGGGGAAACATGCGGAAACTAGTAATCTTGGCCTATCATCACTGAAAGGGTCATAGGAAAGGGAAACTAGTAATCTTGGCCTATCAACACAGGGAAACATAGGGAAACTAGTAATCTTGGCCTATCAACACGGGGAAACAGGGAGACTAGTAATCTTGGCCTATCGTCACTGAAAGGGTCATAAGAAGGGGAAACTAGTAATCTTGGCAGGTTCTCGATATGATAGTGACACAACACTACACTGTGTTCCCATTACTCCATAACTCAGTGTCATATACACTGTGTTCCCATTACTCCATAACTCTGTGTCATATACACTGTGTTCCCATTACTCCATAACTCAGTGTCATATACACTGCGTTCCCATTACTCCATAACTCAGTGTCATATACACTGTGTTCCCATTACTCCATACCTCAGTATCATAAACACTGTGTTCCCATTACTCCATAACTCGGCGTCATATACACTGTGTTCCCATTACTCCATAACTCGGCGTCATATACACCATGTTCCCATTACTCCATAACTCAGCGTCATATACACTGCGTTCCCATTACTCCATAACTCAGTGTCATATACACTGTGTTCCCATTACTCCATACCTCAGTATCATAAACACTGTGTTCCCATTACTCCATAACTCGGCGTCATATACACTGTGTTCCCATTACTCCATAACTCGGCGTCATATACACCATGTTCCCATTACTCCATAACTCAGCGTCATATACACTGTGTTCCCATTACTCCATAACTCAGCGTCATATACACTGTGTTCCCATTACTCCATAACTCAGTGTCATATACACTGTGTTCCTTACTCCATAACTCGGCGTCATATACACTGTGTTCCCATTACTCCATAACTCGGCGTCATATACACTGTGTTCCCATTACTCCATAACTCTGTGTCATATACACTGTGTTCCCATTACTCCATAACTCAGCGTCATATACACTGTGTTCCCATTACTCCATAACTCAGCATCATATACACTGTGTTCCCATTACTCCATAACTCAGCGTCATATACACTGTGTTCCCATTACTCCATAACTCAGCGTCATGTACACTGTGTTCCCATTACTCCATAACTCGGCTCATATATACTGCATTCCCATTACTCCATAATATACACTGTGTTCCCATTACTCCATAACTCAGTGTCATATACACTGTGTTCCCATTACTCCATAACTCGGCGTTATATACACTGTGTTCCCATTACTCCATAACTCTGTCATATACCCTGCGTTCCCATTACTCCATAACTCTGTCATATACACTGTGTTCCCATTACTCCATAACTCGGAGTCATATACACTGCGTTCCCATTACTCCATAACTCAGCGTCATATACACTGTGTTCCCATTACTCCATAACTCAGCGTCATATACACTGTGTTCCTATTCATAACTCGGCGTCATATACAGTGTGTTCCCATTACTCCATAACTCAGCGTCATATACACTGTGTTCCCATTACTCCATAACTCGGCGTCATATACACTGTGTTCCCATTACTCCATAACTCAGCGTCATATACACTGCGTTCCCATTACTCCATAACTCAGCGTCATATACACTGTGTTCCCATTACTCCATAACTCTGTGTCATATACACTGTGTTCCCATTACTCCATAACTCAGCGTCATATACACTGTGTTCCCATTACTCAGCATCATATACACTGTGTTCCCATTACTCCATAACTCAGCGTCATATACACTGTGTTCCCATTACTCCATAACTCAGCGTCATATTGTACACTGTGTTCCCAATACTCCATAACTCTGTGTCATATACACTGTGTTCCCATTACTCTATAACTCGGCGTCATATACACTGTGTTCCCATTACTCCATAACTCAGCATCATATACACTGTGTTCCCATTACTCCATAACTCAGCGTCATATACACTGTGTTCCCATTACTCCATAACTCAGCGTCATATACACTGTGTTCCCATTACTCCATAACTCGGCGTCATATACACTGTGTTCCCATTACTCCATAACTCTGTGTCATATACTGTGTTCCCAATACTCCATAACTCAGCGTCATATACTGTGTTCCCAATACTCCATAACTCGGCGTCATATACACTGCGTTCCCATTACTCCATAACTCGGCGTCATATACACTGTGTTCCCATTACTCCATAACTCAGCGTCATATACACTGTGTTCCCATTACTCCATAACTCAGCGTTATATACACTGTGTTCCCATTACTCCATAACTCAGCATCATATACACTGTGTTCCCATTACTCCATAACTCAGCATCATATACACTGTGTTCCCATTACTCCATAACTCAGCGTCATATACACTGTGTTCCCATTACTCCATAACTCAGCGTCATATACACTGTGTTCCCATTACTCCATAACTCAGTGTCATATACACTGTGTTCCCATTACTCCATAACTCAACGTCATATACACTGTGTTCCCATTACTCCATAACTCGGCGTCATATACACTGTGTTCCCATTACTCCATAACTCAGCGTCATATACACTGTGTTCCCAATACTCCATAACTCTGTGTCATATACACTGTGTTCCCATTACTCCATAACTCGGCGTCATATACACTGTGTTCCCATTACTCCATAACTCAGCGTCATATACACTGTGTTCCCATTACTCCATAACTCGGTGTCATATACACTGTGTTCCCAATACTCCATAACTCGGCGTCATATTGTGAACCAACACCGGAATAAAATGCAACCATGTGGTTGGTTGGGGGGGGGGGGGGGGGGGGGGGGGGATCTATTCCAGCATAAGCAATGCAGTATTGAACCAATCAGAATGCTAGAATCTTCCCGTGGTAAACTGCACCACATACAACTTCCCTTCCAGTAAACATGACTCCGTTTGACGAGGAGAAATTCATTGGAGCCCTGAAGACCTTCCCTGCTTGTGGCAGGAAACTGCTGAAGCACGCAGGGACACATGGACAAGGAACAATGCCTGCCAACAGGTGGTAAGCCAGTCTAATAGAGCTGGTAGTATTTGTCTATTTGAGCTAGCTAACAGTTGGCTTCATCACTGGACGAAACTTTTGCACTTAGGTAACCATGGTAGCTAAGCAGCTTGCAACCTAGTGGAGCTGTAGCTAGCAATCTAGTTTTGCTAGCTAGTAGAGGTAGTTGGCATAGCTACTGTACGTCCACTGGCTGGTAGCGATAGTTCTAGATAGCTATAGCAGAATCAGTTTCCCTTCCACAGCCACCAATGTCTGCTCCAGCTGTATCTGCTGTCGCTGGTTATCATTTGGTGATGGAGTCAAGATAGCTTATGCAACGTTACCAAGGTTATATTGTGAAGCGTAAAGTATAACGTAAAGCAATGTGAAGCAGTGTAACGCAGGCCAGCATCATATTGCGCAGTTTCAAGATTACACTAAATTGCAACATATTGTTTGACACGAGAGACACCCACACATATCCGGTGCTGCCCCATAACCTTAGGATATCCACTTCAGGCTACATGAACTCAGGACTGTCCCAGGATACCCGGAGGGTGACTGATTATACAGCATGGATCCACTAGGGCCAGGACTAGGAGTATTCTATTGCTAGGGCTAAGGTTATGTATGACAAGGGCTAGGGTTATGTATGACAAGGGCTAGAGGTACTGATGGCTAGGGCTAGAGACTGATGGCTAGGGTTAGGGATACTCGATGACTAGGGCTACAGGTACTGCATGGCTAGGGCTAGAGGTACTGATGGCTAGGGCTAGAGGTAGTGATGGCTAGGGCTAGAGGTACTGATGGCTAGGGCTAGAGGTACTGATGGCTAGGGCTAGAGGTACTGATTAGCTAGGCTAGAGGTACTGATGGCTAGGGCTAGAGGTACTGATGGCAAGGGCTAGAGGTACTGCATGGCTAGGGCTAGAGGTACTGATGGCTAGGGCTAGAGGTACTGATGGCTAGGGCTAGAGGTAGTGATGGCTAGGGCTAGAGGTACTGATGGCTAGGGCTAGAGGTACTGATAGCTAGGGCTAGAGGTACTGATGGCTAGGGCTAGAGGTACTGATGGCTAGGGCTAGAGGTACAGATGGCTAGGGCTAGAGGTACTGATGGCTAGGGCTAGAGGTACTGATGGCTAGGGCTAGAGGTACTGATGGCTAGGGCTAGAGGTACTGATGGCTAGGGCTAGAGGTACTGATGGCTAGGGCTAGAGGTACTGATGGCTAGGGCTAGAGGTACTGATGGCTAGGGCTAGAGGTACTGATGGCTAGGGCTAGAGGTACTGATGGCTAGGGCTAGAGGTACTGATGCCTACTGATGGCTAAGGTTAGGGGCATTCTAAGGCAAGAGCCAGTCAGGCCGTACGTAATGCCAACCATGTATTAACTAACCTGGCATTCATTTCAACCACATTGTATCCTGCGTGTTTGGCGATGATATGAGCCAAGGTGGTCTTGCCCAGTCCAGGGGGACCGCACAGTAGTGCCAGCTGTATTGTAACAACACACATGCACACACACACACACACACACACTAATTACAACAGTAGACATGGACATCCAGAGTTGCTTATCCATCCCAAAGCTACAGGATAGTTTTGTGTTGTGATAATAGTCACCATGGTCACGCCCTCAACTCACATGCCTCCCAGGGGAGGGACCTCACATGATGTGTCTTCTAAAGATACAATTTTTTTCCTTCTCTATAATTATTTTCTCTATAATTAAAATTAAAACGGCAATAAAAAATAATAACACGGTAATAATAATAACATAGTAATAATAATGATATCAACAACAAGATAAACAACAAGATATTAATAATGACTACTTTCAACAACCTAATAATAACAACAACATACGACTTGCCTGGCTGCTGGGGAGCTACTCTGAAGAGCCTGAACTTGAAGCCACGACCAACATAATTACATCTTTATTTTATTATTATTGTTATTTTAATTAATTTAGTTTTTTAAATATTTATTACTATTATTAATTTTATTTATTTTATTTGTTTATTATCTGTTTATTATTTAAATTTTAAATTATTATTATTATTATTATTATTATTATTATTATTATTATTATTATTATTATTATTATCATCATTATTATTATTATTATTTTTATTATTATTATTACTACTACCACTACTATTATTATTATTATTATTATTATTATTATTATTATTATTATTATTATTATAACAACAACAATAACAATAATATTTATTTTTATTATTTTTATCTACTACTAATATTTTTTTGTTTTGTTTATTTATTAATTATGTTTATTTATTAATTATATATTTTCACATCCGGTTCACGTGTGGTTCATATGCTGGGCGCGTGCTGAGGTGTGGTTTTGTAGCAGGTGGTAAATAGCTGGCTACCGGTATATAGCAGGCCTCACGCGAGTTTTAGCATCTCTGATGAAGCATCTAGTCGAAATGTTGAGAGAGAACAATTTCAAGTAGCTTATTGAGAAGGTTATTGCCATGTTGTGTGTCTCAAGTTCATTAATAATATTAAACAAATCAATAAAAACAAAACAAAAAAAATGAAAAAAATGTGCGACTTATTACACAACACCTGTACTTAGGAATATTAGGTAGCTGGTCTAGCACTGAGCACTGTATATATAGACCACTGCAAAAGTAAGTCTAGGGCCACAAGGCCTCGTAGTCTAGGGCCACAAGGCCTCGTAGTCTAGGGCCACAAGGCCTATAGTCTAGGGCTAGGGCTACAAGGCCTCACAGTCTAGGGCTAGGGCTACAAGGCCTCGTAGTCTAGGGCTACAAGGCCCTCGTAGTCTAGGGCTACAAGGCCTCATAGTTAGGGCTAGGGCTACAAGGCCTCATAGTCTAGGGCTAGGGCTACAAGGCCTCATAGTCTAGGGCTAGGGCTACCTCATAGTCTAGGGCTAGTGCTACAAGGCCTCATAGTCTAGGGCTACAAGGCCTCGTAATCTAGGGCTAGGGCTACAAGGCCTCATAGTCTAGGGCTAGGGCTACAAGGCCTCATAGTCTAGGGCTACAAGGCTTCATAGTCTAGGGCTAGGGCCACAAGGCCTCATAGTCTAGGGCTACAAGGCTTCATAGTCTAGGGCTAGGGCCACAAGGCCTCATAGTCTAGGGCCACAAGGCCTCATAGTCTAGGGCTAGGGCCACAAGCCTCGTAGTTTAGGGCTACAAGGCTTCATAGTCTAGGGCTAGGGCTACAAGGCCTCATAGTCTAGGGCTACAAGGCTTCATAGTCTAGGGCTAGGGCCACAAGGCCTCATAGTCTAGGGCCACAAGGCCTCATAGTCTAGGGCTAGGGCCACAAGCCTCGTAGTTTAGGGCTACAAGGCTTCATAGTCTAGGGCTAGGGCTACAAGGCCTCATAGTCTAGGGCTACAAGGCTTCATAGTCTAGGGCTAGGGCCACAAGGCCTCATAGTCTAGGGCCACAAGGCCTCATAGTCTAGGGCTAGGGCCACAAGCCTCGTAGTTTAGGGCTACAAGGCTTCATAGTCTAGGGCTAGGGCCACAAGGCCTCGTAGTCTAGGGCTAGGGCTACAAGGCCTCATAGTCTAGGGCTAGGGCTACAAGGCCTCATAGTCTAGGGCTAGGGCTACAAGGCCTCATAGTCTAGGGCTAGGGCTACAAGGCCTCATAGTCTAGGGCTACAAGGCTTCATAGTCTAGGGCTAGGGCCACAAGGCCTCATAGTCTAGGGCCACAAGGCCTCATAGTCTAGGGCTAGGGCCACAAGCCTCGTAGTTTAGGGCTACAAGGCTTCATAGTCTAGGGCTAGGGCCACAAGGCCTCGTAGTCTAGGGCTAGGGCTACAAGGCCTCATAGTCTAGGGCTAGGGCTACAAGGCCTCATAGTCTAGGGCTAGGGCTACAAGGCCTCATAGTCTAGGGCTAGGGCTACAAGGCCTCATAGTCTAGGGCTACAAGGCCTCATAGTCTAGGGCTAGGGCTACAAGGCCTCATAGTCTAGGGCTACAAGGCCTCGTAGTCTAGGGCTAGGGCTACAAGGCTTCATAGTCTAGGGCTAGGGCTACAAGGCCTCATAGTCTAGGGCTACAAGGCCTCGTAGTCTAGGGCTAGGGCTACAAGGCCTCATAGTCTAGGGCTAGGGCTACAAGGCCTCATAGTCTAGGGCTACAAGGCTTCATAGTCTAGGGCTAGGGCCACAAGGCCTCATAGTCTAGGGCTAGGGCTACAAGGCCTCATAGTCTAGGGCTAGGGCCACAAGGCCTCATAGTCTAGGGCCACAAGGCCTCATAGTCTAGGGCTAGGGCCACAAGGCCTCATAGTCTAGGGCCACAAGGCCTCATAGTCTAGGGCTACAAGGCCTCATAGTCCAGGGCCACAAGGCCTCGTAGTTTAGGGCTAGGGCTACAAGGCCTCATAGTCTAGGGCTAGGGCTACAAGGCCTCATAGTCTAGGGCTAGGGCTACAAGGCCTCATAGTCTAGGGCTAGGGCTACAAGGCCTCATAGTCTAGGGCTAGGGCTACAAGGCCTCATAGTCTAGGGCTAGGGCTACCTCATAGTCTAGGGCTAGTGCTACAAGGCCTCATAGTCTAGGGCTACAAGGCCTCGTAGTCTAGGGCTAGGGCTAGGGCTACAAGTCCTCATAGTCTAGGGCTAGGGCTACAAGGCCTCATAGTCTAGGGCTACAAGGCCTCATAGTCTAGGGCTAGGGCTACAAGGCCTCATAGTCTAGGGCTAGGGCTACAAGGCTTCATAGTCTAGGGCTAGGGCCACAAGGCCTCATAGTCTAGGGCTAGGGCTACAAGGCCTCATAGTCTAGGGCTAGGGCTACAAGGCCTCATAGTCTAGGGCTACAAGGCTTCATAGTCTAGGGCTAGGGCTACAAGGCCTCGTAGTCTAGGGCTACAAGGCTTCATAGTCTAGGGCTAGGGCTACAAGGCTTCATAGTCTAGGGCTACAAGGCCTCATAGTCTAGGGCTAGGGCTACAAGGCCTCATAGTCTAGGGCTAGGGCTACAAGGCCTCATAGTCTAGGGCTAGGGCTACAAGGCCTCATAGTCTAGGGCTAGGGCTACAAGGCTTCATAGTCTAGGGCTAGGGCTACAAGGCCTCATAGTCTAGGGCTACAAGGCCTCGTAGTCTAGGGCTAGGGCTAGGGCTACAAGGCCTCATAGTCTAGGGCTAGGGCTACAAGGCCTCATAGTCTAGGGCTACAAGGCCTCATAGTCTAGGGCTACAAGGCCTCGTAGTCTAGGGCTAGGGCTACAAGGCTTCATAGTCTAGGGCTACAAGGCCTCATAGTCTAGGGCTAGGGCTACAAGGCCTCATAGTCTTGGGCTAGGGCTACAAGGCTAGGGCTAGGGCTACAAGGCTTCATAGTCTAGGGCTAGGGCTACAAGGCCTCGTAGTCTAGGGCTAGGGCTACAAGGCCTCATAGTCTAGGGCTAGGGCTACAAGGCCTCATAGTCTAGGGCTACAAGGCCTCGTAGTCTAGGGCTAGGGCTACAAGGCCTCATAGTCTAGGGCTAGGGCTACAAGGCCTCATAGTCTAGGGCTAGGGCTACAAGGCCTCATAGTCTAGGGCTAGGGCTACAAGGCCTCATAGTCTAGGGCTACAAGGCTTCATAGTCTAGGGCTAGGGCCACAAGGCCTCGTAGTCTAGGGCTAGGGCTACAAGGCCTCATAGTCTAGGGCTAGGGCTACAAGGCCTCATAGTCTAGGGCTAGGGCTACAAGGCCTCATAGTCTAGGGCTAGGGCTACAAGGCCTCATAGTCTAGGGCTAGGGCTACAAGGCCTCATAGTCTAGGGCTAGGGCTACAAGGCCTCATAGTCTAGGGCTAGGGCTACAAGGCCTCATAGTCTAGGGCTAGGGCTACAAGGCCTCATAGTCTAGGGCTACAAGGCTTCATAGTCTAGGGCTAGGGCCACAAGGCCTCATAGTCTAGGGCTACAAGGCTTCATAGTCTAGGGCTACAAGGCCTCATAGTCTAGGGCCACAAGGCCTCGTAGTCTAGGGCTAGGGCTACAAGGCCTCGTAGTCTAGGGCTACAAGGCCTCATAGTCTAGGGCCACAAGGCCTCGTAGTCTAGGGCCACAAGGCCTCGTAGTCTAGGGCCACAAGGCCTCGTAGTCTAGGGCCACAAGGCCTCGTAGTCTAGGGCTAGGGCTACAAGGCCTCGTAGTCTAGGGCCACAAGGCCTCGTAGTCTAGGTCTAGGGCTACAAGGCCTCATAGTCTAGGGCTAGGGCTACAAGGCCTCATAGTCTAGGGCTAGGGCTACAAGGCCTCATAGTCTAGGGCTAGGGCTACAAGGCCTCATAGTCTAGGGCTACAAGGCTTCATAGTCTAGGGCTAGGGCCACAAGGCCTCATAGTCTAGGGCTACAAGGCTTCATAGTCTAGGGCTACAAGGCCTCATAGTCTAGGGCCACAAGGCCTCGTAGTCTAGGGCTAGGGCTACAAGGCCTCATAGTCTAGGGCCATAAGGCCTCGTAGTCTAGGGCCACAAGGCCTCGTAGTCTAGGGCTACAAGGCCTCATAGTCTAGGGCCACAAGGCCTCGTAGTCTAGGGCCACAAGGCCTCATAGTCTAGGGCTAGGGCTACAAGGCCTCATAGTCTAGGGCTAGGGCTACAAGGCCTCATAGTCTAGGGCTAGGGCTACAAGGCCTCATAGTCTAGGGCTAGGGCTACAAGGCCTCATAGTCTAGGGCTACAAGGCCTCATAGTCTAGAGCTACAAGGCCTCGTAGTCTAGGGCTAGGGCTACAAGGCCTCATAGTCTAGGGCTAAGGCCTCATAGTCTAGGGCTAGGGCTCGTAGTCTAGGGCTAGGGCTACAAGGCCACATAGTCTAGGGCTAAGGCTACAAGGCCTCATAGTCTAGGGCTAGGGCTACAAGGCCTCATAGTCTAGGGCTAGGGCTACAAGGCCTCATAGTCTAGGGCTAGGGCCACAAGGCCTCATAGTCTAGGGCTAGGGCTACAAGGCCTCATAGTCTAGGGCTAGGGCTACAAGGCCTCATAGTCTAGGGCTAGGGCTACAGCTACAAGGCCTCATAGTCTAGGGCTAGGGCTACAAGGCCTCATAGTCTAGGGCTAAGGCTACAAGGCCTCATAGTCTAAGGCTAGGGCTACAAGGCCTCATAGTCTAGGGCTAGGGCCACAAGGCCTCATAGTCTAGGGCTAGGGCTACAAGGCCTCATAGTCTAGGGCTAGGGCTACAGCTACAAGGCCTCATAGTCTAGGGCTAGGGCTACAAGGCCTCATAGTCTAGGGCTAAGGCTACAAGGCCTCATAGTCTAAGGCTAGGGCTACAAGGCCTCATAGTCTAGGGCTAGGGCCACAAGGCCTCATAGTCTAGGGCTAGGGCTACAAGGGCTACTAGAGCTACAAAACTTCATAGTCTAGGGTTGGGTTATGATCCTCATAGGGTCCAGGGTTTTGAGCTGCAGAAGAATCTATGGTGGTGCTATGCTACTCACAGAGTCAGGGATTAGTGCTATGATTACTCACAGAGTCAGGGATTAGTGCTATGATACTCATAGACAGGGATTAGTGCTATGATACTCACAGAGGGGATTAGTGCTATGAAACTCATAGAATCAGGGATTAGTGCTATGATACTCATAGACAGGGATTAGTGCTATGATACTCATAGAATCAGGGATTAGTGCTACATGTATGATACTTACAAAGTCAGGGATTAGAGCTACGATACTCATAGAGTCAGGGATTAGTGCTATGATACTCATAGAGTCAGGGATTAGTGCTATGATACTCACATACTCATCAGGTCAAGGCCAAATACATGCACGCACATACATACATAATTACATACATAATGTCTGCCCTAAAATAACACAAAACCAACCTTCAGTTTTGGTCTCTTGCTCTCGTCCAGTGCCTAAGAGAAAAATATATGCACATGTTTAAACATTGTACATGTGATGTGTGTGTATATATATATATATATACTGGGAGTGTGATAGAAGCTAAAATTCAACATCTGAAATAGGTGAGCTTTACCTTGGAGGAAAGGGAGGAACAGGATAACTAACTCCTCCCCATTCCATTCCCAACCACAGACATAATAGTTTTGTGCTGTGTGTGTGTGTGTGTGTGTGTGTGTGTGTGTGTGTGTGTGTGTGTACTTGAATACACTGGTAGAAAAACGACTGTTGCATGCATTAACTTTCACCCTATATCGAGATCAAAGGGTTTTCATTTGAAACCAAGCATGGACCGGTGCATGTTGAAAAGACTATACCCATATTGACGATCCTTTACCATTGAAAATTATGAACACCGATATTGTAATTATTGCCTTCAAACTCTTCAACCTGCTGGCATGGTAATGAGTATGTATTAGCAAGGTAGTGTAGCACAGCTCTATGGGTGCTGCTATACAAACTAGTCATAGACTGCACACCATATGGTAATAAGTATGCAAACACAGAGAACAAAAAAGTTTGCATTTGGTTTGTTTTCAAACCAAGGAAACTAGACTGTACCCATGTAGAGCACACTCAGTAGATGACCCTTTACCATATAAAAATATATTCACCCATGATTAAATTCTCAAAGAACGCTCAGTTGACAACGAAATTACAATGACCTCAATGATCATACGCCCACAGAGTCTTAGCATCCATTATTCCTGATGAAGGCTAGAGCATCTAGTCATTATTCCTGATGAAGGCTAGAGCAGCTAGTCATTATTCCTGATGAAGGCTAGAGCATCTAGTCATTATTCCTGATGAAGGCTAGAACATCTAGTCATTATTTCTGATGAAGGCTAGAGCATCTAGTCATTATTCCCGATGAAGGCTAGAGCATCTAGTCATTATTCCTGATGAAGGCTAGAGCATCTAGTCATTATTCCTGATGAAGGCTAGAGCAGCTAGTCATTATTCCTGATGAAGGCTAGATCATCTAGTCATTATTCCTGATGAAGGTTAGAGCATCTAGCCATTATTCCTGATGAAGGCTAGAGCATCTAGTCATTATTCCTGATGAAGGCTAGAGCATCTAGTCATTATTCCTGATGAAGGCTAGAGCATCTAGTCATTATTCCTGATGAAGGCTAGAGCACTAGTCATTATTCACGATGAAGGCTAGAGCATCTAGTCATTATTCCTGATGAAGGCTAGAGCATCTAGTCATTATTCCTGATGAAGGCTAGAGCATCTAGTCATTATTCCTGATGAAGGCTAGAGCATCTAGTCATTATTCCTGATGAAGGCTAGAGCATCTAGTCATTATTCCTGATGAAGGCTAGAGCATCTATCTAGTCATTATTTCTGATGAACTCTAGTCATTATTCCTGATGAAGGCTAGAGCAGCTAGTCATTATTCCTGATGAAGGCTAGAGCATCTAGTCATTATTCCTGATGAAGGCTAGAACATCTAGTCATTATTTCTGATGAAGGCTAGAGCATCTAGTCATTATTCCTGATGAAGGCTAGAGCATCTAGTCATTATTCCTGATGAAGGCTAGAGCATCTAGTCATTATTCCTGATGAAGGCTAGAGCAGCTAGTCATTATTCCTGATGAAGGCTAGAGCATCTAGTCATTATTCCTGATGAAGGCTAGAGCATCTAGTCATTATTCCTGATGAAGGCCAGAGCATCTAGTCATTATTCCTGATGAAGGCTAGAGCAGCTAGTCATTATTCCTGATGAAGGCTAGAGCATCTAGTCATTATTCCTGATGAAGGCTAGAGCAGCTAGTCATTATTCCTGATGAAGGCTAGAGCATCTAGTCATTATTCCTGATGAAGGCTAGAGCATCTAGTCATTATTCCTGATGGAGGCTAGAGCAGCTAGTCATTATTCCTGATGAAGGCTAGAGCATCTAGTCATTATTCCTGATGAAGGCTAGAGCGTCTAGTGGTCTGCATTGGTACAATCTTGTTCCTTTTATCTATTTGAATTAAAAATGTTTTTGATCTTGTATATGCATAACAGTCGTTTTCACGCACACACACACACACCACACACACACACACACACCACACACACACACACAAACCATTATGGGAAGGAGGGCCCATTCTTGAATTCTTGAATTGTAAGCAGTGTTCTCAATGTTGTAAGGATGGATACAGAGGGGGGGGAGGGTGTTTAAGACTAGTGCTACACTACAGTAGGTAGCTATACATACTCATTACTAGCACGTGTGCAGTCTGACCAGTTGGTATGGCAACTGCCACAGAGCTGTGCTATACTGCAGTCCTCACTATATACATCACCTGTGCATCTGAAGAACAAGTCTATTAATGGCCGGATACTGTAACAGCTTCAAGTGTTCATGCAGCTGACAATCATAAACTCTTCAGTGCAGCGTGGCATTAGGTGAACTTATGGAGCCACATGCTGACTTGCATTAGCTTAGTAGAGATGACGCGTATCATTATCAGACAGAGCCCAATGCCCTGCAGCATCATACTAAAGCACTCGTCCCTGTTGTTCATCTCGACATCGCCAGTGACGACCGGCTTGGCTACAGCGGCAGTAACCCCGGCTTCACTGCCATCACACTCAAGGTGCGTTCTGCCATGTCTCTGCCTTCTTTGCTCTTGATTGAGCGTCTGGACATGCATCCAACCAACTTGTGAGCAGGCCTTTCAAGCTACGGATTACAAGGCCCTAAAAGCCAATGCACATGCTGCACACCTCACCTCTTCAGAAAGAAAAAAATAAGCAAATTTCTGTCATATCAATCGACACTATGACGGATCACGAAACCAAACGTGAAGGTTGTTGGAACCAAACGTGAAGGTTGTTGGAACCAAACGTGAAGGTTGTTGGAACCAAACGTGAAGGTTGTTGGAACCAAACGTGAAGGTTGTTGGGACCAAACGTGAAGGTTGTTGGGACCAAACGTGAAGGTTGTTGGGACCAAACGTGAAGGTTGTTGGGACCAAACGTGAAGGTTGTTGGGACCAAACGTGAAGGTTGTTGGGACCAAACGTGAAGGTTGTTGGGACCAAACGTGAAGGTTGTTGGGACCAAACGTGAAGGTTATTGGGACCAAACGTGAAGGTTATTGGGACCAAACATGAAGGTTATTGGGACCAAACATGAAGGTTATTGGAACCAAACATGAAGGTTATTATTGATCCGCCATATTGCTATGTGGAATGCAAAGACTTACACTCTGTGTGGTCCCCTGAGATGATCGCGTAAGTCAGTCAGAGGTGGGTGAGGAGGAGAAATGCTCAAATGAAGGCAGCTCTGTTGATCTCGACTTTCAAGCAGAAGCTGATCATATTCTCCAAGCATCTTGCAAACTCACCACACAATGCAAGATACACATCCAGAACCATTCAAGATGATTTGATGGAGGTAGCTAGCTGAAAGAGTGTCTGCAGAGACACCAGAGAACTGCTGAAGGTATTACGCCATGATTGCTGAGCAAGTAACAATTGTCACTTGCTCTACGCTATGTCCCTGATAATCTGATAATGTCGTAAAGGAAGTGCTCGTGGACTTTGTGGAAGTCAAGAGAACAACTGGCAAGGCACAGGCCTAAGTGGTCTCACACTGAGGCACTTGGCCCAAGCATTCTCACAGAGAGGCTCTGGCCCAAGCATTCTCACAGAGAGGCACTGGCCCAAGCATTCTCACAGTAAGGCACTGGCCCAAGCATTCTCTGGCCCAAGTGTTCTCACAGAGAGGCACTGGCCCAAGCATTCTCACACTGAGGCACTGGCCCAAGCATTCTCTGGCCCAAGCATTCTCACAGAGAGGCACTGGCCCAAGCGTTCTCACAGAGAGGCACTGGCCCAAGCGGCCTCACAATGAGGCACTGGCCCAAGCGGCCTCACAATGAGGCACTGGCCCAAGCATTCTCACAGTAAGGCACTGGCCCAAGCGTTCTCACAGAGAGGCACTGGCCCAAGCATTCTCACACTGAGGCACTGGCCCAAGCATTCTCACAGAGAGGTACTGGCCCAAGCGGCCTCATGGAGAGGAACTGACCCAAGCGGTCTCACAGTGAGTCACTGGTCCAAGCGTTCTCACAGAGAGGCACTGGCCCAAGCGTTATCACAGCGACTGGCCCAAGCGTTATCACAGCGAGGCACTGGCCCAAGCGGCCTCACGGAGAGGAACTGGCCCAAGCGGCCTCATAGTAAGGCACTGTCCCAAGCGGCCTCACAGTAAGGCACTGGCCCAAGCGGCCTCACAGTAAGGCACTGGCCCAAGCGGACTCACAGCGAGGCACTGACCCAAGTGACTTCACGGAGAGGAACAGGCCCAAGCGGTCTCACAGTAAGGCACTGGCCCAAGCGGCCTCACAGTAAGGCACTGGCCCAAGCGGCCTCATGGAGAGGAACTGACCCAAGCGGTCTCACAGTGAGTCACTGGTCCAAGCGTTCTCACAGAGAGGCACTGGCCCAAGCGTTATCACAGCGACTGGCCCAAGCGTTATCACAGCGAGGCACTGGCCCAAGCATTCTCACAGAGAGGCACTGGCCCAAGCGTTCTCACAGTAAGGTACTGGCCTAAGCGTTCTCACAATGAGGCACTGGCCCAAGCGTTATCACAGCGACTGGCCCAAGCATTATCACAGCGAGGCACTGGCCCAAGCGGCCTCACGGAGAGGAACTGGCCCAAGCGGCCTCACAGTAAGGCACTGGCCCAAGCGGCCTCACAGTAAGGCACTGGCCCAAGCGGCCTCACAGTAAGGCACTGGCCCAAGCGGACTCACAGCGAGGCACTGACCCAAGTGACCTCACGGAGAGGAACTGGCCCAAGCGGTCTCACAGTAAGGCACTGGCCCAAGCGGCCTCACAGTAAGGCACTGGCCCAAGCGGCCTCACAGTAAGGCACTGGCCCAAGCGGCCTCACAGTAAGGCACTGGCCCAAGCGGTCTCACAGTGAGGCACTGGCCCAAGCGGCCTCACAGTGAGGCACTGGCCCAAGCGGTCACACAGTGAGGCACTGGCCCAAGCGGCCTCACAGTGAGGCACTGGCCCAAGCGGCCTCACAATGAGGCACTGGCCCAAGCGGCCTCACAGTAAGGCACTGGCCCAAGCGGTCTCACTGGTTAGCAATATGGCTAGCAAGTCAGGCACGAGTTGCATTTCACTTACCATGAGAGGTCTGTGCTATGTTGGTGCTCATGGAGTTAGATAGTTGTGCAACAGCCCCTGTGGCAGTGAACAGCGTGCCCCTGTGGCAGTGAATGGCGTGCCCCCATGGCAGTGAATGGCGTGCCCCCATGGCAGTGAACAGCGTGCCCCTGTGGCAGTGAACAGCGTGTCCCCGTGGCAGTGAACAGCGTGTCCCTGTGGCAGTGAACAGCGTGTCCCTGTGGCAGTGAACAGCGTGCCCCTGTGGCTGTGAACAGCGTGCCCCCGTGGCAGTGAACAGCGTGCCCCCGTGGCAGTGAACAGCGTGCCCCCGTGGCAGTGAACAGCGTGCCCCCGTGGCAGATTCTTCCATTGCTGCAGTCTCTGTTTACAACATTCATGCACTTAGAAAGATGAATGATGTCAGAGAAATTGCCAGCTCCTCTGCAAAGAGGAAGTCTCTACTTGACAAGCAAAGAGAGAGTGTTTACTTGACAAACAAAGAGACAGTGTCTACTTGACAAGCAAAGAGACAGTGTCTACTTGACAGGCAAAGAGACAGTGTCTACTTGACAGGCAAAGGGACAGTGTCTACTTGACAAGCAAAGAGACAGTGTCTACTTGACAGGCAAAGGGACAGTGTCTACTTGACAAGCAAAGAGACAGTGTCTACTTGACAGGCAAAGAGACAGTGTCTACTTGACAAGCAAAGAGACAGTGTCTACTTGACAGGCAAAGAGACAGTGTCTACTTGACAGGCAAAGAGACAGTGTCTACTTGACA
The DNA here is from genome assembly GCA_028752905.1 of Cladorhizidae sp. MBARI D1340-BT2. Taxonomy (NCBI): domain Eukaryota; kingdom Metazoa; phylum Porifera; class Demospongiae; order Poecilosclerida; family Cladorhizidae; species Cladorhizidae sp. MBARI D1340-BT2. The sequence continues at coordinate 9,157,463 of JAQNBH010000013.1, forward strand.
GGCAAAGAGACAGTGTCTACTTGACAGGCAAAGAGACAGTGTCTACTTGACAGGCAAAGAGACAGTATCTACTTGACAAGCAAAGAGACAGTGTCTACTTAACAAGCAAAGAGACAGTGTCTACTTGACAAGCAAAGAGACAGTGTCTACTTGACAGGCAAAGAGACAGTGTCTACTTGACAGGCAAAGAGACAGTGTCTACTTGACAAGCAAAGAGACAGTGTCTACTTGACAGGCAAAGAGACAGTGTCTACTTGACAGGCAAAGAGACAGTGTCTACTTGACAAGCAAAGAGAGAGTGTCTACTTGACAGGCAAAGAGACAGTGTCTACTTGACAGGCAAAGAGACAGTGTCTACTTGACAGGCAAAGAGACAGTGTCTACTTGACAGGCAAAGAGACAGTGTCTACTTGACAGGCAAAGAGACAGTGTCTACTTGACAGGCAAAGAGACAGTGTCTACTTGACAGGCAAAGAGACAGTGTCCACTTGACAGGCAAAGAGACAGTGTCCACTTGACAGGCAAAGAGACAGTGTCCACTTGACAGGCAAAGAGACAGTGTCCACTTGACAGGCAAAGAGACAGTGTCCACTTGACAGGCAAAGAGACAGTGTCTACTTGACAGGCAAAGAGACAGTGTCTACTTGACAGGCAAAGAGACAGTGTCTACTTGACAGGCAAAGAGACAGTGTCTACTTGACAGGCAAAGAGACAGTGTCTACTTGACAGGCAAAGAGACAGTGTCTACTTGACAAGCAAAGAGACAGTGTCTACTTGAAAAGGTTATGCACTTCAAGAACAAAAGAGTAGAAGCTAAAAAGGTTGTCAACACCTTGGGTTCAAAGTATGGATTCGCTTGTGGTCTTCCCCGAGATGCTTCCTGTTCCTTTAGCCGCCACATTGCAGGTCATAGCTTCCCCAAATCAGTTGTGAGCAGTTTAGTAGAGACTGGAAGAAGGTTAGACACACAGCACAATGCATTTCTTTTCCAACTGGAGTCATCTACCTTTCTAGTCGTTTCAAGATATTCCAACAAGTTCTCCTCTGAACCTCTGAGCTCCACATGCAAGCAATGGACGTCCATGCAAGCAAGTTCTAACTTTAGTGTCCACAGTTAGAGAAGTGTCCGCAAAGGAAGATATTTGCAGAGACGACAAAGTTGGGAAGTATGAATTCTTTTTATGCTGCCACTTCGTTATATACCTCTTGAGAAATGGCCGAGAAGAAGCATGAATAACATGACTTCCCACAGAAGTGCATTGACGACTCATAAATGTTTTTAACTAGTCATTTTTCCCCTTAGTACATACTTTTTTAACATGTGAAAGCTCTTTGAACAATCAGTTTTTCCTTTGTTTATGAGATAGAGTCCAGTCATGTGATTACCCCACCTATTGCTTATGAGAGAGTCCAGTCATGTGATTACCCCACCTATTGCTTATGAGGGAGTCCAGTCATGTGATTACCCCACCTATTGCTTATGAGAGAGTCCAGTCATGTGATTACCCCACCTATTGCTTATGAGATAGTCCAGTCATGTGATCACCCCACCTATTGCTTACGAGATAGAGTCCAGTCATGTGATTACCCCACCTATTGATTATGAGATAGTCCAGTCATGTGATCACCCCACCTATTGTTTATGAGATAGAGTCCAGTCATGTGATTACTCCACTACCAGTAAATGTAATAAATTGTTATTTTAAGGAAGTGATCACACATCTGTGGGTACTCTGATAGTACTATAAATGGCAAGTGTTGTCAGACCCATGGTTAGGTGTAAAGTGGCTTGTAATTAAGGACCTCAGTAATGTTGCCAGTCATTAATGAACTATGCCACAGTTTTATAGCAACATCACTATAATATATAATATATGCAAAAATCACACACAGAATGGCCTATCTTCTGAGACCAAAACCAAAAATATTGAAAGTGGCTGAAGCAAGGTTATGGCATAAAAAAATTTTAACTTGCAAATATGGTCCGGCTCTCCTGGGGCGGGTGTGAGGGACCAATAGAATTACTAACACTAATTATACTACATCACATGATCTGTGGCTAATTTGATTGGTTAATAACTATAGGTTACATAAGCACATAACCTACACTTTTAACCGCATGTAGTTTAGCGCATGCGCAATGTAGTATAAGTAAGATAGCCTATACTCCATTCGCGGGTTATGCGCCAGTGTAACCTACTCGTTTGCGGTTACATCACTCGGCTTCGCATCGTGGTAACCGCAAACTCGGAGGTTACATAGGCGTATAACCGACTCTTTTGAATAGGCTATCCTATACCAAAACCTTGTGTGGCTACAACTTTGGAAGCTCCATAAATTCTGTACTCTTCACTGGCTTATAGATAAGCTCAAAATATATCTAACTGTCTCTCTCGGTGTGTGCTCTCTTTCGATACTAAAACATGTTGCATAGTTACAACCATTAGTTACAACCATGCTGAAGTTTCCTGCAGTTAAGTAGAGTACCTCAAAATCTTCAAGGCCTGAATTTCCAATAAGTGTGGCTCCTGCTAGGAAAGTGCTGTCAGTTGATATTTGCATCTGTGGCTAGAGGAAGCCTTACTCTACAGAATGAGTGTTTTCATTTTATCATCAGGCCTAAAACGTGAGGAGGTGGCCAATGGATGCTGAAAATAATTTTTCTCAAATTGATTTGCAAGTTTGACAAACTCCTCATGTTTCAGTACTTAATGAAAATGCTTATCCCATGGAGTGAGGCTTCCTCTAGCCACAGGTACCAATATCAACTGACAGCACTTACCTATCTGGAGCCGCACTTATTGGACCTTCAAGATTTGAGGTACCACACTTTGGCGGCAGTTAACTTTAGAATTGGCAACATTTTTATTATCAAAAGAGAGCACACGGAGAGATCTATCATTTGAGCTATATATCAAGTTCATACGGTGAAGTGTGCAGAATCTGTGAAGTTCCAAAGTCGTAAACACGATACATCTAAACCGTAAAATTACAAACACTTTGTTAGTGTTGGTAATTTTTATGCTTTATACTCCCTTTATACTCCCAAGGGGGATGTAACCCATTTTTTTTTTGACAAAAAGAGGTTTTTGTGTTTTGTTGCTTATATAATTGCACAACATCTGTACAAGCTGTCTTTCAAATATGAAGCAATTTGGATGATCCATTGTTGAGTTATGGTGGATTTTATCTTCAGGAGTAAGACCCGTGAAGGGGGGAGGAGACATCAAAGGGAATTTTTTTTTAATCAACTTTCTAATGCCATAACTTTCCCCCCCCTTACTTCTATACAGTTAACTTTGTTATCAAAGTGTTGCTTATTCTGTGTGCTTTAAAATGATATGTTGAATGACTCTATAGGACCAGTATCTTAGAAGATACATGCAGAAACATCCAGGTCCCTCAAAACCTGTACCCTAATTACTGGAACAACTAGCTCTGTGGTCCAATGAAATTACCCATACTAAAAGGTGATTTTCCTGATAATGTGGATTTTCGGTCTTATATCTTTGTGAAAATTTTAGGAAAAATACTTCATTATATATCATTATGGAGCCCTTTCTTTCCTCTATCTTTTAAGTGGAGCAAAAGCTGTTTGAAGTGTTTGTCACTAGTAATACATTCATATGCCAGGCATACACTACAGAGCCACTTATACAGTGATAACCATGAGTAGTTTTGTGCTCAATCTTTTGACTTAAAAGATAGAGGAAAGAAAGGGCTACATGATGATATATAATGAAGTATTTTTCCTAAAGTTTTCACAAAGATACAGGTGTTCCTAAGACCGAAAATCCAAATTATCAGGAAAATCACCTTTTAGTAGTATGGGTAATTTCATTGGAGCACAGACACACACCTTCCTCAATACTATAAATTTATATCAACTTTCTAATGCCATAACTTTTCCCCCCTTACCTCTATACAGTTAATTTTGTTATCAAAGTGTTGCTTATTCTGTGTGCTTTAAAATGATATGTTGAATGACTGCATAGGACCAGTATCTTAGAAGATACATGCAGAAACATCCAGGTCCCTCAAAACCTGTACCCTTATTACTGGAACAACTCGAGCTCCATGCGCCTGTGGCTTTTCACAAGCTCAAACTTGATTGAGTGGTTTCCTTATGCTCTGAAGCTCAGACTATATTTGGTATGCGCTATACACAACAAGCCTGCCGGATGTGTAAAATAGGGATTTTCCCAGGGAAAATCCTAATTTAATCAACACGGCATGTTCTCACTTTTGCTGTATAGCGCATACCAAATATAGTCTGAGCTTCAGAGCTAAGGAAACCACTCAATCAAGTTTGAGCTTGTGAAAAGCCACAGGCGCATGGAGCTCGAGTTGTTCCAGTAATAAGGGTACAGGTTTTGAGGGACCTGGATGTTTCTGCATGTATCTTCTAAGATACTGGTCCTATGCAGTCATTCAACATATCATTTTAAAGCACACAGAAGAAGCAACACTTTGATAACAAAGTTAACTGCATAGAAGTAAGGGGGGGAAAGTTATGGCATTAGAAAGTTGATATTAAAAAATTTCCCTTTGATGTCTCCTCCCCCCCCTTCACTGGTCTTACTCATGAAGATAAAATCCACCATAACTCAACAATGGATCATCCAAATTGCTTCATATTTGAAAGACAGATTGTACAGATGTTGTGCAATTATATAAGCAACAAAACACAAAAATCTCTTTTTGTCAAAAAAAATGGGTTCCATCCACCTAAGCTCATTAGACAAGCCAACATTCAACAATGTCTGACAAAATTGACTTCTCCAATGAAGGTTCACTATGGTTGTTAAGAGCAAATCAAATCTCCAGGAGGAAAATGGTGGCACTTGTCGAGTAAAGTGCACAATAGCACCCAAGCACGGTGAACCACCTTTTATTTGGGCTAATGAATTTTTGTACACTTAACACAAACTTTTATAATTTACAAATAACGAAAAGAACAACTTTTATCATCGAGTGTCTGGATTTAGCAAATCTGCAAGGAAACGCACAATTGCTTCATCTCAGCCTTTCCAATAACTCACAAACTCCTCGAGTGTTTCAGTATAAGGTTCAGACTAACAGACGATGTCATGTGTTTACAACAACTTATAACAGAGGAACTGCTGCGGTGAGGAGAGAGCCTTGAAAGTGCTCCCATCTCTCAACATAAACACGCTCAATCAAAGATGTTGTGTGCAAACAGGAGCACTCCCAACCAAATCATGCCGGAAGATTGAAAACCTCAAGTTTTCTGGAGGTGTGTTCCCAAATCCACCAAATTCTAGCAGGGGGGGGGTGGGACTGCAGCCAGCTGGATTTAATTAAGGCGGTCGGGGCGATTTCTCACGGGCAAGTCCCCTCCGGCTTCTGACTGCTATACTCCTACATGTAGCAGATCAGAGGGCGAAAGGGCTGGCCTACAAGACTAATCGGGACATTACAAGGGGGTTTTCATTGGCTAGCAGCACATCAAAGCCCATAGCAAAGGGGAGGGGTGTGGCAGAAGGAGGTGCCACTTCGCACGGAGCCCCCCAAACAACATTGACTGCAGGTTCCTTTAGCATCCACTCTCCTATACAGACAGCACCAATATACCAACACTCGTATATATATATATCTTCTACTGGTATAAGCTCTGCCCAAAACCTTCGGCTTTTCAAGACTTGGACAACCTCCGACGGTAACAGGAACAATGGATCAAGTGCATTGGCGAGAACTCTGCCGAATAATGAATCAATAATGAGACAGGTAAATGAACTCAGAATTATCTGTCCTCTATTTTACTCCCACTAATTTCAATTGCGTTCAATGGCCACCTGTTATCACTTCAAACTGCTGGATACCACTCGACGATAGGGCATAGCTTGGTACACTGGCAATCTGTCCACTCGCCCACCCTGGTCAATGATGATGATGATGGTGTAATGATGTGGTGATGATGGTGTAATGATGTGGTGATGATGGGAACAACAACAACAACAACACCAACACCAACAACACCAACAACAACACCAACAACAACACCAACACCAACAACAACAACAATTATTTGAAGTCAGACACTTGCTCTAGCCCCCTTAGGGGGGGGGGGGGGGGGTTCAAGTTCGCCTTAGTCTAATTAAGCAGATTTTTTACCGAATAACTAATTGTCATATCGAAAAAAAGAACAATTCAGTAAAGAGTTTGGCTAGAGAGAGAGAGAGAGGAGGTCTGGCTATTTGAAACTCCTCCCTTAACCCTCCCCTGTATCCACCAGTCACTGGTTTACATTGGGTCCAGAGTTTGTGGGATTATAACTCCATGAATATCATTACAGTTACTCAATATAGCATTCCATCATCGCACCAGTTGCTTGTCCATGAACATGTATAAGTCATGGAGCTCACCATGTAGGCACCAGTGCCATAGCTAATGCATGTCTATGAACATGTATAAGTCATGGAGCACACCATGTAGGCACCAGTGCCATAGCTAATGCTTGTCCATGAACATGTATAAGTCATGGAGCACACCATGTAGGCACCAGTGCCATAGCTAATGCTTGTCCATGAACATGTATGAGTCATGGAGCACACCATGTAGGCACCAGTGCCATAGCTAATGCTTGTCCATGAACATGTATAAGTCATGGAGCTCACCATGTAGGCACCAGTGCCATAGCTAATGCATGTCTATGAACATGTATAAGTCATGGAGCACACCATGTAGGCACCAGTGCCATAGCTAATGCATGTCTATGAACATGTATAAGTCATGGAGCACACCATGTAGGCACCAGTGCCATAGCTAATGCTTGTCCATGAACATGTATAAGTCATGGAGCACACCATGTAGGCACCAGTGCCATAGCTAATGCTTGTCCATGAACATGTATGAGTCATGGAGCACACCATGTAGGCACCAGTGCCATAGCTAATGCTTGTCCATGAACATGTATAAGTCATGGAGCTCACCATGTAGGCACCAGTGCCATAGCTAATGCATGTCTATGAACATGTATAAGTCATGGAGCACACCATGTAGGCACCAGTGCCATAGCTAATGCATGTCTATGAACATGTATAAGTCATGGAGCACACCATGTAGGCACCAGTGCCATAGCTAATGCATGTCTATGAACATGTATAAGTCATGGAGCACACCATGTAGGCACCAGTGCCATAGCTAATGCATGTCTATGAACATGTATAAGTCATGGAGCACACCATGTAGGCACCAGTGCCATAGCTAATGCATGTCTATGAACATGTATAAGTCATGGAGCACACCATGTAGGCACCAGTGCCATAGCTAATGCTTGTCCATGAACATGTATGAGTCATGGAGCACACCATGTAGGCACCAGTGCCATAGCTAATGCTTGTCCATGAACATGTATGAGTCATGGAGCACACCATGTAGGCAACAGTGCCATAGCTAATGCTTGTCCATGAACATGTATGAGTCATGGAGCACACCATGTAGGCACCAGTGCCATAGCTAATGCTTGTCCATGAACATGTATAAGTCATGGAGCACACCATGTAGGCAACAGTGCCATAGCTAATGCTTGTCCATGAACATGTATAAGTCATGGAGCACACCATGTAGGCACCAGTGCCATAGCTAATGCTTGTCCATGAACATGTATGAGTCATGGAGCACACCATGTAGGCACCAGTGCCATAGCTAATGCTTGTCCATGAACATGTATGAGTCATGGAGCACACCATGTAGGCACCAGTGCCATAGCTAATGCTTGTCCATGAACATGTATGAGTCATGGAGCACACCATGTAGGCACCAGTGCCATAGCTAATGCTTGTCCATGAACATGTATAAGGCATGGAGCACACCATGTAGGCACCAGTGCCATAGCTAATGCTTGTCCATGAACATGTATAAGTCATGGAGAACACCATGTAGGCACCAGTGCCATAGCTAATGCTTGTCCATGAACATGTGTAAGTCATGGAGCACACCATGTAGGCACCAGTGCCATAGCTAATGCTTGTCCATGAACATGTATGAGTCATGGAGCACACCATGTAGGCAACAGTGCCATAGCTAATGCTTGTCCATGAACATGTATGAGTCATGGAGCACACCATGTAGGCACCAGTGCCATAGCTAATGCTTGTCCATGAACATGTATAAGTCATGGAGCACACCATGTAGGCAACAGTGCCATAGCTAATGCTTGTCCATGAACATGTATAAGTCATGGAGCACACCATGTAGGCACCAGTGCCATAGCTAATGCTTGTCCATGAACATGTATGAGTCATGGAGCACACCATGTAGGCACCAGTGCCATAGCTAATGCTTGTCCATGAACATGTATGAGTCATGGAGCACACCATGTAGGCACCAGTGCCATAGCTAATGCTTGTCCATGAACATGTATGAGTCATGGAGCACACCATGTAGGCACCAGTGCCATAGCTAATGCTTGTCCATGAACATGTATAAGTCATGGAGAACACCATGTAGGCACCAGTGCCATAGCTAATGCTTGTCCATGAACATGTATAAGGCATGGAGCACACCATGTAGGCACCAGTGCCATAGCTAATGCTTGTCCATGAACATGTATGAGTCATGGAGCACACCATGTAGGCACCAGTGCCATAGCTAATGCTTGTCCATGAACATGTATAAGTCATGGAGCACACCATGTAGGCACCAGTGCCATAGCTAATGCTTGTCCATGAACATGTATCAGTTCATGGAGCACACCATGTAGGCACCAGTGCCATAGCTAATGCTTGTCCATGAACATGTATGAGTCATGGAGCTCACCATGTAGGCACCAGTGCCATAGCTAATGCTTGTCCATGAACATGTATGAGTCATGGAGCACACCATGTAGGCACCAGTGCCATAGCTAATGCTTGTCCATGAACATGTATAAGTCATGGAGCACACCATGTAGGCACCAGTGCCATAGCTAATGCTTGTCCATGAACATGTATGAGTCATGGAGCACACCATGTAGGCACCAGTGCCATAGCTAATGCTTGTCCATGAACATGTATAAGTCATGGAGAACACCATGTAGGCACCAGTGCCATAGCTAATGCTTGTCCATGAACATGTATAAGGCATGGAGCACACCATGTAGGCACCAGTGCCATAGCTAATGCTTGTCCATGAACATGTATGAGTCATGGAGCACACCATGTAGGCACCAGTGCCATAGCTAATGCATGTCCATGAACATGTATAAGGCATGGAGCACACCATGTAGGCACCAGTGCCATAGCTAATGCTTGTCCATGAACATGTATAAAAAAAGTTAACCCTGTAGTACCTGGCTTGCTTTTAACCCTCTAGCTGCAATACCACTTTCTTCACTTTGTTGGTCCTTCTCCATCACTAAATTGCTTTCAGTCATGTTTGTTTTTCCCAGTCATCCTCATGCTGGGTATTGATATGAGTATTGATATTGAAACTTAAAAATTGGCTTTCCAAAACTAATTTGTGACAATGTCAATATGTGACAGTTTAACTCCTCCCCCCCCCCTCCCCCCCATCTCCACCCACATATAAAGTGCAGCACAAACTATCACACCAGTCACACACACATCGACGAGTCTTCAGGAGAGACCAAAATTTCCTCTCGCTCCCTCTACGTTGTCTTCTGTCGCTTCAAATCTCGCGGGTGGAGGAGCGACGAGTCTTCAGGAGAGACCAAAATTTCCTCTCGCTCCCTCTACGTTGTCTTCTGTCGCTTCAAATCTCGTGGGTGGAGGAGTGACGAGTCTTCAGGAGAGACCAAAATTTCCTCTCGCTCCCTCTACGTTGTCTTCTGTCGCTTCAAATCTCGCGGGTGGAGGAGCGACGAGTCTTCAGGAGAGACCAAAATTTCCTCTCGCTCCCTCTACGTTGTCTTCTGTCGCTTCAAATCTCGCGGGTGGAGGAGATGAAGATGTTAGTGTTTTCTCTGCAGGTACAGCTTCTCTTCTTGGTCTCAGCTGCACAGCTCCAGCAAGAGTGGGAGGAATGGAAGACAGTAAGTTGCTTCTTATTTCTGCTGGCAGAGCTCCTTCTATAAGTGAGTAATGCCCCCCCCCCCTTTAAGTGAATATTGCCCTCCACCCTTAGCGAATATTGTTACCCCCTCCCTCAGTGAATATCGTCTCTCCCTACACAAATCATACTCTAGGGGGGAACACAATTCACTAGTGAATAATGTACACCTAATACACTATATATTTCCCCTTGTAATAATCAAGTACACCAGTATTTGCCCCCCACCCCGCCCCCACCCTCCTTCCCCCCTCCCACTAATCTCCTTCGCTCCCTCCGTCTTTCCCATCAGTCCAACTTACCCTCCTTTAGCCATCCTTTCCCCCATTCCTCTTTATCAGGGGGGTAGGAAGATCATTTGAGGTGGGGTGGCTACAATTTATCTGTCCCATTTTAGATTGATTATGTATGTTCATGTAATGATATTGTGAAGAATTTTGAAAAACATTGAAGGTATGATCTTAATCACAAAACATTCCAAAGTAATTTACTCGTCTTTGATTGGTGGAAATAAATGCCGTAGCAAGTTTACACAAGTCAAGTTTGTCAGTTCTATCATTGTGAATGTACAACAGAAATAAATTGTTCAGCCTACAATTGGTCAAATTGTGCTTCTAAGATATGTTTTAAAGCCTTCGCAAGAAGAGAAAGACCTTTCTGCAGTTGCACTGTTCGGTCCCAGAATTGCTGCTTCTTCGAGCTGAGGATGATCCACACTTAAAAGAATGGCTATCAAAGAGCGATTATACATCTCCAACTATCGTTAACGAAATAATTGCCATAATGGGTCAAGAAGTTCTTTTCCTCCTCTCTCCCCTTAAAACTACCTTCACCTCTCCATCCTCTCCACCCCCATGTCACCCCTTGCTCTCCCCACACCTGTCTCCCTCTCCCCCTCTCCCTCGTCCATCCCCCCCCTAACACCACCTGGCTTACCACACAACATTTGCAGAAATACGAGAAAGAGTATGAAGGTTCCAAAGAAGAAAGCCATCGTCAATCCACCTGGCTAGAGAACAGAGCGTTTATAGATGAACACAACCGCAACGCTAAGCAGCACGGCTACACTTTGGCCATGAACAAGTTTGGTGACCTGGACCAACAGGACATGAAGCAGAAGTGGAAGGGCCTCCTCCACCCCAAGAAGATAACCAAGGGTGAAATGAAGGGCCGCCCGATGAAGTCAGCTGCTTCGAACTTCACCCTCCCTTCGAGAGTTGACTGGAGGACGAAAGGAGCTGTCGTCTACGTCAAAGATCAGCAGCAATGCGGCTCCTGCTGGGCATTTGGGATCACGGGAGGCATCGAGGGGCAGAATTTCCTCAGGAATGGCAAACTAGTGGCTCTCAGCGAGCAGAATCTCATCGACTGTTCGGTCCCAGAAGGCAACATGGGCTGCCATGGAGGGACTGCTATACACTCCTACAAATACATCATTGGCAATGGCGGTATCGACACGGAGGAGAGCTATCCGTATGAGGCAACCTTGGGGAAATGTCGCTATAGGCCAGAGAATATTGGAGCCACCATATCCGATTATGTCTTCGTGGCCCCAATAATGAACGAGACTGCTCTGACGGCTGCCATTGCCAACATCGGGCCCATCGTTGTTAGCATCAATGCCGAACAACAAACGTTCACTTTTTATAACGGGACAGGGGTGTACTACGAACCCAAGTGCAGCATGTACGACTTGGACCACATGATGCTGGCCGTCGGTTACGGAGCACAAGACGGAAAAGAATACTACCTAGTGAAGAACAGCTGGGGGAGTGACTGGGGGGACCATGGTTACATCAAGATGTCCAGGAACAGAGAGAACAACTGCGGAATAGCCACTTTGCCCACGTACCCCGTCATGTGATGACATCCTGAAGGAGAGAGAAACTTCTTCCCCTAAGGGAGGAAGGGATAGGACTAGCTTTCTATATTTGCTTGTGGTTTGTACTGAATTGATATGTTTTGTCATTTATTTAATTAGAGTTGGTAAATTTGAAATAGAGGAGTGGGAATGGTAATTAGGTGAAGAGAATTACTAAAGAGATGGCAGTGAGGGAGAGTTAGGGGAGGGAAGAGTGGACAATGAAGAGAGAATCAAGCTAAGGAGGGGGTGAGGAGAGGGGAGAGCAGAAGAGAAGGAAGATGAGGTGGAGGGGGAAGAGGGAAGAGGAAGGGAGGGAAGGAAGCAGAGGGAAAGGAAGAGGAAGACAGGGAAGGAAGGAGAGAAAGGAAGATGAAGGTAGAGAAGGAAGGAGGAGAGGGAAGGAAGAGAAAGGCAGTGAAGGAAGGAGAGGAAGGAAGATGAAGGCAGGAAAGGAAGGAGAGGAAGGAAGATGAAGGTAGAGAAGGAAGGAGAGGGAAGGAAGATGAAGGCAGGGAGAGGAAGGAGAGGAAGGAAGATGAAGGCAGGAAAGGAAGGAGAGGAAAGGAAGATGAAGGTAGGGAAGGAAGGAGAGGGAAGGAAGATGAAGGCAGGGAGAGGAAGGAAGATGAAGGTAGAGAAGGAAAGAGAGGGAGGAAGATGAAGGCAAGGAGAGGAAGGAAGATGAAGGTAGAGAAGGAAGGAGAGGAAGGAAGATGAAGGCAGGAAAGAAAGGAGAGGGAAGGAAGATGAAGGTAGGGAAGGAAGGAGAGGGAAGGAAGAGGAAGGCAGTGAAGGAAAGAGAGGGAAGGAAGATGAAGGCAGGGAGGAAGGAGAAGGAAGGAGGAGAGAGAAGGAAGGAGAGGGAAAGAAGAGGGAGACAGGAGGGAAGAGGAAGGAAGGAGAGAAAGAGAAAAAAATCCCCTACTTTAGATAGAGTTCTTGGCCTTTTAAGAGAAGTGCGATGTCGTCGTACTCGCAAATGCTTCCTTAATCGATGCTCTTCTAACTGTTTCTCAATCGCCTTCTACTTAAAATGCAGTGCGTGGAAAACACTTTCCCTCTTTCTGATCGTCATGGGAACAACTCGGGGTCTTCTTCAATCCTTGCTCTTCTCTTGGCCTGTATTTCACCGGCACTGCACATGCTGATCTTCTGACTGCTGATTTCGAAGTGAGCTATGCTAAAGGAGCCATCCCTTTCCACGTACATGAAGGTAGCTATGATTCCGGTACATTCTAGAACAATCTAAAAAGGGAGCCTACTGACATGTGTTGCGATAATGCAAAAAAAAGAATTGCATCTTTTTTCCCCCCAGCCATCAATCCACTTGTAAATTTGTACTTACTTAGATAAACCACATGCACACATGCACGCACACACACACACACACACACACACACACACTTCTATGAAGAATTTTTAAAATGCAGAGGAAGAGAGAATTTCATTCGGGAGAGGGCGGAATGATCAAGCTAGGCGTACTGTAACCTTTAGATTATCTCGGATTGTACGCGACGGATGTGACGGAAGTATACAAAATCTGTACGTACGTCACATGGTTTCTGCCGAATACAGTGGGTACAGTTTTCAAATAAAGTTTGGAAATACTTGCCTGTCAAGAGGATAAAAGAAGAGGGGGTACTATGTTCATAAAGTTAACAACTTTTAGCCCAACAACTAGAAATTGTGTTAATTTCTGTGAAACCACGTGCTGTACAAATCAGAGAGGGCCCAGTGTTTCATTTAGGGGGGGGGGGGCTGCCCCTTGGAACCTTTTTGCCCCCCCCTGGAAATTTTATTATTTTGATAAGTGCTTGACATCATGCGCCCCCTTAATATCCAGATTCCTCCAGTTGCCCCCCCCCTTGGACAATTTTCTAAATGAGACCCTGGACTCAGGCTGAAGCTGAAGTCAATATTCGAAGCGGTCACACAAACAATAAGGTATGCATCATATGGAATTCTCTATGGTACCAGAATAAGTTACATAAGTCACCATGGTAACATTGTAAAACTGACCGTAACTCCTTAGGCAATGGGAATTGGGGGGGGGGGGGGGGGGATATGTTGAAAATTGAGGTTACTAAAGCGGTTTCTAGCTTTAGTATTAATAGGTTGTAATATTTTATCACTTATTAACTTTTGTCGGTTGACATTTTCTTGGAATTACCCTGTAGGAAAGTTTGAGAAAATGAATATTTACCTCTGCACTTGAAAAGGCCTCTACGTTCAGGTAGTCCACTCTCTTCTCAAACTTCTTCCCTCCCTTTGGAGTCGACCACCTGCCATCAGCTCCTCCACCGCCTCGAGCATCGCCACCACCAATTCCGCCACTGCTGCCCTTGGTCTTGTTCCCTGCTCCTCCCTCTGCAGCTCCAGGGTTCTTGAGAGGAGTGGGGCTTCCGAAAACGATCTCGTCCCACAGTCGCAACCAAGAGAGCAGTGTGCGATTAATGCCCTGAGGTAAGAATGGATTCATCAATACTTGAAGGAGGTCCTGTGCTGACAGCACCTACATAGAGGACATCCTTACCCTAGCTACGGCCCTTCTCATCCTCACATGAGATGTCAGTATCATAACCTCTCCTAAGACATCCCTACCATAGCCCTGGCCCTTCTCATCCTCACATCATATTGGAGGGGATGTCCTGTGCTGACACCAACAAGGACATCCCTACTCTAGCCATGGCCCTTCTCATCCTCACATCATATTGGAGGGGATGTCCTGTGCTGACACCACCAAGGACATCCCTACCCTAGCCATGGCCCTTCTCATCCTCACATCATATTGGAGGGGATGTCCTGTGCTGACACCACCAAGGACATCCTTACTCTAGCCATGGCCCTTCTCACCCTCACATCATATTGGAGGGGATGTCCTGTGCTGACACCACCAAGGACATCCCTACTCTAGCCCTGGCCCTCCTCATCCTCACATCATATTGGAGGAGATGTCCTGTGCTGACATGACCTGCTAGGACAGAATACTTGGGACTACCCCAGGGGGGGGGGGGGCCCAAGTGAGGGTGACTGTATACACCATGGCTCTGCGAATACTTGTATCTCGGGACAGTTGGGACTATTCCAGGACACTTGGGACTATTCCAGGACACTTGGGACTATTCCAGGACACTTGGGTCCATCCCGGGGTATCCCTAGTTGACTGACTATCATGGACCCTGGAATACTTGTATCCTCCAGGGGCTACTTGACACTATCCCGGGATGTCCTAGCCCTAGAATACTGCCCTAGCTTTACACTTTGCCTTGCCTTATCCCAACCATAGCCCTATGAACCTCTATCCCTGCTCCTAATCCTATAATACCCCTAGGCATAGCCCTAGCCCTATGAACCTCTAGCCCTGCTCCTAACTCTATAATACCCCTAGGCATAGCCCTAGCCTTATGAACCTCTATTCCTGCTCCTAACCCTATAATACCCCTAGGCATAGCCCTAGCCTTATGAACCTCTATCCCTGCTCCTAACCCTATAATACCCCTAGGCATAGCCCTAGCCTTATGAACCTCTATTCCTGCTCCTAACCCTATAATACCCCTACCTAGCCTTATGAACCTCTATCCCTGCTCCTAACCCTATAATACCCCTAGGCATAGCCCTAGCCTTATGAACCTCTATCCCTGCTCCTAACCCTATAATACCCCTGTATAGGTATAGCCCTAGCCCTAGAACATCCCTAACTTACCTAGAATGCCCTAAACTTAGCCCCAGAGTAATCTAGCTTTAGCCCTAGAACAACCTGGCCCTAAACTTAGCTACAGCTTGGCCCTTGCCCTAGATTATCCCTGGCCCTGCCCAGGCCACAACCCAGGCCTCAGAGTAACTAGAGGGGGAATTCAAAAGTGAAATTCAATAATTATACCCCCCCAAAAATGGAGTGATTTTGAAGCGTACAACCTGCCAAGCTCTTAGCACTGGCGTCATTTCAGGAATTATCGACAAAATAAGTACAATGTTTTTGTGTACTTCATAAGCACATGGCAAGTAGAAGTCACACCCACATTCTTCAAAGGGCATCAGCGGTGGCAGAAATAACAACTCTGCTTTGCTTTGAGTTACTGCCAACTTTAGAGAGAGTTACTGCCAACTTTAGAGAGAATAAATTTCAAGTTGATTATTGAGAACGTCATCGTAATTTTTGTTGTTGTTGTTAGTATATTATTAGCAGTAACAAATCCAAAGATATTCTGTGGTAAGCGAGGCGATGGAGAGATAGAGAGAGAGAGAGAGGAAAGGTTAGTTTGAAATCCTAGTATTGTTGGACTGCATTGCTCTAGCCATTGTCCTACCCCTAGAGATGAAGGCCTAATAGAGTACTGATCTGTACATTATTGATGTCATCCCTAGCATTGCATTGCTCTAGCCATTGCCCTAGCCCTAGAGATGAAGGCCTAATAGAGTACTGATCTGTACATTATTGATGTCATCCCTAGCATTGCATTGCTCTAGCCATTGCCCTAGCCCTAGAGATGAAGGCCTAATAGAGTACTGATCTGTACATTATTGATGTCATCCCTAGCATTGTATTGCTCTAGCCATTGTCTTAGCCCTAGCATAGCTGAAGGGTACTGATCTGTACATTATTGATGTCATCCCTAGCATTGTGTTGCTCTAGCCATTGTCCTAGCCCTAGCATAGCTGAAGGCCTAATAGAGTACTGATCTGTACATTATTGATGCCATCCCAAGCAGCATTGCTCTAGCCATTGTCCTACTCCTAGAGATGAAGACCTAATAGAGTACTGATCTGTATTATTGATGCCATCCCTAGCATTGTATTGCTCCAGCCATTGTCCTACCCCTAGAGATGAAGGCCTAATAGAGCACTGATCTGTACATGATTGATGCCATTGTGATGTTGTATTGCTTGGATTGTGATATGTGGAGGTAGCCAAGAATTCTTTGTCCCTTGCAGGTTCTGAACTGGTGCAGAGTTGAACGGATGCCCTGCAGCATTATGGGATGGCAGATTCTGAAATGGAAATGTTGCATCGAAGTATGGCTGTGGGAGGAGTTTTACTTGGAAGCAGCTTCCCTTGAAGATGGAAAGCACACTACACTAAGAGTGAAGCCATAAGGAAGTGCTTTCTGCAGGAATTCTCAAGAGTACAAAAGGGAAGACCATGCAGAAGCTGACATGAACTCATTAAAGCGATGTCTTGACACTGTTTAGTGTGTTCAGGATGCTCTTCATCATTAGCAACATCTCTCATCTATGCATACATGCCAACTATGCAGCCTGTTCTCTCTGTCTATAGAGAGCAGCAGTATGTGTTTACCTTACCGAAAAATCTGAAAGAAAAAATATTAGAAAGTTGATAATTTACGGGGGGGAGTAACCCGTTTGCTGTTAGGAACCTGCCGGCAGGAGCTGCACTGAGCTGTAGCTTGACACCACCAACCATACATACCCTTTGTGGGCACTCTCCCCATGAATATGAGCTGCACTGAGCTGTAGCTCGACACCACCAACCATACATACTCTTTGTGGGCACTCGCCCCATGAATATCCATCTTAAGGAGGGACGAAAGCATTTTTGTAAAAAAAATCATTTTCCAACCAGGCGCTTGACCACGTACTTCCGTTTTAGCGCCCAATTAAAAAGGTCGTTGCATAGAGGAGGGCTTTTCTATAATAAACAAGTAGATTCTGCACACTTCAGTGTTTGAACTTGTTATATAGCCACTGGTATTAATCTCTACTCTCTAGCACTTGGCAATCTGGAGATATTTATGTGGCAAAATCAGGCAAACAGGTTTTGAGGTACCCCCACTTTACCTCCTGTAACTTGGGTATAGTTGTAGCTATGAAAAATGTTTTATTATCAAAAGAGAGCACACAGAGAGACCTATATTTTGAGCTATATATCAAGTCCATACCATGAAGTTTGCAGAATCTATGGAGCTATAAAGTGGTAACCACAAGTATTTTAACACTTTACTACATAAATGGTTTCGGTGAGTAAGCTGGCTAGCAAATCCTGTTGCTAGGCATGTACATATATATTAGCCTCGTCAGAGGGAACTTGCTTTTCGTGTTATTGTTGTTGTTGTTGTTATTTATTTTCCATACGATTTTTTATTAATTATTATTACTATTTCTATTATTATTATTATTTTATTTTTATTTTTTTTGTTATTTTTTTATATTTTTTTATATTTTTTTAATTATTATTATTATACATATATATATAGATATTGCCCTATATATAACTACCAATAAAGAACTAGCTAGCTAATTTAAGTAAGAAATAGTCATCACTAGTATACTGACAAGTTCCTAACACCGCTGCAGTGTTCCCACGCAATGGAAATTCTCTGGAGGAGAAAATGATGGGAACGTGGTTCGTCGCACTTTGCTTTGGAGACGGCCCCCTAACTCCCGAAGGAACAAAGATGCCTCCCCTCCAAACACTCCAGTGGTCTCTATCCCAATTGGGACAAAGAAATGTGTAGCAACAATGTTCCCGTATCTTTCCTTTTTCAGGGACTCGGCTCTGTTTGCCACTGCCCCAGGACCTTCGTGTAATAAGTTGGCATAGGTTGGAGCAAAGTTGTCCACACATGTAGCTCCCACACAAGGATACGGCCATTCTTCCAGGGGACAATGGAAGCTCCATCAGGACGCTAGCCATCCGAGCGAGAAATGCCTGAAGGCTCCAGGTGAGAGGGAATATTTATGGAAGCTAGTGATCTATGAATAATGTCATTTACAGCTGAAACGACCTTGACTCCTCCGACAGTTGAGACCATGAGTGCCAAACTGATTCACTTGGGATCCACACTGCAGACAATTGTGGGGATGACAGAGAGGAACACCCAAACGCAAACCAGTAGCCACCCTAATCACATCATCATCCATTCGGAGGCCTAAGGATGACATGGGAAGGGCATGGATCCAAGCCCCTGACTCCTTCCTAGCTGCAGCCTGAATACGTACCCGTGAAGCTAGATCCACACTCGAGTTCAGGAGGGAATCAAAAGAAGCCTGAACATGAGGACCATCCCAGGCTTTCTGTTGGGAGGACCTAGGATCAGATGGTGGCTCACAGCTATGACCTCGACACCAAATTTCCAAACCATCTTCAAATTCAGAGTAGTTTGAATCACCTAGGTAGTCCGGAAGAATCTGGTGGATAAGATCAAAAGCACCTGAAGCCGACGCCAAAAAGGCGGAAGGTGCAAGCATCACAGCACTTCTGATCCCCAAACCACCAAACTTCACTGGAAGTGATGCCTGAGACCAAGCTTGATCTTTAGTGTTGAGAGGAATGTTGGTGATCTCACTCAAGATGGTACACCGAATTGAGTCAAAATCTTGAAGCTTAGATGAAGAAAAACAGGGAGAAGATCGTAAAGAGTACAGTAGCTTTGGAATTGCAAATGCATGATGAAGCAAACAAAAGGCATCATGAGCATGGAGGTGTCGAAGTCTGCTTCCCATAAACTTTAAGGAGTCAATCTTCTCGTTAAGCAGCACCTCAACTCCTTCCATACCACCAATAGGAGACCCTAAAAGAGTGGCAACCTCTGGATTGACCACACGAAGTCCTGGAGCAGCACAGAGAGACTTCCCTAAAGTCTCTGGATCTGGACAGATGAGCTCACATTTCTCACGGTTAAGCTCCAAACCCAGCTCCTCAGCCACACTTTCCACTGTATTAAAATCACTGAGTACATCATCCATGCTACCCCCAAGAGTGCCATCATCCAAATAAAATACACTAAAATTGGATATTATTATTATTATTATTATTATTATTATTATTATTATTATTATTATTATTATTATTATTATTATTATTATTATTATTATTATTATTATTATTAATTATTATTACTACTACTACTACTACTACTACCACCACTACTACTACTACTATTATATTATTATTATTATTATTATTATTATTATTATTGTTATTATTATTATTATTATTATTATTATTATTATTATTATTATTATTATTATTATTATTATTATTATTATTATTATTATAATTATTGTTATTATTATTATTATTATTATTATTATTATTATTATTATTATAATCACTCGTACTATTATTCGGCAGGCTTGTCTGTTCGCTTGATAGTCAAGGTCCCTAATTTAATCCGGAGCACTTTTTCCTCTCTCCCCCTTTTTCCCCCTCCAACATCAGGAATTGTGGGATGACTTTGATATATAAAAATAATAATAATAACAAGGAATTCAAGTCAACTCATGGATAGTTTATATGTCAGTCTGTATAAGTGTGTGTTTAGGAGGCTACTGGATGCCACACCCACCAGCTTGGAGCACTCCCGCAACAGAGCGCAGGTATCTCAGCTAGTAAGTTATAAATGTAATATTTTTTTCCAAGTAAAATTTTTTTACCAAATTCCCCAAGCTTGCACCATAACACAAACTTAGCGGTTGCTGTGGGGGAAATAACAATCCTCCCTCCTCCTCCCCCCCCCCCCCAAACCCCCTCCCCCAAAACAGGCAATATTGGCATTTCCTACAATGACTAGTCAAGTTTCCCCCTCACATCGTCACTGAGTAGCTCCGTGTAGAGCTTTGGAGCGTACTTGTCGACCCAGAGCAGATGACCAGCACCCGAAGAGCCTTGGTCTCCCTCAGACATCCCAGATGTCGGCTCGGAGTCAAAGAGGGGCTGGGTTTCTTGGTTGTGATGGGAACTTGCAGAGGGGGGGAATAAAAATGTATATTCATTTATACTGACAACTTGATTCATATATTGAAGACAAATATCTAAGACCAGTTGTTCACCTCTTTGTTCTATTACCTTGCTAGTGTCTCCAGCAACTCTCTAGATTCCGACATCAAATTCCTTCTCCTCTAAACAGCGAAGACAAATGTTTGTGAAACTCGCACAATTTGTTGTTAAATGCTTACCTCTTCTTCTACAACTGCTTTGAGTTCTACAAATGGAATCGTCAAAAGGTTGAGCCGAGTATGGGACACCGCCTTACGGTTCTCTCGGTTATCTACACTCCCTCCATCCATGACCCGTAAGAACACCCGTCTGCCCTCGCTGCCCGTCACCGACAAATGGGCACAAGCTGGGGCACGTAGAAGCACAGACGCCCAAGATAATTTATCCTCGCTCATCGGTTCGTGCAGATCTCTTGGGTCAGACAGTCTTGTCTTGTCACTTAAAGAGGAAAAACTTGCACCATCGATGTCCTCATCGTAATCCAAGTTGAGAGCGCCTTCCTCACTATTACCCAAGACCTTGCTCTCTCGGCTGCCATGCTGTCCGCTTCTCATGCCGGCTCCTCCCACACCACCAGCATCACTTGGTGCACTTGCTTCTTTTGTTCCCATGGCGACTGCTTCTCTCTCGTCACTACACAACTCTTTCCCGGACAGGGTTTTCACATTCTTTGATGCTAGTCCTGGTCCTGGTAGAGTTATTCTGGTGGTATTGACAGCCAGAGAATTGGATGATCGCGGATACTTTGAGTTCTTCATCTCCTCACCCTTCATCTCCTCACCCTTCTCACTTCCTCTAGTTCTCTTCCTCCTGTGTCTGCTGCCATCATTGCTGGAGGATGAGCTTGTTGCGTCACCCAACATGGAGAATTGGGAAGGAGAGGAGGAAGAAGGATCATCATTGTTACTCCCAGTTTTCGCTTGGCTGGACTTTTTCACAGGAGTAGGTGTTGCTGCATTGCTTGTAGTGGATCCACCTTCATAGCATTCCTTCATTGCTGGATAATTTTGGGGGCATTGAGCTTGGTAATGCAGGTGTTATTATTGTTATTATTATTTATTATCACTTTGCAGTACACATGAATTACAGATGAGGTGACAGTGATATGAGGATGTAGCTTTGTATTGATGGTCTACTACAAATTAACTAGTAGCCAATAAATTAACTAATAGCCAATATTAATTTAACTCCTCACTCTGTTCTTCCTCCCTCAGCATATGCAGTTCATCCGCAAAAGCATCTTCAAACTCATCGACCTCCATTCTCAGGTTATGGCGTGTGCGACCCTTTACCATGCGCATCTTGGAGCGCGCCTAGGTAAAGGGTTTCTACGCGAATAGCGTGACCCATGAACTTAGAACGGTTCACATGAATAAATGATAGATGGAAGGATTACAGTTACTAAAGTCAGATGATCCCATCTACATCGGGAGCTCGGATAGGGAGCGGTTCATCCAAAGAGCCGAGTTCCCTCGCCACAGGGTTAATAGCTAGCCTCTGAAACAAATGCCACGTTGCTTCGCTGGTGGAATGCCCGTCTCTGACCAGTGGTGTAGCTACGCTTTAAAAGGAATGCGGATGATTTGTAGTAGCCCTAGCCCTAGCCCTAGCCCTAGCCCTTAAGAACACCACCTGCAATGAAGGGGAGGGGCGATATTTGGATTGGATAAGTGGATGGGGGTTACTTTGCCCATATACCATATATAAAATAGCTAGACCCATCATGTTTTCATATATACTTCTAGCAAACTACACAAGTGGTTCACACTGTCTACTGATGTGCATCCCATATGTGAGGATTCTACATTTAAAAGCAGTTTGACTTTATAAATAGAAATATTTGAGAATATAAAACAGCAGACAAGCTTACGATTATATAGCATCCTAGACCATGATTAAAAAAATTGTAGGAACTGGACATTCCTAAAGAAAAAAGAAAGCTATCTATGTGGAGAATGCTTTTTAAATGAGAGTGCTAATGACTGATGTAGAGTGCCTCAAGACAGTGTACCTTGTACCGAGTGATATTGACACAAAGTTCATTCCAAAGTAGTACTAAAAAAACATTTGTGATCTCTTGACAAAGCATGAAAAGAGGCTAGTTGAAGCGTACAAGCTTCTGAAGCTCTTCTTACAATACCTGCCACATGAGCAACATCAAAACACTTCACAACTCTGTAAGGAATAGGAACCAATTTTGATGCCATCATGACCTTAAATTCACCATCTAAGAACTTAAACCACTTTAACTACATTTTTGGTTGGCCTCGCCTATTGTACAATGACCACACTACTTTTTGTGCCCATTTCTTGTTACCAGCAACTACTTTTACTTGCAGTCCAATGATTACAATGTGTGCACTCTTGCTTAGGCTAATCTAAAGAGGATGTAATTGAGTACACATGAAAAGGGGATGTAATTGATTAATTCATTGATTGTTGATTGATTGATTGTTGATTGTTTTTCCCCCCTTCTATATAGCCAGACTATTAGAAAAATACCACAGTTGCTGATGTGGTTAGATTTACAGACGGACTTATTTGACAAAAAAAACGTGTGCCAAGCATAAAAGGGATTTGGGAGAGTAAATGTTAGGGGATCAGCAACTGGAGAGACCATGCCCCTCATTCTCATTTTATCATGCCTCGTAGATATTCCCAGGCAGCGCCTGATCAGCTAGTATGTATATATATATATATAAGAACTAAATGATTAAGTGAAACCACATATTACAAAATCGGACAAGTAAAAGATCAAGGAGCAGTAGTTGCTTCATATTTGGGGGAACTGACTGTATAAACATCGTAAGTACCATTGGTAATTAGCAAACACTACCATACAACATTAATTTGTAACCCATTACCACAAATACCATCACAGTCCTGAAACCTGTCCCCCCCCTCCCCTCCCCTGCTGTTTACACTGGAGCATGCTGCTATTGCACTTTAAAAATTAACAATTCAATTGCACAAGTCCCTCAACAGTGTGTAATTACCAGTTCAACTGGCATGTTTCCAACCATATGAACAGTGTGACTGCCTGTGTTTGTTTGAGCAGTACCTGGAGAGAAAGAGCACTTCATTGAAGCGCAAATGAATACATGCACCCCACTACTATGTTTGATAGGTAGGTGCCATTACGTCACGTAGAATACCATGTTTTGTAGGACCACTAAAGCACCCTCCAAAGAGGTCCTGTCCCATCCCAGATAATTCACCACATGCTCTAATGAAGCTCTTCTCTACATGGCAACTTGAAGGAACTGTGTGTAATAAATATGCTGCACATCGGACGTTGGAACTTTCAACAATATGACTATCAAGTGTTACTCTAGAGTCTGCACCCAGAAAACGTCCGATAGATCTGGGAGCCGATGCAGAACTCCTGCAATCAAACTGACATAATTCTCATACATTAACTAGATGTCGGATGGCCTCCTTTCAGCAACAGTGGCTTGAGTGATGTCTAGGATTTGCAGTGGCTGAGAATATCGACCATATTCTGCAGTTGTTTCCATACATTCAGAGACTGGATCCTTTTATGCAGGAGTTCATATCAGAATGCACAAAACATGCCATGCTAGTTGATGTATTTTTACAAATTTAATCTTGAGAATGTTGAGCCTGTCAAGGCCAACAAATACACATCACATTTGCTAACCAAGGTTAAAACACCCAATATACTAGCTACTAATGGGTTCAGTATTAAAGGGGGGAGGGAACCGAGATCCAACCACAAGTTCACCATTCAATAATTCTTTCCTTCCACTTATGCACTACACATCCACCCACCTCCCCTAACACACTGTTCTTACTCCCCCCACACCTTTTCCCAGCAGCAATGCCACCTTTCCCTCTTGACTAACTAACAAAAGTGAAGTGGAAATAAAATAGAATTGCATATATAGAGAGCATGGGCACCTGCAAATTTACACAAGTCTTCGTCTATGAAGACATTATCAGGACTCAATAAAACAAGGCCATATATATCAGCTAGAAGTCTAATGTCAAACAGTACTGGTATACTGAGGGCATGTAGAGTTTATTGAAGCCTCCAGTTAATTAAATTAATCTTTGCCAAACTTGTAAATACGACGATGTGAAACCACACCCATCTTTGTCTGTCTGGTGTATTGATGTGCAATATATACACTGTTCTCAATGAACTCTCAGTTGACGTAACAACTTACAACTTGAATTTTACTCTCTTGACTTTTCAACTAGTTGCTCTAGACAATTTTAAATAATCATCTTGAAACTAAGTTGATAATTGAGAAAGTCGTTGAAATATAGAGTTTTTCAGGTGGTCATGAGAACTGCGTGCATCTGTTGTGTAATGTGCATTGCCAGCGAGTGTAAATGCACTGCATTGTATTTGTGGCCTGATGAAGATTGAAATATTTCTGTTGAAACTTTGGCACTAAAAACATTGTTTGGAAGAGAAAGGACTCTTTTACCATTTAATTAAAACCAATTTTTTTAATTTTAATTAATGGTATATGTAGGCCTATAATAGATATGATTTTTAATGGTAGATGGCTGGTTGTAATCATGATTCCTTCACGTGTTAGTACAGCTGTGATTTTTAATGATGAGTCTTTTTTTCTAGCTTTTGTTGTCTCTGTTGTTGTTGTTGTTGTTGTGTATTTTTAACGGAATCCTTCAAGTTGTGGCAGGGATGACCTTCACTTTGCAAGCCTATCAACACAACGAACCACTCGTTTTAAAAACACATTATCTTATTGTTACACTACACAAGTCAGCACATATCACATGTTGTTTTATTAGTAGTGTCAGGCAGGGATCAGCTCAGGCTCCAGATCAAGTATGATAGAAGCCAACCTAATAGGAATATATATATATACACAACATTTTCAGTGCAGTAACCAATAAGGTTGGTTAGGGCTAGAGCTAGGGCTAGGGCTAGGATGACCCCCACCCCCCCCCCCAGTTTTCTCTAGTTGAGTTGAGGCCTAGCCAGCTGGCCGTAGCCCTAGCCGTAACCCTTGCCCTTATATTAGCAAGTTTTATTTGGCTCTATTTTATTACCATGAGCTGTAAAACGTATTTTGGGGGGGGGGGATTATCAGATGCTCCTATATATATATTTCAAAATAGTGGATGGCATAAACCCTAATAAAAGCACTTATATCTCACACACTGGCACCTCTCTAGCTACCTCAATGGTTTTTTCAACCAGTACTAGTTCCAAAGGTCTCCAAACATGCCTTGAATCCTTTGCTAAGGTACACTGGCAGCGCCAAAAAAAAGTTAGACCTGTGGGGTGGGGGAGGGGGGGGGAACCCCTTGAAATTCAATCTTCGAAATTCAAGAAGCTATGTAGATATCCCCTTCCACCCAATTGCATAACCTATTGCATAACCTACACACAACACACTGCCCATATCAACACATGCCATGTCTTGTTGCCAGGGGCTAGGGCTAGGGCTAGGGCTAGGGCTAGGGCTAGTCTTGACTTGACCCATCTATATACACCACATTGCCCACTATATATACACGCAAATTACGTACCATATCGGGTTGCTGTTGTTGACTGCATCCACATAGGGTGAGCTACTGCAACTACTAATGTTATTAAAGTGACTACACAAGCAACTTTAAAAAAAATTTTTTATTAAAATAAAACTCCAAATGTTCCAATACACATTCACGACTACCCTTGTCTAGATTGGTGTGGGTGGCAGTGTTTGTCAATGATGTAATCAAGCTATCTCACATGTTGTTTTATAATCTGAATTGGTTTTAAAGACTCCACATGCTGTGTTATAAGCAGAGTGAATGAACCCCACTCAGTTTGCTGTTTGGTTTGCAGAGTTTTTCGCTACTCTGGGAAACTGTTATCTACTTCAAAGGAGGCTGTAGCTGGTCCTCTGCCAAAACATCTGCTATTTGATTGGTGGTTCCTGTGCAACTGTTACCAAGCCTTTGGAGGGGACTGTACGTGACCCTGTAAGGGTGCAGTCAGTTGAACAAAACGTAGCACGTGTTGACATGTTTAGTATGCAACTAAAGTTGTACCATGCTAGCTAGAGGCAAGGAAGAACTTGAGAGTGTTGCTGTACAGAATTTGGATAGTCAGGCATGGATATCAGTTTTTTAAAAATTGGAAGAGCAGGAGCTGATCGATCTTAACAAATAAAGGCTGGAACCAACAGTGAAGTAGGAGCTTAACAAATATAGGCTAGAACCAACAATGAAGTAGGTGCTTAACAAATAGAGGCTAGAACCAACAGTAAAGTATGTGCTTAACAAATAGAGGCTAGAGCCAACAGTGAAGTAAGTGCTTAACAAATAGAGGCTAGAACCAACAGTGAAGTATGTGCTTAACAAATAGAGGCTAGAACAAACAGTGAAGTAGGTGCTTAACAAATAGAGGCTAGAACCAACAGTGAAGTATGTGCTTAACAAATAGAGGCTAGAACCAACAGTGAAGGAGGTGCTTAACAAATAGAGGCTAGAACCAACAGTAAAGTTGGTGCTTAACAAATAGAGGCTAGAACCAACAGTGAAGTAGGTGCTTAACAAATAGAGGCTAGAACCAACAGTGAAGTACGAGCTTAACAAATAGACAGTAAAGCACAAAAAAGATGTGCCTGATGTACATACTGACAACTGTATACATATCGGGGGAAGGGGGGATCTAGGCCACTCTGTCCAAATATTCAAATACTAGGCCCTTCTCCCGCCCCTCCCTTCTTATTACTCAACTTCACACAAGAAAATACTTTTACAGTGTTGTTGCTGCTTTGCATATTGTCTCTCTGCCTGATTGCCTTCCTCTCTGTCTGTCCATCTTCATGGTTTGGGGTAAACAGATAAGCAAGGGGGACAGAGCCTGCTTCTCCATTACATTATCGAAGTTTATCCTACCTGGCCTTTCAATGGCTCGCCATTCACACAAGTGGGTACATAACAACATAGGAACAAGATCTATACAAGATGTTCTACAAGACCATACCGATTGTTAACAAATAAGACAGTCTGTGATGAAAGACAGGGACAAGTTATATTATGCAGGCTATACAATGCGACATCAAACCACATTACATCACCACGAGTCGTTATGTGGCAGGGTAGAATGCGAGGACTGAGGACCCTTCGTAATGTAGGAGTCAGAGCTGCTCTTTCACACCCTTTGTTCCTATTATAGTCCATGTTTGTACAAGTGCTTGTGTCAGCTTCAAAAACAATGAATATGGGATCTACAGTGGGAGGTACTAGATAGTTGACACAACTGGTATTAGCAAACATAGAGAAGAGAACAACTGATTCAATGTGGTGGCCTTCCATAAACTCTGTTGACTAGCTTTTGTGAGCTATCCTGGGGAATATGAAATGTATATATGTATGATTGTAAAACCCTACAAGTCTGTACCAGAACATCTTCAAAGTTACACACAAACAGATTATCAATGCCCAGGTGAGCTCACATGACTTTGATCTAAACAAAATGGCGACTGTGAGAAGCTCTGAGTCAATTTTTTTTCCCCCACCAAAACCATCTCCTTGTCATGGAGATTCATATATATAATAGTTTCGGGTTACATTCTGGGTTGGTATTTTGAGGGAATATGGAGGACAGACACACGAGCCTTATGTAGCAGCGAAAGCAGAATTTTCATGCATTGAAGCCCACCACAGATGTTACTCTTACTCATGAGGATACTTGAGCCAGACTACTTTAAGGACACAGACAGAGGGATTTATTATATATATATATTTTTTTTAAAGATCACACTCAGTAGCCAAGAGGCTAATATGAAGAGGAAAAAATAAGTAAACAAGTAAACACATACATGAGGAAGATATTAAGTTGATTATAGTTAAGTAGTTAAGATCAAAGTGATGATAAGGGGTGTTGACTATAGTGCTTAAATTGTCCAAGTGAATTAGTTTCTTTAATGTAATTGGGGAGAGAGTTCCAGAGCCTAGTAGTGGCAGGGAAAAATGAAAGGTGAGTTCTGTACGGGATTAGCAGATGATTACTGGGGTGGAAGGATCGGAGGTTGTAGCAGGGAGTTGGTTGGCATGGGCGGTTAGAAGGAAAATCTATGTTACTACGAATAAGTTTGAAGAAGTTTGGCATTACAGTGGCGAGAGGATAGAGATGGAAGATGAAGCTTAGTGAGAAGAGAGGTGTAGTCCAAGGACCATTGTTTACTACATAATTTACATGCAAAGTGAGAAGAAAGATGGGATGATTGAGGGTACCACATGAGAACAGATAAGAGAAGTGTTGAGGCGAAGAAGAGTAGAAGTGTCTGAATAGCAGTAGAAATGATGGTAGAGAAGACCAAGTAATTTATGGGTCTTGGAAGAGATGTAAAAATGGGTACTTCAACTCAGTCACTAACTGAATGAGAACCAGAGATACACAGAGGTGGCAGAGACTTAGTAAGAAGAGATTGTTTATAAGAAATACACATATTTTGACTTCATTAGTGAGAGATTGGGAAGCAAGCCAGACAGTAGTACAGTTTAGGTCTTTCTGAAAGAAAAATCAGAATGAGAATTGATGGGACAAAAAGAAGGATACCATCGGCATAGAGAATAAGCTTAGATGAGACAGCAAAGGCATGTTACACACTCCATTGATATAAATTATAAAGAGGAGAGGACCTATTTTATAGATCCCTGAGGGACACCAGAAGTTACAGGGACAGGTGAGGTGGTACCTGTGACAATCACTTGTTGCAAACATGCTGAAAGATAGGAGTGAAGCAAGTTAATGAGGTAAGGAGGGAAGTGCAGGAAGGAAAGAAGATCAATTAATGGTTTGTGAGGAATAAAATCAAGGCCTTTTTGAGATGTAGAAAACAAGTACCAACCAATTGAAGAAGAGAATGAAGGGACTGATTGGCCAAGAGAAGGGTTGAAGAAGTGGACCAATGGGGAAGAAAACCAAATTGAGAAGAAGAGATAATATTGTGTTTGATACAGAATTTGTAAAGGAGAGAGTGAACATGTTTTTCTAGCAGCTTACTAACTACAGAGAGTAGGAAATTAGAGGGATTGTGAAGATTAGATGAACATTTAGGGATGGGAACAATGAAGGAATTTTTCCAATCAACTGGAAGACATCCTTGAGACAAGGATAAGTTAAAGATATATGTAAGGAGAGAAACCATGGATAGGCATGTAGATTTAAGCATTCTAGAGGAGATCAAATCAGGGCCAGAGGCTGTGGAAGAAGGTAAACGAGAAATCAGGCCAATAACATCAGATTCAGTACAGAAAGAGTCAGGAGGACAGGATGGTTGGGAAGTCTGGAAAGGAAGAGGATGATACAACTGGAGGATTGAAATGTTCAGAGAAAAACTTATTAAGTATTTCAGCCTTATCACAGCTAGAGGAGAAACCATTGGATACAAGAGTAGGTACAGAATGGTCTTTTTCTTGTGGAACGAACAAAAGACAAAAACTTTTTTGAAGGAGAGGATGAGAGAGACTGGAAGATGCATTAATTTTATTTCTTTTAATAGTAAATGAAATGATGTTTCTAAGCATAATAGGGAGGGGAGAAGTAAGGGTGATTTATGTTAAGATACTATTATGATCAGAGGAGGATACGGGTGGTACAACCGTAGAAGAAGCATGAATATGGGATGGAACAAAGACAAGGTCTATGGTAGTTGAAGAGATAGAGGTAGAGATGAGCAGGACACATCAACACTTACGTTAAAGTCTCTAGTAAGTATCTGGCCAGAGAGCATATTGTAAAGAGTGCTTAGAGTGTCTGAAAGAAGGAGGCCTAGAAAAAGCTCCAAACGTTCTGTATATACCTTCACTGAGAGAAGGAGTTCAAGGCTATTATGGAGGTTCAAAGGAACAGCATGTAAAGAAGAGAAGAGCGTACATAAATACCAACACCTACTGTGGCGAATTCTATCTAAAAGTTGAAAAATTGGTAAAGAAATCTCACTAATAAGGAAGTCTGGTGAGTGCCAAGTCTCATTTACACAAACAAGATCAGGAAGATAAGTGTTACAGAGTGAGACAGCTCATCTAATTTATATAAGAGACTGGGGCATTGAAAGAAAACAGCTTTAAGAGATTGGCTGGTAAAAGCGAGAGGTGGAATTAGACAGAATTACAATGCCGAGTCTAGTTTGTCTTTAAAAGCTTGGGGGGCATATCACACACCCAAAAACCTTTGTGTGTTCTTCCCCTGGTCAAAGTATCCTTCCTGGTCCCTCCCTCCCTGTGTCCTTTGCAGGGGGGTAGGAACTGGTCCGGCAGACCCGGCAGCTGCCGGACCAAAGTTTCCGACCAAAGTTTCACTACTAACCTCCAGTTATCAAGCAACTTTCTAATCTTTACTGAGAGCACTCTCAGACTCTTCTCCAGCCAGCTCTATTCAGTGTCTTGTTTAAAAATTCAAATGAAGCCCACCAAACTACGCCCCTACATTTTTTGCGCGTGCTATTTTAGTAGCGAGCGCTGACAACAATCAGAAATCTCTGGTATAACCATCGCCAGCAGCGTACAAGCAATCCTGGACAAGCTGCTCCACCTGCATGTGGAAGTGGTCATCCCAAAAGGAGTATAAATCGGAAGAAACGGAGAGGAAACTATCGTACAAAATAGCCACATTTCAATTCAATATTATTCTTTTCAGTTCGCTCTATATACAAGTTTCCAAAACGGAAATTTGGGAAAGGCAAAGATGAGAGGTATATAATATCTATTTAAAACTGAGCTGAGCATTATAGCTAGCTATATAGGTTTATCTGTACTGCATCACAGCTATAATATAGCTATAGTAGCAAGGCAAAACATAGCTACATGCCAACCATCCATGGTCCTGAGATTTTTTTGGCATTTTTCACAATTTAGACTAGGAGTCCAGGACTACAAGCTGATTCAGTACTGCCAATCATTTGGCATCTAGTGATGCCAGCCACCTTGGTCACTGACACTGTATTTAATATGTTACTGTTAAATTCACAGTGCTAGAAAAATCATGAGGCTCATCAACCACCAGCAATAAAGGCAAAATACAGTTTGCATTATCAGGACAATGTATTTATGAAGTAAATAACTAGTTTAACTTATTTTAACCGAGCTGTACACTAGAGACAAGGCCTTAATCCAATCATCCAACTTGGTTTAGTCTTATCCAAGTTACATAGTAATACAATAATCCAGATTAAAAACACCAGGTAATAATAGCCTACCTATAAAAATAGGTGGAGTACAATCCTTGAGTAAATTGCTACAGAGCAAGATGAATGAAAGTGCATAGGAAAGTACCGCTAATGTACATAATGGCCAGGGAATGGAACAAAACCACTGTCAGTTGTCCAGGTATTTGACCAAGCCAGGTTGGCATGGATGCCAAGAGTCCCGAAATGATCCATCTTTTCATCTAATTGCCATCATGCTATTTTGGTGTAAAAGATATATACATCTGTCTGAATGCTTTAAAAGACATGAGGGTTAGGTACACATGTATCTATGTGCATAGATATATATATATATGTATACAGTCAGTGGAATGTAAAATAGTTGGTAACTTTTGTAATGGGTTAACCACTCAAATATCTTGTACTATGGTCACTTTCATAGGAGAATGCCTCAAGCACTTTGAAGTGGATTCAACTTTTCATTCTTGAGATATCTTTGTTAAAAATTGCCATTGTCACAATATTGATCATCATCATCATAATAATAATAATCATAATGCTATTATCGTGTATATGTAGGATCTTCAGAGCTGAGTGGTGTGAGCAATACCCATGGCTTCATTATGATGCTGAGTTAGATGCAGCTTTTTGCTACATCTGTATGAGAGCATCGCAGGAAAGGAAATTTTGGAAAGATATCTTGACTTTTCTTCGCAATCTTTCTGATGGTCAACGTGCCTTTTTTAAGCAGGTGTGCTGGGTTGCCCGTCTAATCCTTGTCATGCCTGTACGAATGCTGCCAGTGAAAGATCTTTTTCCTGCATGAAAAGAATAAAAACATACTTACGAAGTACTATGAAACAGGATAGATCTAATGATACTAAACATTTACAAAAAGCTTTGGATGACCTTGATCTAGCAAATGAATTTGTGAGAAACAATGAGCACAGACTCCGAGTGTTCAGGAACTTGTGAACTTATTTCAGACTAGGTTTATTCCAGGTATATATATTCTTTTCAATTACCATGATATTTCTTTTCAATAAGGTGCGTGTATCCCCCTCCCCCACACACACTTTCGCCTGACCAATCCCAAAATGCTTCCTACCCCTCTGCTTTGTGTGAGCAGCCATAATGGACAAAGGTAAAGCTTGGTACCATGTCAAGGGTATGTGGCCTATGGGCCTAAAACCCTTCCCATGTCGTTCACCTGGTACCTCCTGGTTTAGGTCCCCTTCGCCCCTTCCAGGAGGCGGGGTGGGGCTGGGATGATTTATACCGCGTGGCAGCAGCTCGAGCTATAGGTCTCCCGTGGACTGGCAGGCGATTTAGATGCTATTAGTCTTCGGCGGGCGATTTAGATGCTGCAGCAGCAATGGGAAAATTGTTACTATTCGTGTCCGCCTTTTTATTTTGCATGATAATGAACGAGTGCTTACCTCTGCCAGGTGGAACATACCACGCAGAAACTAACCCAAGCCTTGAGAGGAAGAATTCGTCAGTTAATCAACACAGTAAGGAAGCGTATGTCACGCTGCTATATGGTAGTTTTCTCCTGGGAGTTAGAGTGTTAGGCCTATCTCTCAGAAACACTGGAACAGAGAAAGATCTTGTAGTACTCTGCACTGAAGATGTTCCAGAAAGTGACAAAACAATTTTGAGATCTGATGGATGGATCATACGTTCAGTTAAGACAATTGAGAGTCCTTACAAAAGATTTTCTAGCCGGGGTGACTATTTCAAAGGAATATATACCAAGCTCTTCATTTGGAACATGATTGAATATGAGAGACTAGTTTACCTAGATGCCGATGTGATAGTGATTGCTAATATTGACCACATGTTCGACTGTGGCACATTTTGTGCTGCCTATAGGCATTCCGACCGCTTTAATGCTGGTGTCCTTGTTGTAGAGCCATCTAGAAGCATATATAAGGACATGCTAGAAAAAATACCAAAAACCACATCATATGACGATGCTGACCAAGGATTTTTGAATGTTTACTTCAAAGACGTGGCATATGCTCCCATGTTTAACTGGAGTGACCCAACGAGGCAGAGGAGGCCCATGCGAATGTCCGGAAGGTTGAATGCAGACATGGGATTGTATTATGCATTTTCTGGATGGGACATACCGGAGAAGGAATTGAGAGTTATTCACTATACACTAGGACCGATTAAGCCATGGAAGTGGTGGACTCTTTTTAGTGGTTTGTTTGATCTCGGCTGGCTATGGCAAGATGGAAAAAAGAAACTATACAAGTATATGCATGACAAAGATGCCTACAAATGGTGGAATCCATTATTTTGGGGTCCATATCCCATTCTTATTGTTCTATTTGCCAGTTTGAAACTACTGTCTAACCACTTCCAATTTCTCTGTAGGAGAAGTATCATCAAAAGGCTTACTTCTGGTGCATCCTCTAGCAAATCGATCAGACGAATTCTCCCTCTGATGATTCTACTTCTATCATACTACCTGTCGTTCATAATAGTTCCTGAAACCATGGAGCCAAGACAGGCAGAATACGTGTTTTGGTTGTGGTCCAACTTCTTCATCTTCTTTCTCAGCATCATCATCTATCATTTCTCACAAACATCAGATGGATTTTGCTGTCGAGTCTCACCAGGCAGTAGGAAACAACTCTTCTCCTTCTGCTTCATGTATTTCTATAGCTACATCTTGTTGAAAGCTATCCCTCCCTTTGTTCATCCGTTTAATAAAAGGGTGGTTACTTTTTTCTTCCTCCTGGCTATACACCTTACATCTGCCCACATTGCTGGAACAAGAATCCTAAAGGAGATAATGGAGAAAGCAAGTGAACCGGATGTAGACAATACAGAAAGGAAAACGTATAAACCGTCGAAGATTATTGTAAAGTTTATGTAAATTTATATTAAAACTGTTGCACTATAATATTATACTACACCAGCTGGTATGCAGTTGCACTTTCAACCGTAATTCTGTTGTACCGCTCAAGTGTCTGAAGTAAGCACTCTATCAAGCATATGATATGCTTCAGTGCTCGCTTGTTATTAATTAAACGACCACCTTGTTCGCTCTGAAGATGCATGTAGAATGATACTAGCTACAAGGCGTTCACCATTCAGGGTACAGCATTCAAGGTGGGACAACTTTTTGTGATGCAGCTAAATCAACTTCAGAGGTATTTGAGGCATTAATCGCGATGGGTATACAAAGAGCGACATAACCATGATAGAGCATTATTCTTCTGTGGTTAAATTATGAGCATTGACAGATTTCTCTAGCGATTGTCCTGAGTTTAGCAATTGCCATGGTTCCATTTGGCATGTCCCTATATAAAACTGGCAGTAGGCCTAATCCAATATAAGTCTGTTGACTATTTGGTAATGTCTTAAACTTCTTGTTGCACATAGACAACTCGTTCCAGTATTTTGTTTTACATGGCTTACTGGTCCAGATCCTAAAGATGCACACTAACTAACAGGCACAAACAATCGCCAGCAATCACTTGAATTATCACAATCAAACACATCTCACAGCATATATACACAGGACAAAAATGGTGACTTAAAGGACAGCAACTATGTAGACCACACACACTTAAAGACTTCTCAGTTTATATACACTAGACAACCCCCCCCCCCCCCCCCCCCCCGCCCCACACACACACTCACACACACAAAGGCCCTCACTTACCACCCCACCTCATTAAGGGGGGAATAATGTCAAAATGCTAACTTTCACTTTTTTTAACAACTATTTTAAATGGTGTATCTGCTCATATAGAAGTCATATTCCAAGTTTCAGAACATTT
Source organism: Cladorhizidae sp. MBARI D1340-BT2 (assembly GCA_028752905.1). Classification (NCBI taxonomy): domain Eukaryota; kingdom Metazoa; phylum Porifera; class Demospongiae; order Poecilosclerida; family Cladorhizidae; species Cladorhizidae sp. MBARI D1340-BT2. The sequence continues at coordinate 9,193,022 of JAQNBH010000013.1, forward strand.
GAAGATTCTATGATGCAGTTACGACAGCTTTTGCACTCACTATTTTCATTAGAAACCCAGAAGAAGAATCGCGTCGCATTAGATTAGAAGAATTTCCACATATTTCCACAAATTTCTCCCTAATTTCTCACCCAAACTCCATAATTTATATATCACCAGAATGTTTATTGTGTGCTCTTTAACCTAAATTATTTTATTTTCACTGTTATAAGAGTATAGACTGCATGAGGTTTGTATGGGATTTCCCCCCACTCTTCTGTTGTGCATTATCATACCAATTCAAATAGTTTAGGTGAAAAACCACCTAGCAGCCACTTAGCATTATTAATGGTTTTTAATTTGTGGACTGGATTTCCTGGCTGACACTTTGGCATAAAAAATATGTTTGTTTGTTATTCTGTTTATTGGACATTGTATTTAATATTGTATTATTTCTCACCATATATGTATATGAAATTATAATTTGAGGATTAACTCAAGGGAAAAAGTTAAATACATCATTAAATAGCTTATCTTCTAAGCTACATTTTGGTACAAAAATTATGTTGATAGAGGGTAGTGGGTGGAAGATATGATTGGTATTATCGAGGTGTATTTTTTGCATTAATCCCCCTTACCGTGGTTTACCATTTAAAGTACCATGTCATTCTGATGGCAGTTTTTGTTTTGCCATACGTATTATCTGCAAGTTGGAATGTGAAGTAAGGTCAGTGCAGTGTTGCCTGTAGAATTAAGATTGTGTTCAAAAGATTAGTGTGGCAGCAGTTTTAACTTTGCTGGCCAACAGTTAAAGTGGAAGATACACAGAGAAGCAAGGTTAAGGGCAAATCTTGATCCTTTTGAAAAGAAGCCTATAAGGGACAGTTGCAATGTTGTTTCAGTGCTACATAATGACACCAGTATTAGCTGATCATTGCCAAGTATAGTACAATGTTTAGTAGTAGTGAGCTTGAATTAATACAATATTACATGTATATTATTACAATCAGAATAATTGTGTGACTTCACAATTACAGCCTTTCCCCCAAGCCTCATGTTTTATTAGGCATAGCCCGAGAGTTTGCATCCTTCTATATATCATGTTACCTTGTGTGTGTGTGTATACATTATATATATGTATATATATATACAGACTATTTTTGCCAAGAGTAGATTATAAAGAGAAATCGATTTTTTAAAATAATAAACCTCGGATCAATTATTTATTGCACATCTTAATGCTATACATCCACACTGTATGGTATACTTTAGGTTCCAGATGTCCATTGCCTATCGAGACCAAAGTTCCATAATGTTCCGTCCAACTCGACAACTCACAACCATGTGTACGACCAACAAGATCAGCAAACCAATCAGGCGATTCAGAACAGGGTATATGAATCCAGGAACGACTCTTAGAAGAACATATGTGCCAAGATATGGAAGGAAGAGATATAAAGTTGACTTGATTAGTTGCTCTTTTCTGGCATATCTCACTCCATCCTTCAGTTTTTTTGTTGAACTTGAAGACAATGCATTGGGACCACCTTGATGGGGCATCTCCTCCAAGAAACCAATAGCACAGATATAGAGGCAGAGAAAGGTTAGAAACAGTGAGCTTACCCACATGCACAATGCAAATTCAGCTTTGCTGGGAGTCAATGTGGTTGGCATGATTTGGAACATGAACAAGTAGGAGAATACTAGAAAAAGGAAGGAATAGTAAGTCTGGTAATTGCCACGTCGCTGATGGTGCTGACGAAGAAATTTTGTAAATTGCCTTAGTCTTCTTGGTAGTTTGAATATCTTAATCTTTCTACAAGTGCAAGTAGCAAAATACAGGAAAAGCAAAAGCAGAAAGGGCACCCAAAACAGAGGGTGCCACAGTCTATAGACGGAGTTATCTTTCCCATTGTGTGGTAGCCTTTCTCTTATGTCATTCCACTTCCAGTTGAGTTCAAAGAAAAAGTAAAATCTCCAGTCCCAAGGCACCACCAATCCCAAGATCGAGAAGCAAACAATCCTCAGTTTATCTGTGATGAGCCAATTTGAGTTGAGCATATAGTAGATTGTTGTGTCGGCATTGAGACAAGCTGAAAGGCGTGCATGAGCTGAACTAGGTTTTTCTTGAGCAGTCCAGTTGAACATTGGTTCGTATACAAGTCCACTAAAGTATTCGTTTAGAACGAAGTCTTCTGTCGCCACTTCAGAAGAACTTAACTTCTCCATAATTTTTTTGTACGTGGCTTCTGAAGGCTGAATGACCATCACACCTGTGTCAAACAATGCATCGGATATTTTGTAGTGTGCACAGAAACGTCCACAGTCAAAGATGCGATCAATATTCTCCAGCACTGCAAAATCTGGGTCTATCAGTGTCACTCTATGATATGCAGTCAGTTTCCAAGCAATTACCTTCTCTACTAATGAAGAAGAATGGGTCATTAGTTTAGAGCCAGCCTGTGATTCTGGCCTATGAGTATCTGTGAGCTCCTGCTTGAACTTAACAATCCATCCATCATCTGAAAAAAGATCTATGGTAGCAGCACTGGTAGTGTCTTTATCGCAGATCACTACATAATCTTTTCTGGTACCAGTTTCTCTGAGTGACTGGCCCAAAACCCGTACTCCCACAACCGAGCCTGCTGCATTATCTTGCAAAAATGTCACATAAGCATCTCTGGTGGCTTCGCGTGAGTGGATGGTTAGTCCAGAGATGAGAAGAATAAGTGGTACAAGCAGGTGAGATCGAGGACATCTCATTTTGGGAATAGATAAAGCGTAGCAACGGTAGGTTTCTAATGAAGACGTAACGGCAACTTGGGCTATAGCGCAAAGACAACCATATTGGTAAAGGATCACCACCAATTGGATAAGGGCGAGGCCCGCTAACTCCAAATTGGGATTAGATGAAGGGTTTTGGAAGAGCAGACTTAAGAGACGGAGGAATCCGGTGTTGGGAAGAGTATGAGATATAGAGGGGCAAGTATGTGAGAGGCGGTGTCAATACGGAAAAGATGAAGATGAGAAATGAAAAGGATTGGGAAGAAGTGGAAGTTATACAAATTGGTACAGGGGCGGAGAGCATGTGAGGTCAGGAAGTTGTGAGATGGCAATTTAGACTGAGAATTGGTCAGAGTTGTTAGTAGGTAAGAAGATGAGTGGAATATGTGTGATGGTGGAGCAGGGGAAGATGTGGGGCATTTCTTGATGATATGGTGATATGTGAGGAATTCGAGAGAGATCGCTGCTACTGGTAGATATAGAGGCTGGTCAGTGGCTGGGTGAATATGGAAGAGTGAATAGGTGGCATTGCTGCTGGGGAAAGGTGTGGAGGGAGTAAGTGATGGAGGAGGTGGGCGAGTGTATTATGTATTGCGTAGGAAATGGTCTAGTTCGTATTTCCCCCCAATATCTCATACTCTTCCCAACACTAGATTCCTCTGTCCTCAGCCAGAGCTGAGAGTATGAGAGCTGCTAAAGCGCTATGTATGACCAATATCCAAGACAGCTGTCACAGTTGCCTGAATTGGAGTCTGAACCAGAAACAGCACTTCTTCAAGAAGTGAGTCAACCTATTCACAAGCTGGAACAACCACAATTTCATTGGATCAATTCAGTCCAAACTTCTATCCCTTGGATGACTCATCTGTACTGCCACCAGTTCATTCATCCAATGAAGAGAGTGACGATGATAGCTCCTCTGACAACCATACCTTTACAGAAGAAGAAGCAACAGCTTGCTATAAAGAATGAGTCTCTAGTCAGCCAAAGTCTGTCCAGAAAATGTTTGCTATCATTCTTATGGACACTTTCAGGATAAGACAAATGAGCAGCTACTAATGAGGCATGATCTGTGGAAGGGTTCAGTAACCGCTCGATTTGATCTGGAGGAATTATTTTACAATAACAAGGGAGAGTTTGCTGATTCTCAAAGAGGAAAGCACAAGTGGCCCTATGTATTCGATGATGAGGAGTGTCGCTCGAAAGCACTGACATGGTTGCAGCAAAATGCTTATGAAAAAGGTCAACCAACCATGACATCTGCTAGATTTGCTGCCTGGGTTAACCATGATTTGCTTCCCTACTCTCATCGCTTGCCTCTTAGCATAATTTCTTGCACTGCTTGTAAATGGCTACATTATCTTGGCTTCCATCCTACATCTTACCGTAAGGGTGTGTACATCAGTGGTCATGAGAGGGAAGATGTAATTGAATACAGTGTGCTTCCGAAAAATTGAGGTATTGGATGCACACATTTGCCACCACCAGAGTGTAAGGATAGAGAATTGGAAGAAAATGTAGGTTCCAGTACTGCCTTAGAAAGCTTTCATGCTTATTTACCACGATGAGTCTACTTTTCATGCAAATGAAGGACCATCATGGCAATGGGATGAAGCAGGGAAACTTAATATTCGACCAAAATCAATTGGACGTGGGATTATGGTGAGTCCAAAGCTCATCAAAACTGAGATAATGAAAGTCCTGGAAAGCATGCATGATTTTAAGACCCAGAAAACTCGAGTGGAGGAGTTGGTTTCCAGTCATAAGCACAGGTGTATTTTCCTTCCAAAATACCATTGTGAGTTAAACCCTATTGAACGGGTTTGGGGTCATGCAAAACAGTTCACACATACTAACTGTGATTATACATTTGGAGTATTGGAGAAAATCATTCAACCAGCCTTGGATTCAGTTAGTCTTGAGTTGATAAGTATAACTCATTGCCTTAAAATTACTAATTTTAATATAACACCTTTTCACATGCCCCCTTAGATGAAAAAGGGTTAACGTAAACTTAGCTTTACAAAAACATTTCATTTGGTGGAAAGTAATTAATTACATACCAAATTTCAGTTCTTGTTTGTTCACTAACAAAATAAGAGAAATTATTCCAAGAAACAAAAATAAAAGCGTTCAAATTGATCGTGTCAATATTCATGAGATGTTGCCATAGCAATCCACATTTAAGCCCACACGATATAAGATAAGTGTTCTTGTTTTCACTGAAAATGAAAGTCTAATTTTGTTGTAGTAATTAGTCATTTATGTAATTAGTCATTTATGTAACCAAAATGGAAGTTGATGGCTTCGTACACTATAGGCAATACTTGTGGATGTTCTATATAGGGAGGTATATATATATAGTAGTAAAGTAGCATGCATGCGCACCATGCACACACATACACACACGTCTGACCCATAGTGACACCAACCACACACATACACACACGTCTGACCCATAGTGACACCAACCGAAGTACAGAGAGTGTTCCTTCTTCCCGATATGCATGGGCTTGTACTTCCCTCTGGATCTTCGTCTTTGGTTGTTATTATATTTGTGTAGGAGCTCAACATATCAGTTGATACACCTGAGTTGAAAATGATTCCTAGAGAAATTCTACTTTTCTTGAATTAGGAATGGGAGAGTAAGTAAATTATAGCATCATTCAAATTCACAAGATGTTTGAGACGTCCCTATGAAGGGTCTGTCTTGTCTATCTGGCTGAGACTTCGGGGTTAAAGGCGATTCCCCTCCCCTCCCCCCCTTCCTGAAGCCAATAACGACCTCAGATTTGGTCGTGGATTTCTTTTACCAGTAGTGTGTCTGTGACCAATGGTAGCTATTGAATCCCTGCTCATGCATTTTTCACATTCCTGCACAAATTAAGTGGTGTGTTGCTGACTAATGTGCTAGCTCTTGAGGGATATTTCACAAATTCTAACAAAATCTTATGGTTACAACTTTGGAACTCCATAGATTCTGCACACTTCATTGTAGGACTTGATACGTAGCTCAAACGATAGATCTCTCCGTGTGCTCTCTTTTGAAAGGGGGGGGGAAACCCCCAAAAATTCAAAGGTAATTCTGCCAAAGTGAACCAGCCAAAGTGGGGTATATTATACCTCAAGATCTTGAAGGCCTGCGAGTGTGGGCTGTGTGGCCACTGATTGGAAAGAGAACTAGACAGGAGAACTAGACAGGAATATGTGTGGATCCTATTAGGCGCTAAAACGTGAGTAAGTGGTCAAGCTTGAAATTCGGAAAACTAATTTTGAACCTGTGCGGTAACCACGTCCTCTCGTCGCCTAATCACCCCATCTAGTAGGGTTTTCTCTAGCCACAGAGATACCAATTTTTCTGCACTTTCCTATCAGGACCAACGCAGCAGCATACTCAGGCCTTCCAAATTTTAAGGTACCCCTCTTTAGCTGCATGTAAGTTTTGGCATAGCAACATTTTTAGTATCAAAAGAGAGCACACAGATAGATCTATCTTTTGAGCTACATATATATCAAGTCCATAAGTCCATATATATCAAGTCCATACACTAAAGTGTGCGGAAACTCTCCAAAGTTGTAACCACAACATTTTATTTGAATTTGTAAAAAAAATTAAGGGCTACAACCAAGCAGTTTGCTAGTGAGTCTGCAAAAAAAAAAGCCACATTTACAAATGGGGTCATTTACAGAGGGCACTGTGGTTCAACGAGTTTGACCAAAAAATCCTGACATCTGTTGGTCCATTTCTTTCTTGGGCCTGCTTGCAACATCAAGGGCTGAGACTTGGGGAGTACAGATAACTCACTCTCCTTCCCCCAAGCCTCGAATTTGATCTTAGAGGTAGTTTAAAGCTACTGGGTTACCTGACGTTAGTCAGTTACTTATTTCTTTATTTTTCCACTCTTAATTATTTTTTTACAGATTGCGACAAAAGTCGCCACTTAAAAATAATAAATATAAATATAAATAAATTGATCTAAAAATCCAAAATTCAGTTTGATAAAATTAAGAAGACCCTCTTCTCGGAATTCCAGTTTCTGTCAAGTTAGTCGGCTGCAAATGACATTCCAGTGCACTTGATGCCATAACCCAACAACCAATATAACTCCAGGGCCTCTTGTCCATAGAGCTCTGGAGGAACAACTTATTTTGGGAGTCAAATTTCCACAAGCAAAGTATTTGGTGTATTTATTTATCCAACAGCCAATATAACTCCAGGGCCTCTTGTCCATAGAGCTCTGGAGGAACAACTTATTTTGGGAGTCAAATTTCCACAAGTAAAGTATTTGGTGTATGTTTTTATCTGGTATGATCGTGGGACGTTCATCACTGTACAAGCAGTGCTTTGCATTAAAATATACACACATATATATATATATCACAATAATTCTAATTGCTGCAGATAATTAAGTCCCAGAAACACAAGAATATCCATTTCTGTATCGCAATATGTTTTCCATCTGTGCATCAGAGGTAGACAAGTGTCCATTCAAATGGAGAACAGAAGGCATTGGTGAAGTTCAAACATAAATTATAAAATGAGAGCTCTTCTAATAACTTCCCATCACTAGTATATATATATCATTGCACATCTAGCGTAACACTATAAGCTCCCACATGTCAACCTTATAGACCTTCTTTCTGTTGTGGTCTTTGGGCAGAACCGTCTCAGGCACATATGCACACCATCATTTCAATCATAAGGTATCTTGGCTATTATCACTCAGCTCAGCTCGACTCGATATTGCAAGCATACAAGTGTATTTATGATACTGATGACTTTTACTGATTTTGGGTATTTTCCTGAATCAAGAAACGGATTAGTTGTTGCAATTCATTAGACAACGTCGACTTGTATGAAAGTTATATGTGGGTGTCTGTGTGGGGGTGGAGTAGATAGCTACACACTGACAGAAATTCAAAGACAAGGTTGTTGTTTTTAAAACAAATATATGAATATATATATATGTTATATATTGGATTGACTTATGAAATGTGAAGTATTGGTAGGACCCTTTTCCAATGAACTCAAAATATATTTTTATGGTCTTCATTATATTTATTGATAAAGGGTCTATAAAAGATCTTGCTTCATTTTTTAATAATATTTGTGTGTGTATATATATATTTGTGTGTATATATATATATATATTTGTGTATGTGGTTTTAATTGAAATATTGTCTTGTTTCTGTTGTTTTATTTTGTCAGGCAGTCTCAAGAAGCAGCTCAGGATAGGCCAGAATTATATACCACTCGCAGCTATATCTCATCTCATTCATGCATGTTATATATTGGATCATAGAGGGCCTCTGCTATTAATTCCCCCCACACACACAAGAGTAAGCTTCTGAGGAAACCACTCAATCACTTCTTAGTAGTGGCCGCTTCTTGCTTGATAAGCTAGACTTGATTAATGTGTTTATTGTAGTGAAGATCTTTTATATCGATTTTAGTTTTTTAGTTGTTCATTGGCCGTGTGCATTGGACTATAAATTGTGCCCATACTGTATGTAAGAATATGTGTGAGGGGAAAGTAGATAATAGACACATAGACATAGACGAGACAAAAATGTAATGAAACAAGTATTTACCTATTTACAGACCACAAAGGTTTACAGGACCCTTTACCTAATGTAGACCACACACATTTACAGGATCCTTTACCTATTAAACCACAAACATTTACAGGACCCTTTACTTATTAATATAATGTAGCCCACAAACATTTACATTTACAGGACCATTTACCTAATATAGGCCACAAACATCCTTTTGCCTATAATAATTGATTCTTTAAGTTGGCCGAAATGACCGTTTCCAATTTACAAGCATATATCTATAATAATTATATATATTCCCACTATATATATACATTACAATATAAATGACTTAATCACTTATTATACTTAATCTAATCACTTATAGTATAAAAAAGAGCCTTGTGGATATTGGTATGATATTGCCAACCAAAACAGAATTACACTTTTTTTAAACCACGTATATATAACTGCCTTAATTCATATGTGCAGACCATGTTGATTTGTTAATCTTTTTGGCCAAGTACAGGAACCGATTTTGAGGTATTGTATGGTAATAGCATAGTTTGCAGTGAAATTTGGTAGAAATACGTAGTCCTTTACATGAGTGGTATTTCTCACTACAAACTATGTTATATTATATCGCAAGTTAAAATACCTTACAGTAGGTGATAAATAGTGGATTTTTGGGGGTTGATCAGAGTCAGAATTTTCAATTGGTTCTTTTTCTCTCTGTGGAGAATGTAGTAGAAAAGGATGGATTTGTTGTTAATGTTTACTGTACAATGACTGAAATTATATTCAGGTGGCATGCACGAATCCTGATGCGTGGATTTGATATATATATGATATATATAGGGTTTGTTAACATTACTGTTGTAATAGGAAATATTAGTCCAGTACTGAGTAGGACAGATTTGCTAGGATCATCCATACCAGCTTCATGTTGCTGTTGTCATATATCACCAGACAATGATGGGCGTGGTTCACAGGCTGTCTTGAGAGTCGTGACCCAGTATAATCAGGTAACTTCAGGCCTAATCTCAATTGAAGTGGTGATGCTTGGGTTAGATGAATGTGCAGCACCTCCTTCATAAGCAATTCCCTCCATTTTCTGGCTATATCAATCACTGAGGTCTCTTCCCACAAGATTGGGAGTGGTGGTGCAGACTTCCCAAGCTCTTCCTTCCTGCATCCATCTTTATGTCGTTGATCTCAGTCTCTCCAACCTCCTTGTCTCTCACAACTGCAAGGATTTGAATAAACTACTGTTCAATTCATGGCAGTTTGTAATTTATCTTGACCATGGTAAGCTGATCAAAGTGATGCCTGATTTAAAAATAAAAATAACATCGACATTAAACTTGTCAAAAACATGTCTTTGTCCCTACTTAGGCCAGCAACATGGGGGATGATGACTAACCTTCCATTTCCTTGTCTTCTCCCTCCTTTCCCCAGATGACTCCTTTGAGGCCGAGAGGATGGAGAACAGTGGGTAGCCAATATTCATGCATTTCGTGTAAAACATTGCCAGTGACTATAGCATTGCATTTTTTCTCTCTCTCTCTCCCTGATGAAGACTGGAGCAAGACTGGAGCATTTGGTTGAAACATTGGGAGGAAAAATAACTGAAAACTGATTAAAAGATTTGTTAAGGTAAACATTTGTACTGCTGCTCTGTGTGGACAGAGAACTGGCTATATAATTGCATAAGAATAACTGATACATACAGTCAGTAGAGGAGAAATATGCTAATGAAGGAGACCTACTGAACACACTAAACATCTGATGCATGTAGTCCGTAGAGGAGAGATATGCTAATGAAGGAGACCTATTGAACACACTAAACATCTGATGCATGTAGTCCATAGAGGAGAGATATGCTAATGAGACCTACTGAACACACTAAACATCTGATGCGTGTAGTCCATAGAGGAGAGATATGCTAATGAAGGAGACCTACTGAACACACTAAACATCTGATGCGTGTAGTCCGTAGAGGAGAGATATGCTAATGAAGGAGACCTACTGAACACACTAAACATCTGCTGCATGTAGTCCGTAGAGGAGAGATATGCTAATGAAGGAGACCTACTGAACACACTAAACATCTGATGCATGTAGTCCGTAGAGTAGAGATATGCTAATGAAGGAGACCTACTGAACACACTAAACATCTGATGCATGTAGTCCGTAGAGGAGAGCTATGCTAATGAAGGAGACCTACTGAACACACTAAACATCTGATGCGTGTAGTCCATAGAGGAGAGATATGCTAATGAAGGAGACCTACTGAACACACTAAACATCTGATGTGTGTAGTCCGTAGAGGAGAGATATGCTAATGAAGGAGACCTACTGAACACACTAAACATCTGATGCATGTAGTCCGTAGAGGAGAGATATGCTAATGAAGGAGACCTACTGAACACACTAAACATCTGATGCATGTAGTCTGTAGAGGAGAGATATGCTAATGAAGGAGACCTACTGAATCAAGGTGGTTCATGTGGTGAAGTAGGCAGGAATGCCCTTTGTCCCCACTGTTGTTTAATATATACATGATGGGGATGGTGGAGGAGTTGCAGTGGAAGGGGTTAAAATTAGATAGGTTTGTTGTGGGACACCCATGTATGCAGATGACATTGTACTGGTGTACTGGTGGCATACTCTGGGATGGAGCTGTAGGTAATGTTGGATTGGTGATTGATACAAGCACATGTGGTAAGGCGAAAGATGATGTTTAATAATAGGAAGAGCAAGATTGAGATAGTCAGGAAGAGGAAGAGGAAAGCTGGACTGAGTTGGAAAATTGGTGAGGAGTTAGTGGCGGTGCTCAAGTACTTTAGAGTGTGGTTTGATAGGAAGTTACAGGGTAATGTCCAGTTAGAGAAGATGGTGAAGAAGACAGAAGAGTGGCTTGGCATGGATGAGCAGAGTGAATGGTGAGGTGGAAGTAGATAGAGGCGGGAGCTTCTGGTGAGACATGAGTATGACGTAGAAGCTGAAGTGTGGTGGACAGAAAGATGTGCAAGAAGTTGGAGACAGCACAGATGAGAGCAGGTAAGATATATGGAGAAATGTTATTTGCTAAGAAATTGAGGAGATAAAAAAGAGCACATTCATGAAGATGGTAGTAGGTTAACTGATGACGAATAATGACATCACAGTACGTGTTGGTATGCAGCTGGTTTCCTAGCCCTATCAGAAATTATGGCCATCCTTCGCTGTGATATTACCATAATTGGTATATACTACAGACGAGCTTCTATTACTCAGCAAAAACTCATTAGAAGTACAACCAGTTTGGGTATAATATGTGAGATGCGGTTATAGCAAAGAGTGAGCTAACTGTTTGATTACAAAGTTTGAAAACATACTTTATGAATTGGAAATGATAGCTTGTTGTGACCACCTCACTCTTCAAAGTTTGCTTTAAAACGATTCCAAAGTTGAGCAGTACATACTGTCCAGATTGCTGTGCGTGTTCAGACAAGAGACGAAGAAGTTAAAATCAATCAGGAAAACACAACTTCATTATACGTAGTTAGGATCATGCAGCTTCAATTCAATTGTGATCAAATAACATTATCCCAATCAAAATGAATGCATATCATAAAGAAAAGACTTAGCCAGACTGTATGTCACTACTTGAAGTATTGTATATCCTCTACTAGATATTGTCCCTACAATTATAACCACTCCTCCATAAATAGTGCTTAGTTATAGTCCTTAATCATTTAGAAGAACAGCCTTTCCTAATACTCACTCAAGAATGTGTACATTCATAAACCCAGTGTCTGTCCTTTTTCAGTTGCTCCTCACCGAAAAAGTATATGTAGGTCAAATTCACCCAGGAGTTGATATCGTGAACGATTCATTCACAATCTCCATGCCTCTTGTTCTTCTGGTGCTGATAACTGTCTGGTCAAAATGTCTTGCATCAGAACAATTGTGTCACACACTCAGCACATCACCATATCGTGTATTCATCACTTGCTTATTCTCCCCAGGCCTCAGAAATTGTTTATAGCCATCATGGTTGTGGAGCTTGTAAGATGATCATGTGCACACCCAAAAAGGGGGGGGGGGGGGGAGCTGGGAGTGGAAGAAGTATTGGTCAAAACCAATAACAAATATGTAGTTTCCGTCATTTTTTCTCTTTCCTTTCCTTTATGCAGGTAATTTTGATATCAAATTCTTGCTTATTCCGAGTGCTTTCAAATGATATGTTAAATGCCTCTCTAGCTACAGTTTCTCAGAAGATACAGCTGGCAATATTAAGGACACACAAAGGACACCTCTTCAAATTGGAGTATGCAAAGAAAATCTGAGTTCTGAAGTGAACTATATGACCCTTTGTAAAACCAAAAAAAAGGAATTTCAGGAATAAACTGTCAAAGTTAGCACAATCCATGGTTTCCCTTCAAGTTTTGACTCGAGATAAGTGAATTTGCATGGATATAAACCACTATTCAATGACTCTAAACGGCTAGTAAATAGATACAGTAATGGTTAGAACTGAATCCCCCCCCCCCCCCCCTCCCCCCATTTTTTAAAACTTATAGTGCCCCCCATGAGCAAGTCAGCTTGTTGCTTTGCAACACATGTACTAGGAGAGCTACACGAAGTTTATTAAACACACATGTACTGTGGGAGCTAAATGAAGTTTATTAAACACACATGTACTATGAGCTACATGAAGTTTATTACAGCTGAGGCTAAAAATCATCCTGGTACAGCGATCTAAAAAGGGAGTGGTGAGACTCAAGTGAAGTGGTTGGTCTACGACAAAGGAATGTAGCCAGTTTGTATGCTACTCAGGTGGGCCTGAATATAGGTGGAACTACAGAAGTAGTCCCGCTAACCATTCAAATACGCATAGCAGTGGTCTCTTTCCATGCATGCATGCACACAAGAGTGTCTGGCCATGTGCCCTCGTCCATGGGATATCAGGGAAGTTGGAACCAAAAACTCAAATTTACCAAGCACAAATATGGGGTAGTGAATGATGTTGAAAGGGCAATAAGTTGGCCTAGCTTGTAGGATTTACGCTGGACTATGCTGTTTGCTGGCCTCAGGAACACGTGAGCATGCTTACATATCCAATTCACATACTGTTTGCATGTCCAGTCAGTGAGGAGGTATTTTAGGGATAACATCCCATCTCACATACTCAACATGCACTCATCACTCTCAACTCCAATGAACTTTTATCTTCACTGGAATCAGTCACTGGCTCCCAACCCAACCCTGCTCATATATTTGTGCTCTACTTAATTTCCGTGTGTTGTTCGCAGGTCCTGTTATATGAAGCTTATTAACTTTGGCTAGCAAGATGACTGCAGCAGCACCAGTATATAGAAGAAGTCGAAGACTCAAAAAATAACTCTGTGCTCATCCCCAAATAGCCCACAGGCTTCTAGTATTGTCAAGTGTTCTCAATCTCCTAGTCTTGGCCAATGACCTCCGTGACAAACAAGAGCACTCATGGTATGTAGTCTTGTGAAGCTAGATTCTTTACCAAACACTATGACAGGCTAATGGTTCCTAACAGTGTTGGCCATGAGTAGCTACAGGTTGATGTTGCATCACCAGCTAGCCTTACAGATTCTTACAGGTGGTGATTTGTCGTTGCTCCAAGCTGCTAAGCAGTGGTTAGTATTCAAGGTTGTCCACTACTTACAGGTTGTGCCTGGCTCAACTCTGCAGTGCTTAGTATTCAAGGTTGTCCACTACTTACAGGTTGTGCCTGACTCAACTCTGCAGTGGTTAGTATTCAAGGTTGTCCACTGCTTACAGGTTGTGCCTGACTCAACTCTGCAGTGGTTAGTATTCAAGGTTGTCCACTACTTACAGGTTGTGCCTGACTCAACTCTGCAGTGCTTAGTATTCAAGGTTGTCCACTACTTACAGGTTGTGCCTGACTCAACTCTGCAGTGCTTAGTATTCAAGGTTGTCCACTACTTACAGGTTGTGTCTGACTCAACTCTGCAGTGCTTAGTATTCAAGGTTGTCCACTACTTACAGGTTGTGTCTGACTCAACTCTGCAGTGCTTAGTATTCAAGGTTGTCCACTACTTACAGGTTGTGCCTGACTCAACTCTGCAGTGCTTAGTATTCAAGGTTGTCCACTACTTACAGGTTGTGCCTGACTCAACATTGCAGTGGTTAGTATTCAAGGTTGTCCACTACCTACAGGTTGTGCCTGACTCAACTCTGCAGTGCTTAGTATTCAAGGTTGTCCACTACTTACAGGTTGTGCCTGACTCAACTCTGCAGTGCTTAGTATTCAAGGTTGCCCACTACTTGCAGGTTGTGCCTGACTCAACACTGCAGTGCTTAGTATTCAAGGTTGTCCACTACTTACAGGTTGTGCCTGACTCAACACTACAGTGGTTAGTATTCAAGGTTGTCCACTACTTACAGGTTGTGCCTGACTCAACTCTGCAGTGCTTAGTATTCAAGGTTGTCCACTACTTACAGGTTGTGCCTGACTCAACTCTGCAGTGCTTAGTATTCAAGGTTGCCCACTACTTGCAGGTTGTGCCTGACTCAACACTGCAGTGCTTAGTATTCAAGGTTGTCCACTACTTACAGGTTGTGCCTGACTCAACACTACAGTGGTTAGTATTCAAGGTTGTCCACTACTTACAGGTTGTGCCTGACTCAACTCTGCAGAGGTTAGTATTCAAGGTTGCCCACTACTTGCAGGTTGTGCCTGGCTCAACTCTGCAGTGCTTAGTATTCAAGGTTGCCCACTACTTGCAGGTTGTGCCTGGCTCAACACTCCACAGCCGCTATATAAGTTGTGCTGAATTTTAAGGTTACCAAACGGCTATGGATTGTGCCTAGCTCAATTAGATGATGTGGCCATAGATGTCTAGTTCAATGGTCTCTCTGATATTACCCATGGTATATATATATATATTGTTATTGGGAGCATACTGCCAATTGTGAACGAGCAGGGCCTATGATCTAGCATGTAAGCATTCAATCTATAAGTAGTGTGTGTGTGTGTGTGTGTGTGTGTGTGTGTGGTGTAGTGTAGTTTGTGGCTTATAGACTTGGCCACCTTTGGGCCTACCCACATCACACATAATTGAAAATCTCTTGTTTGCGGGAAAAGGTTTTGGATTCACTTTTGGGCTTTTAGGCCATGCCAATGGCTTAAATCAACCATAATGGCCAAACAAGGGTAGAAACAGGGTTGGCGCAAAGTGCAATGTTGTAGATCAGGATCGGTTTAGGGGGGACAGTCACTTCAAAACACCCCTACCCCCCCCCCCCCACCCCCCCCCCCCACCCACCCCTGGAGCTAACCCTCTAGTTGTCCAATGTTGCTGAAGGATAGAACCATCTCTTAAATATTTGTTTTTCAAATGTAACTTGGCCCCAGGAAGGTTTAGCACTGAATTGCCATACTATAGATCAGTATTTGGTGGCGGGAATATCCCACCCCTATGGGGGGGTATTTCTGCTAGTACATATTATATATTAACTTATCTGTGACTTTCACTTCCATCTTCTCATAGTGCTGAGCATTCCTACATTTCTTGGCGGCATCCAATTTGCTCTCTAAAGCATTTCTAGTGATCCTCTCTCACCCCCCTCCCCCCCCCCTCCCCTCCATGAGTGACTGCAGTACGAAGTGTTCCCCATTTCTCCATATTTGTAATTATAATGGTTAGTTCCGAAGTGAGCCAAAGTCCTCAGCCATTCCATTCATTTTTTTCCAGACTGCCCACTCTTACCTCCCAGGTTGGTTATGAATATTGTTGAGTGGGAGTATTTTGGGGAGGTTCTATATACCAAAGCACCATGCACAACACTCATCAATGCCACCTAATGTGTGGTGCTACCAGAACCTGCCCTTGGTACTCAATGCAGCAAGAAAAAGGCAGATGCTGGACATAGCTTAATGGATGTTAGGGTACATGGAAGTGCTGTAATTAAGAAAGCCCTACAAGCTCTGTTGGCTAGCTTCACCACTCTAGTATTGTCAGTCAGCCAGGTCTTACATTCATAATATAACCTACAAAAATCTGCTTGCATTATCGCTGGGAAAAATGCTCTTTGTGTAAGAGGCTTAATCCGATATTTTCTGGTGGTACAACTTGGTATAGCATCGAAGTGGCTTATCCATTGATGAATTGTGAAATTCAGCACGTAATTACCCAGATTTGCCTTCAACATGGGTGCAGTGGTTACTGGTTTGAGTTCCCATGGCCAAGCATATTTGTAGATACACTTAAATACCAATCGTCTTTGCCGCAGCAATTTGGGAGAGAGGGTGGGTAAACAGTCAGTAAAGTACCACTGTGATAATGAGGTTGAGGTTTGCTAGTTCCAGTATTACCTGTATAGCGGGATCAGACAACAGGCTCCGCAGATTTTCTGTCTTGGGAAATTAAGTTGTTTTCAGTAAAAAAATCCCAATCATAATAATGACAACAGAAACATCAGCGACAATAACTATGTAACTATTTATTATATTAACAGGCTTCACCAAGCCCATCTCTCCCATCCCAGAACCTTTTCTGGATCTTCTCGTTTGCATGAAGCCAAATTCCAGTGCTATGTTCAATTAGTCCTGGCAGAGAACACAACTAGATCCTCGAAAATACCTTACTTTTGGTACACAAGTTGCAGCGAAGCCCAAAATCCATCCTCCGGGTTCAGAGCACATCTCAGGAACCAACTTTTTGAACATAAACCATCAAGTACTAATTTTTCAGGAATTGGATTTTTTTCTCCAGATCATGCAGTCACATCCGATCCCTCCCACCAACACATGCCTGAATTCCATTAAACATTGCCAAGATCTAAGTCGCAGCAGGGGGGGGGGGGTCTCAGTTGCTCCCAATGGTAAGCTAAATATTCACTCAAACACCTATATCAGGTACTCCTACAGAACCCAACAGACTTATAAACATAATGGTTTGGGCAGCTTTTCTACCGTCTTGTTGTTGTTGTTGTTATTATTGTTGTTGTTGTTGTTTGTTTGTTTCCTGCCTTAAAGTACTCACACAAATGAACTAGGTACTTTTATAGAACCAAACAGATTTCAACAACATAATATTAGTTTGGGCATTTTTCTGCTGTGTTTTTCCCCTGCATTTGGGAGAAATCACTATTTCCAATACAACCTCATATAACTCTTCCTAAGCCATTCAGACATCTCCAGCACCTACCAGCATTCCCAACTATACTGTAGGTAAACAACTAAACCGATCTGTTTTGCCAAGGCTTTTTAACATCCATATTGGGAAGATTACAGCAACTATATTGCAGAGGTAAAGACTAGACTGTTATTCCATTTCGGGCCACCATTATCCAAGAATTAATCCACTGCCAGGTTTCGCACACTTCAAACACAAGATGGCATTCCACTTTTGGCAGGTTACAATTTAAAAACTGCTGCAACTTTTACAACTGTGGTGGGGGGTTTGATGGTTCCCCGATTCAAATTTCAGATCAACGGAAACGCAATGAATGCATACCTTCCATGTTGGCCTCCCACCAGCTATTATATCAAATTAGCAGGCATGACCACTTACCAATGTAAATATTCATGTGAGTCTGATGTGGTATGGCCTGCATGTACTGCCCCTGCATTTCAATGCCGAGTTACCTTCAAGTATGGATTTGGCTCATACCCAACAAGATGGGTATGGAGCATCACTTCGAGTGTTAATATGTGCTTGTATTCTGATTGCTACCTTTTTTAGCTAAATTTTTGAGGTTTTCAAGGACTTGATCTTGGACGCGAAAATTGAGCTTTCCAATTATTTGATACGATAATAAGGTCCGTACGATAAGGGTTTGTGATAACCTTGAAAATTATTCCGTGAAATAATATAACAATCCTCGAAACTTGAGCTCTTCGAAAAACAGTGCTATAAGGTATTTACAATAGTGGAGCATAGCTATAGCCAGAACCTTTTGAGAAAAATCACGCATACTTTGTGGTATGATATCTGGTAATATTTATGCTCAAAATATCAAGCTAATAGGCAATGGTCTGTTGAAGGTTGGAAACCATGTTTGCTGAGCTAGCTGCAGTGTGTGCTGCTCAACTGGCTGGCACATGCAGCTTGAGAACATGGCTGAGCTAGCTGCTCCACTGACAGATGAGCTTGAGGCTCAGACTGTTGGGTCATTTTTTTCAAATCCATTTTGATGTAATCAATTTGAGTAAATTGGCTAATCAACCCATTCCCATATCTGCCATACATCCTAAATTGGCCTATTGTTATATATACTAGCAAAAACATCTGACCACCAGGTGGACCCCTCCCCCCATATCAACCATAGTCTACTTCAGTGCTGATCCAGTATCCACTCTAGTCTGGCTGCTATGGCTGAGTTAAATCTCTAGTATATGACATGGAGAGGTCATGGCCTTAAGGTCCAAAATCTTTGTGGGTTTCCAATTATCTTCCTCCCCCCCCCCCAGGTATCACGTTTGGATACTGATAGACAAATGGATGGTGGTTTTATCCTTCAGCAATGTTGTTCAATGCTTGAATGTAGTGCCCACAAGTTGCCTCCAGAAAACATTTTGAAGAACCCCCCTCCTAAAAACAACAACCCAACAACAACAACAACAACAACAACAAATCGACCTTGATCTACAAAATTGCATTTAGTGCCGACCCTGTATCTGCCCTAGTTAGTGACTGCTTTAAAGCTTTTGGGGAGGGGTGTGGACAGGAGATATGGCCCAGCCAAAAACAGGTTCCAAAAACTTTCCAGGTTTCCAATTATGTACAACATGTGTTGGTAGGACCAAAGGCAGCCGAGTCCATAAGCCACACACAACACACACATACATACACTCACTCACTCATACACACAAGACATGCACTCACTCTCTCACACAACACACACACACACATGCCCACACCCTCACACACACAAACTCATACATAATGTACCTTCTTAGCCTTTATTAGTCGCAATAGATATTGTTTGAATGCAAGATACTGTGATGAGCTGAAGCACTTGCCAAGAGTACATATGCTTTGCATCTTTGTACTTAAATGACATTTTAGAATTGTTAGATTGGATTGCTCTAGCCCTTGCCTGGCTACTGCCCAGGCCCTAACCCTACTCATTGCCTTGTGCTGTTCTAACCCTACTCATTGCCTTGTTCTAGCCCTTGCCTAGTTACTGCCCAGGCCTAACTCTACTCATTGCCTTGTTCTACTCATTGCCTTGTACTAACCCTCCTCATTGCCTTGTTCTAGCCATACTCATTGCCTTGTTCTAACCCTACTCATTGCCTTGTTCTAGCCCTACTCATTGCCTTGTTCTAACCCTACTCATTGCCTTGTTCTAGCCTACTCATTGCCTTGTTCTAACCCTACTCATTGCCTTGTTCTAACCCTACTCATTGCCTTGTTCTAACCCTACTCATTGCCTTGTTCTATCCCTACTCATTGCCTTGTTCTAGCCCTACTCATTGCCTTGTTCTAACCCTACTCATTGCCTTGTTCTAACCCTACTCATTGCCTTGTTCTAACCCTACTCATTGCCTTGTTCTAACCCTACTCATTGCCTTGTTCTTACCCTGCTCATTGCCTTGTTCTAGCCCTACTCATTGCCTTGTTCTAACCCTACTCATTGCCTTGTTCTAACCCTACTCATTGCCTTGTTCTAGCCCTACTCATTGCCTTGTTCTAACCCTACCCATTGCCTTGTTCTAACCCTACTCATTGCCTTGTTGTAACCCTACTCATTGCCTTGTTCTTGCCCTACTCATTGCCTTGTTCTTGCCCTACTCATTGCCTTGTTCTAACCCTACTCATTGCCTTGTTCTAACCCTACTCATTGCCTTGTTCTTATCCTACTCATTGCCTTGTTCTAACCCTACTCATTGCCTTGTTCTAACCCTACTCATTGCCTTGTTCTAACCCTACTCATTGCCTTGTTCTAACCCTACTCATTGCCTTGTTCTAACCCTACTCATTGCCTTGTTCTAGTCCTACTCATTGCCTTGTTCTAACCCTACTCATTGCCTTGTTCTAATCCTACTCATTGCCTTGTTCTAACCCTACTCATTGCCTTGTTCTAACCCTACTCATTGCCTTGTTCTAACCCTACTCATTGCCTTGTTCTAACCCTACTCATAGCCTTGTTCTAGCCCTACTCATTCCCTTGTTCTAACCCTACTCATTGCCATGTTCTAACCCTACTCATTGCCTTGTTCTAATCCTACTCATTGTTCTAGCCCTACTCATTGCCTTGTTCTAACCCTACTCATTGCCTTGTTCTAACCCTACTCATTGCCTTATTCTAGCCCTACTCATTGCCTTGTTCTAGCCCTACTCATTGCCTTGTTCTAGCCCCTTGTTCTAGCCTACTCATTGCCTTGTTCTAGCCCTACTCATTGCCTTGTTCTAGCCCCTTGTTCTAGCCTACTCATTGCCTTGTTCTAGCCCTACTCATTGCCTTGTTCTAACTCTAATGATTGCCTTGTTCTAACCCTACTCATTGCCTTATTCTAGCCCTACTCATTGCCTTGTTCTAGCCCTACTCATTGCCTTGTTCTAGCCCCTTGTTCTAGCCTACTCATTGCCTTGTTCTAGCTCTACTCATTGCCTTGTTCTAACCCTACTCATTGCCTTGTTCTATCCCTACTCATTGCCTTGTTCTAACCCTACTCATTGCCTTGTTCTAACCCTACTCATTGCCTTGTTCTAGCCCTACTCATTGCCTTGTTCTAACCCTACTCATTGCCTTGTTCTAACCCTACTCATTGCCTTGTTCTAACCCTACTCATTGCCTTGTTCTAACCCTACTCATTGCCTTGTTCTAACCCTACTCATTGCCTTGTTCTAACCCTACTCATTGCCTTGTTCTAACCCTACGCATTGCCTTGTTCTAGCCCTACTCATTGCCTTGTTCTAACCCTACTCATTGCCTTGTTCTAACCCTACTCATTGCCTTGTTCTAACCCTACTCATTACCTTGTTCTAACCCTACTCATTGCCTTGTTCTAACCCTACTCATTGCCTTGTTCTAACCCTACTCATTGCCTTGTTCTAACCCTACTCATTGCCTTGTTCTAGCCCTACTCATTGCCTTGTTCTAACCCTACTCATTGCCTTGTTCTAACCCTACTCATTGCCTTGTTCTAACCCTTCTCATTGCCTTGTTCTAACCCTACTCATTGCCTTGTTCTAACCCTACTCATTGCCTTGTTCTAACCCTACTCATTGCCTTGTTCTAGCCCTACTCATTGCCTTGTTCTAACCCTACTCATTGCCTTGTTCTAACCCTACTCATTGCCTTGTTCTAACCCTACTCATTGCCTTGTTCTAACCCTACTCATTGCCTTGTTCTAACCCTACTCATTGCCTTGTTCTAACCCTACTCATTGCCTTGTTCTAGCCCTACTCATTGCCTTGTTCTAACCCTACTCATTGCCTTGTTCTAACCCTACTCATTGCCTTGTTCTAACCCTACTCATTGCCTTGTTCTAACCCTACTCATTGCCTTGTTCTAACCCTACTCATTGCCTTGTTCTAACCCTACTCATTGCCTTGTTCTAATCCTACTCATTGCCTTGTTCTAGCCCTACTCATTGCCTTGTTCTAACCCTACTCATTGCCTTGTTCTAACCCTACTCATTGCCTTGTTCTAACCCTACTCATTGCCTTGTTCTAACCCTACTCATTGCCTTGTTCTAATCCTACTCATTGCCTTGTTCTAACCCTACTCATTGCCTTGTTCTAAACCCTACTCATTGCATTGTTCTAACCCTACTCATTGCCTTGTTCTAATCCTACTCATTGCCTTGTTCTAGCCCTACTCATTGCCTTGTTCTATACCTACTCATTGCCTTGTTCTAACCCTACTCATTGCCTTGTTCTAACCCTACTCATTGCCTTGTTCTAGCCCTACTCATTGCCTTGTTCTAACCCTACTCATTGCCTTGTTCTAACCCTACTCATTGCCTTGTTCTAACCCTACTCATTGCCTTGTTCTAACCCTACTCATTGCCTTGTTCTAACCCTACTCATTGCCTTGTTCTAACCCTACTCATTGCCTTGTTCTAACCCTACTCATTGCCTTGTTCTAACCCTACTCATTGCCTTGTTCTAACCCTACTCATTGCCTTGTTCTAGCCCTACTCATTGCCTTGTTCTAACCCTACTCATTGCCTTGTTCTAACCCTACTCATTGCCTTGTTCTAACCCTACTCATTGCCTTGTTCTAACCCTACTCATTCCCTTGTTCTAACCCTACTCATTGCCTTGTTCTAGCCCTACTCATTGCCTTGTTCTAACCCTACTCATTGCCTTGTTCTAGCCCTACTCATTGCCTTGTTCTAACCCTACTCATTGCATTGTTCTAGCCCTACTCATTGCCTTGTTCTAACCCTACTCATTGCCTTGTTCTAACACTACTCATTGTCTTGTTCCAACCCTACTCATTGCCTTGTTCTAACCCTACTCATTGCCTTGTTCTCCTACTCATTGCCTTGTTCTAACCCTACTCATTGCCTTGTTCTAACCCTACTCATTGCCTTGTTCTAGCCCTACTCATTGCCTTGTTCTAACCCTACTCATTGCCTTGTTCTAACCCTACTCATTGCCTTGTTCTAACCCTACTCATTTCCTTGTTCTAACCCTACTCATTGCCTTGTTCTAGCCCTACTCATTGCCTTGTTCTAGCCCTACTCATTGCCTTGTTCTAGCCCTACACATTGCCTTGTTCTAACCCTACTCATTGCCTTGTTCTAACCGTACTCATTGCCTTGTTGTAGCCCTACACATTGCCTTGTTCTAGCCCTACTCATTGCCTTGTTCTAGCCCTACTCATTGCCGTGTTCTAACCCTACTCATTGCCTTGTTCTAACCCTACTCATTGCCTTGTTCTAACCCTACTCATTGCCTTGTTCTAACCCTACTCATTGCCTTGTTCTAACCCTACTCATTGCATTGTTCTAGTCCTACTCATTACCTTGTTCTAGCCCTACTCATTGCCTTGTTCTAGCCCTACACATTGCCATGTTCTAACCCTACTCATTGCCTTGTTCTATCCCTACTCATTGCCTTGTTCTAACCCTACTCATTGCCTTGTTCTAGCCCTACTCATTGCCTTGTTCTAGCCCTACTCATTGCCTTGTTCTAACCCTACTCATTGCCTTGTTCTAACCCTACTCATTGCCTTGTTCTAACCCTACTCATTGCCTTGTTCTAACCCTACTCATTGCCTTGTTCTAACCCTACTCATTGCCTTGTTCTAACCCTACTCATTGCCTTGTTCTAACCCTACTCATTGCCTTGTTCTAACCCTACTCATTGCCTTGTTCTAACCCTACTCATTGCCTTGTTCTAACCCTACTCATTGCCTTGTTCTAGCCCTACTCATTGCCTTGTTCTAGCCCTACTCATTGCCTTGTTCTAACCCTACTCATTGCCTTGTTCTAA
This sequence comes from Cladorhizidae sp. MBARI D1340-BT2, assembly GCA_028752905.1. Taxonomy (NCBI): domain Eukaryota; kingdom Metazoa; phylum Porifera; class Demospongiae; order Poecilosclerida; family Cladorhizidae; species Cladorhizidae sp. MBARI D1340-BT2. The sequence continues at coordinate 9,216,766 of JAQNBH010000013.1, forward strand.
CCCTACTCATTGCCTTGTTCTAATCCTACTCATTGCCTTGTTCTAACCCTACTCATTGCCTTGTTCTAACCCTACTCATTGCCTTGTTCTAATCCTACTCATTGCCATGTTCTAACCCTACTCATTGCCTTGTTCTAGCCCTACTCATTGCCCTGTTCTAACCCTACTCATTGCCCTGTTCTAACCCTACTCATTGCCTTGTTCTAACCCTACTCATTGCCTTGTTCTAACCCTACTCATTGCCTTGTTCTAACCCTACTCATTGCCTTGTTCTAACCCTACTCATTGCCTTGTTCTAACCCTACTCATTGCCTTGTTCTAGCCCTACTCATTGCCTTGTTCTAACCCTACTCATTGCCTTGTTCTAACCCTACTCATTGCCATGTTCTAGCCCTACTCATTGCCTTGTTCTAACCCTACTCATTGCCTTGTTCTAACCCTACTCATTGCCTTGTTCTAGCCCTACTCATTGCCTTGTTCTAGCCCTACTCATTGCCTTGTTCTAACCCTACTCATTGCCTTGTTCTAGCCCTACTCATTGCCTTGTTCTAACCCTACTCATTGCCTTGTTCTAACCCTACTCATTGCCTTGTTCTAACCCTACTCATTGCCTTGTTCTAGCCCTACTCATTGCCTTGTTCTAACCCTACTCATTGCCTTGTTCTAGCCCTACACATTGCCTTGTTCTAACCCTACTCATTGCCTTGTTCTAACCCTACTCATTGCCTTGTTCTAGCCCTACTCATTGCCTTGTTCTAACCCTACTCATTGCCTTGTTCTAACCCTACTCATTGCCTTGTTCTAACCCTACTCATTGCCTTGTTCTAACCCTACTCATTGCCTTGTTCTAACCCTACTCATTGCCTTGTTCTAACCTCTAACCCTACTCATTGCCTTGTTCTAGCCCTACTCATTGCCTTGTTCTAGCCCTACTCATTGCCTTGTTCTAACCCTACTCATTGCCTTGTTCTAACCCTACTCATTGCCTTGTTCTAACCCTACTCATTGCCTTGTTCTAACCCTACTCATTGCCTTGTTCTAACCCTACTCATTGCCTTGTTCTAACCCTACTCATTGCCTTGTTCTAACCCTACTCATTGCCTTCTTCTAACCCTACTCATTGCCTTGTTCTAACCCTACTCATTGCCTTGTTCTAGCCCTACTCATTGCCTTGTTCTAACCCTACTCATTGCCTTGTTCTAACCCTACTCATTGCCTTGTTCTAGCCCTACTCATTGCCTTGTTCTAACCCTACTCATTGCCTTGTTCTAACCCTACTCATTGCCATGTTCTAACCCTACTCATTGCCATGTTCTAACCCTACTCATTGCCTTGTTCTAACCCTACTCATTGCCTTGTTCTAGCCCTACTCATTGCCTTGTTCTAGCCCTACTCATTGCCTTGTTCTAACCCTACTCATTGCCTTGTTCTAACCCTACTCATTGCCTTGTTCTAACCCTACTCATTGCCTTGTTCTAACCCTACTCATTGCCTTGTTCTAACCCTACTCATTGCCTTGTTCTAACCCTACTCATTGCCTTGTTCTAACCCTACTCATTGCCTTGTTCTAACCCTACTCATTGCCTTGTTCTAGCCCTACTCATTGCCTTGTTCTAACCCTACTCATTGCCTTGTTCTAACCCTACTCATTGCCTTGTTCTAACCCTACTCATTGCCTTGTTCTAACCCTACTCATTGCCTTGTTCTAACCCTACTCATTGCCTTGTTCTAACCCTACTCATTGCCTTGTTCTAACCCTACTCATTGCCTTGTTCTAACCCTACTCATTGCCTTGTTCTAACCCTACTCATTGCCTTGTTCTAGCCCTACTCATTGCCTTGTTCTAGCCTTCTCATTGCCTTGTTCTAACCCTACTCATTGCCTTGTTCTAACCCTACTCATTGCCTTGTTCTAACCCTACTCATTGCCTTGTTCTAACCCTACTCATTGCCTTGTTCTAACCCTACTCATTGCCTTGTTCTAGCCCTACTCATTGCCTTGTTCTAACCCTACTCATTGCCTTGTACTGACCCTACTCATTGCCTTGTTGTAGCCCTACTCATTGCCTTGTTCTAGCCCTTGTTCTAACCCTACTCATTGCTTGTTCTAACCCTACTCATTGCCTTGTTCTAACCCTACTCATTGCCTTTTTCTAGCCCTACTCATTGCCTTGTTCTAACCCTACTCATTGCCTTGTTCTAACCCTACTCATTGCCTTGTTCTAACCCTACTCATTGCCTTGTTCTAGCCCTACTCATTGCCTTGTTCTAGCCCTACTCATTGCCTTGTTCTAACCCTACTCATTGCCTTGTTCTAACCCTACTCATTGCCTTGTTCTAACCCTACTCATTGCCATGTTCTAACCCTACTCATTGCCTTGTTCTAGCCCTACTCATTGCCCTGTTCTAACCCTACTCATTGCCCTGTTCTAACCCTACTCATTGCCTTGTTCTAACCCTACTCATTGCCTTGTTCTAACCCTACTCATTGCCTTGTTCTAACCCTACTCATTGCCTTGTTCTAACCCTACTCATTGCCTTGTTCTAACCCTACTCATTGCCATGTTCTAGCCCTACTCATTGCCTTGTTCTAGCCCTACTCATTGCCTTGTTCTAGCCCTACTCATTGCCTTGTTCTAGCCCTACTCATTGCCTTGTTCTAACCCTACTCATTGCCTTGTTCTAACCCTACTCATTGCCTTGTTCTAACCCTACTCATTGCCTTGTTCTAGCCCTACTCATTGCCTTGTTCTAACCCTACTCATTGCCTTGTTCTAACCCTACTCATTGCCTTGTTCTAACCCTACTCATTGCCTTGTTCTAACCCTACTCATTGCCTTGTTCTAGCCCTACTCATTGCCTTGTTCTAACCCTACTCATTGCCTTGTTCTAACCCTACTCATTGCCTTGTTCTAACCCTACTCATTGCCTTGTTCTAACCCTACTCATTGCCATGTTCTAACCCTACTCATTGCATTGTTCTAGCCCTACTCATTGCCTTGTTCTAGCCCTACTCATTGCCTTGTTCTAGCCCTACTCATTGCCTTGTTCTAACCCTACTCATTGCCTTGTTCTAACCCTAGTCATTGCCTTGTTCTAACCCTACTCATTGCCTTGTTCTAGCCCTACTCATTGCCTTGTTCTAGCCCTACTCATTGCCTTGTTCTAACCCTACTCATTGCCTTGTTCTAACCCTACTCATTGCCTTGTTCTAGCCCTACTCATTGCCTTGTTCTAACCCTACTCATTGCCTTGTTCTAGCCCTACTCATTGCCTTGTTCTAGCCCTACTCATTGCCTTGTTCTAACCCTACTCATTGCCTTGTTCTAACCCTAGTCATTGCCTTGTTCTAACCCTACTCATTGCCTTGTTCTAACCCTACTCATTGCCTTGTTCTAACCCTACTCATTGCCTTGTTCTAACCCTACTCATTGCCTTGTTCTAACCCTACTCATTGCCTTGTTCTAGCCCTACTCATTGCCTTGTTCTAGCCCTACTCATTGCCTTGTTCTAACCCTACTCATTGCCTTGTTCTAACCCTACTCATTGCCTTGTTCTAACCCTACTCATTGCCTTGTTCTAGCCCTACTCATTGCCTTGTTCTAACCCTACTCATTGCATTGTTCTAACCCTACTCATTGCCTTGTTCTAGCCCTACTCATTGCCTTGTTCTAACCCTACTCATTGCCTTGTTCTAACCCTACTCATTGCCTTGTTCTAGCCCTACTCATTGCATTGTTCTAGCCCTACTCATTACCTTGTTCTAACCCTACTCATTGCCTTGTTCTAACCCTACTCATTGCCTTGTTCTAACCCTACTCATTGCCTTGTTCTAACCCTACTCATTGCCTTGTTCTAACCCTACTCATTGCCTTGTTCTAACCCTACTCATTGCCTTGTTCTAACCCTACTCATTGCCTTGTTCTAACCCTACTCATTGCCTTGTTCTAGCCCTACTCATTGCCTTGTTCTAGCCCTACTCATTGCCTTGTTCTAACCCTACTCATTGCCTTGTTCTAACCCTACTCATTGCCTTGTTCTAACCCTACTCATTGCCTTGTTCTAACCCTACTCATTGCCTTGTTCTAACCCTACTCATTGCCTTGTTCTAACCCTACTCATTGCCTTGTTCTAACCCTACTCATTGCCTTGTTCTAGCCCTACTCATTGCCTTGTTCTAACCCTACTCATTGCCTTGTTCTAACCCTACTCATTGCCTTGTTCTAGCCCTACTCATTGCCTTGTTCTAACCCTACTCATTGCCTTGTTCTAATCCTACTCATTGCCTTGTTCTAGCCCTACTCATTGCCTTGTTCTAACCCTACTCATTGCCTTGTTCTAACCCTACTCATTGCCTTGTTCTAACCCTACTCATTGCCTTGGTCTAACCCTACTCATTGCCTTGTTCTAGCCCTACTCATTGCCTTGTTCTAGCCCTACTCATTGCCTTGTTCTAACCCTACTCATTGCCTTGTTCTAACCCTACTCATTGCCTTGTTCTAGCCCTACTCATTGCCTTGTTCTAACCCTACTCATTGCCTTGTTCTAACCCTACTCATTGCCTTGTTCTAACCCTACTCATTGCCTTGTTCTAGCCCTACTCATTGCCTTGTTCTAACCCTAGTCATTGCCTTGTTCTAGCCCTACTCATTGCCTTGTTCTAACCCTACTCATTGCCTTGTTCTAACCCTACTCATTACCTTGTTCTAACCCTACTCATTGCCTTGTTCTAACCCTACTCATTGCCTTGTTCTAACCCTACTCATTGCCTTGTTCTAACCCTACTCATTGCCTTGTTCTAACCCTACTCATTGCCTTGTTCTAACCCTACTCATTGCCTTGTTCTAGCCCTACTCATTGCCTTGTTCTAGCCCTACTCATTGCCTTGTTCTAGCCCTACTCATTGCCTTGTTCTAGCCCTACTCATTGCCTTGTTCTAACCCTACTCATTGCCTTGTTCTAACCCTACTCATTGCCTTGTTCTAACCCTACTCATTGCCTTGTTCTAACCCTACTCATTGCCATGTTCTAGCCCTACTCATTGCCTTGTTCTAACCCTACTCATTGCCTTGTTCTAACCCTACTCATTGCCTTGTTCTAACCCTACTCATTGCCATGTTCTAGCCCTACTCATTGCCTTGTTCTAACCCTACTCATTGCCTTGTTCTAACCCTACTCATTGCCTTGTTCTAACCCTACTCATTGCCTTGTTCTAACCCTACTCATTGCCTTGTTCTAACCCTACTCATTGCCTTGTTCTAACCCTACTCATTGCCTTGTTCTAACCCTACTCATTGCCTTGTTCTAACCCTACTCATTGCCATGTTCTAACCCTACTCATTGCCTTGTTCTAACCCTACTCATTGCCTTGTTCTAACCCTACTCATTGCCTTGTTCTAGCCCTACTCATTGCCATGTTCTAGCCCTACTCATTGCCTTGTTCTAACCCTACTCATTGCCTTGTTCTAGCCCTACTCATTGCCTTGTTCTAACCCTACTCATTGCCTTGTTCTAACCCTACTCATTGCCTTGTTCTAGCCCTACTCATTGCCATGTTCTAACCCTACTCATTGCCTTGTTCTAACCCTACTCATTGCCTTGTTCTAACCCTACTCATTGCCTTGTTCTAGCCCTACTCATTGCCTTGTTCTAACCCTACTCATTGCCTTGTTCTAACCCTACTCATTGCCATGTTCTAACCCTACTCATTGCCTTGTTCTAGCCCTACTCATTGCCTTGTTCTAACCCTACTCATTGCCTTGTTCTAACCCTACTCATTGCCTTGTTCTAACCCTACTCATTGCCTTGTTCTAACCCTACTCATTGCCTTGTTCTAGCCCTACTCATTGCCTTGTTCTAACCCTATTCATTGCCTTGTTCTAACCCTACTCATTGCCTTGTTCTAGCCCTACTCATTGCCATGTTCTAGCCCTACTCATTGCCTTGTTCTAACCCTACTCATTGCCTTGTTCTAACCCTACTCATTGCCTTGTTCTAACCCTACTCATTGCCTTGTTCTAACCCTACTCATTGCCTTGATCTAACCCTACTCATTGCCTTGTTCTAACCCTACTCATTGCCTTGTTCTAACCCTACTCATTGCCTTGTTCTAACCCTACTCATTGCCTTGTTCTAACCCTACTCATTGCCTTGTTCTAACCCTACTCATTGCCTTGTTCTAACCCTACTCATTGCCTTGTTCTAACCCTACTCATTGCCTTGTTCTAATCCTACTCATTGCCTTGTTCTAACCCTACTCATTGCCTTGTTCTAGCCCTACTCATTGCCATGTTCTAGCCCTACTCATTGCCTTGTTCTAACCCTACTCATTGCCTTGTTCTAGCCCTACTCATTGCCTTGTTCTAACCCTACTCATTGCCTTGTTCTAGCCCTACTCATTGCCTTGTTCTAGCCCTACTCATTGCCTTGTTCTAACCCTACTCATTGCCTTGTTCTAGCCCTACTCATTGCCTTGTACTAACCCTACTCATTGCATTGTTCTAACCCTACTCATTGCCTTGTTCTAACCCTACTCATTGCCTTGTTCTAGCCCTACTCATTGCCTTGTTCTAACCCTACTCATTGCCTTGTTCTAACCCTACTCATTGCCTTGTTCTAGCACTACTCATTGCCTTGTTCTAACCCTACTCATTGCCTTGTTCTAACCCTACTCATTGCCTTGTTCTAACCCTACTCATTGCCTTGTTCTAACCCTACTCATTGCCTTGTTCTAGCACTACTCATTGCCTTGTTCTAACCCTACTCATTGCCTTGTTCTAACCCTACTCATTGCCTTGTTCTAGCCCTACTCATTGCCTTGTTCTAGCCCTACTCATTGCCTTGTTCTAGCCCTACTCATTGCCTTGTTCTAGCCCTACTCATTGCCTTGTTCTAACCCTACTCATTGCCTTGTTCTAACCCTACTCATTGCCTTGTTCTAACCCTACTCATTGCCTTGTTCTAGCCCTACTCATTGCCTTGTTCTAGCCCTACTCATTGCCTTGTTCTAGCCCTACTCATTGCATTGTTCTAACCCTACTCATTGACTTGTTCTAACCCTACTCATTGCCTTGTTCTAACCCTACTCATTGCCTTGTTCTAACCCTACTCATTTCCTTGTTCTAACCCTACTCATTGCCTTGTTCTAACCCTACTCATTGCCTTGTTCTAACCCTACTCATTGCCTTGTTCTAACCCTACTCATTGCCTTGTTCTAACCCTACTCATTGCCTTGTTCTAGCCCTACTCATTGCCTTGTTCTAGCCCTACTCATTGCCTTGTTCTAACCCTACTCATTGCCTTGTTCTAACCCTACTCATTGCCTTGTTCTAACCCTACTCATTGCCTTGTTCTAATCCTACTCATTGCCTTGTTCTAACCCTACTCATTGCCTTGTTCTAACCCTACTCATTGCCTTGTTCTAACCCTACTCATTGCCTTGTTCTAACCCTACTCATTGCCTTGTTCTAACCCTACTCATTGTCTTGTTCTAACCCTACTCATTGCCTTGTTCTAACCCTACTCATTGCCTTGTTCTAGCCCTACTCATTGCCTTGTTCTAACCCTATTCATTGCCTTGTTCTAACCCTACTCATTGCCTTGTTCTAACCCTACTCATTGCCTTGTTCTAACCCTACTCATTGCCTTGTTCTAGCCCTACTCATTGCCTTGTTCTAGCCCTTGCCTAGCCCTACTTCTAGCTGAAGGTCTGTTTGTGTGTGTGTGTGTGTGTGTGTGTATGTGTGTGCGTGCCTGCATGCGTGCCTGCCTGCCTGTTGTATGTATATGTGGATGCTACCTTTGGGCTACCTACACATATGATTCGAAACTTCTTGAGCCTGGGAAGGTTTTTGACCTAGTTTTTGTGTAGTATATATCCCTGCCCCCCCCCCCCCCCCCCCCCCCCCATCCCTCCAAATGCCAAACTAGATAGATATACAGGCTCAGCACTAAAGTGCAATGTTGTAAAGGTCAACTCAGGGGGCAGGGAGGGTACCTCAAAACACATCCTGCAGCCAACCCATAAGGTTGATGAAGCATTGTTTGTCTGGATACTTTGGGCCCACCCACACATTGCACACACAATTAGAAACCTTTGGAAGGTTTTGGAACCAGTTTTGCGTGCTATGCTTTGTGGCCATGCCATTCCCAAAGCTTTGAAACAGCCATAACAGCCAAATTAGGACAGATACAGCGTGGACCCTGAAGTGCAATGTTGTAGGGTCGATTTATGGGGAGGTGGGTCACATAAAAATGCCCCTCCCCCCCTGGAACCTGTGAGTAGTACATCCAATTATCGAATATTGAACAACATTGCTGAAGGACAATTATTTGTGCCCATGTCACATACAATTGAAAACCTCTTGACCACAGGAAGGATTTGGACCCAGTTACACCAAAAGCTTTATAATAGTCATAATGGCCAAACTAGGGCCAACACAAAGTGCAATGTTGTAGAATTTAGGGTGTATAGCTTGGAGGCATGTTAGGAACACCCACTTGGGGGTGGGTCAGGAACACCCACTTGGAGCGGATACTTCTGCTAGTAATGAATATAACTACCTAGACATTAATTTTAGTCTCAACAAACTTTCAATGGCTTTCCCGATGACTTAAATTTGCTGGCTCAATGTTTCGGATAGATGCTCCAGCCTTCATCAAGAATATTATTTTTAATTTGAAATTCATTTTCCACCCGTGCACTTGACCACATACGTATATTTTAACGCCTAATGAAAACAGTCGTTGAGTAGAGGAGGGCTTCCTCTAGCCACTGGCTAATTTCAAATCTTTAGCACTTTGCAATCTGGAGATATTTATGTGGCCAATTCAGGCATTCAGGTTTTGAGGTCCCTCCACTTTAGGTCTAGTAACTTGCCTATAGTTATAGCCATGAAAACTATTTTAGTATCAAAAGAGAGCACATAGAGAAACCTATCTTTTGAGCTATATATGAAGTCCATACCATGAAATTTACAGAATCTACGGAGCTCTAAAGTGACAACCATAAGTTAAAAAAATATATTTTTTTTAAATGCCATTGTCCCCCCTTGGGAGGTCACAGCACCTGGCAAGTAAGCAGATTTAAATTGAGAAATTCATTGTATTAATTTTAGTGTGTAATTTTTGAGGGGGTGTACATTTCCTTTCAGTGTTAAATGATAACAACAAGTGAATAATAATAATAACCGTCGGCCTTCTCAACTGGTACAGGGTTGCACAACATCCAGACCTGAACCATAATGGGCTGCAACCAGGGGGGTAATTCTTGGGGGGGGGGGGGGGGGGGGGGGGCAAACAACTTATTTTTATCAAAGGGTTTTCACACACCACTGAAAGGTATCAGAAGTGACACATTAATGGTTAATTAGTGTGAAAATTGCCAGCTACAAAACATCTCATAACTATAAAGTGTAAATTGTTCTAGAATATTCCAGGCCACAGGTATTTGAATATATCACTTTGTTCATTCTAGAATATTCCAGGCCACAGGTATTTGAATATATCACTTTGTTCATTCTAGAATATTCCAGGCCACATGTATTTGAATATATCACTTTGTTCATTCTAGAATATTCCTTGAATATATCACTTTGTTCATTCTAGAATATTCCAGGCCACATGTATTTGAATATATCACTTTGTTCATTCTAGAATATTCCAGGCCACATGTATTTGAATACATGACTTTGTTCTAGAATATTCCAGGCTACATGTATTTGAATACACGACTTTGTTCTAGAATAGTCCAGGCCACATGTATTTGAATACATGACTTTGTTCTAAAATATTCCAGGCCACATGTATTTGAATACATGACTTTGTTCCAGAATATTCCAGGCCACATGTATTTGAATACATGACTTTGTTCTAGAATATTCCAGGCCACATGTATTTGAATACATGACTTTGTTCTAGAATATTCCAGGCCACATGTATTTGAATACATGACTTTGTTCGCCACATGTATTTGAATACATGACTTTGTTCTAGAATATTCCAGACTACATGTATTTGAATATATCACTTTGTTCATTCTAGAATATTCCAGGCCATATGTATTTGAATATTCTATAAGCTAACTAGTGCAGAGTGAATCATGGCTAAAAGACAGCCTTCTTGTTCAGTTTTTGTCAAACTATCCACAAGAGACAAAGGGAGTCTGAGGAGAAGGCTGAAGATGAAGATCAAGAACCAGATGACTCTGATTGCCAAGCTGATAGGTTAAAGATAGCCCAGAAGAATCTGAACATGAATTTGAAGAATATGAACATGCATGCACCACATATGATGTCAACATTGAGCCCCCAAATTTTTGGTGATATCTTGCCCCCTGAAATAGCTGAAATAGTCATTAAACAATCATGTATTGTTAGACCCTGTTTTTTTTTGCTTTTTTTTTTTTTTTTTTTTTTTTTTTTTTTTTTTTTTTTTTTTTTTTTTTTTTTTTTTTTTTTTTTTTTTTTTTTTTTTTTTTTTTTTTTTTTTTTTTGCAAAATTTGACTGTCACTCAAGCTGAAGTATTATTAGTAGCAAAATAAAAAAGCAGATATTTATAAAAATGCTCAGTGCAGAAACCTGGAGCCAGTAAAATATCCTCAACTCTGAAAGGTCACTATATACTAGCCAGTTAACATCAAATACCCCAAGCCGAAATGGGTCATCAACGAGCTTTCTAAACCAGCCTGGTACGTGCAGTTTTCATGGTTGCATGACCTTCCAATTTCAGATTCTGTAATTTGCCATACTTGTGCCACAGCCAATTTGAAGGGACTGCTTCATCTTCATACAAGATCTGAAAGCTCATTTTTGTCTGACGGGTTCAGAAATTGGAAAAATACTGGTGCAAAACCAGCTCACTATGTCACATGCAGTTACTATGTTAACTCAACCGGTTCCAGGTCACAGTTTAAGAGTCAAAAGGAGGAAAATAGGAACTGCCTCCTGAAAATCGTCCAAAGTACTCTCTCACCCACCAAGGGGCATTGCCCTTCGTAAGGGCAAGCATTACATTTCAAGCAGCTCATCCTTCTCTGAGCAGAAGACAATGAAGTGCTTCGAAAGTGGATTGAAAATCTTATAAACCTGGGTGCTCAGAATGATTCATGGCTCTAAAAGTACCGCATGGTGGTATAGCAGGTGAACGAGCTACAATACCAATGAATTCAGCTATCATTAATGGCAGAGTCCTATCACAGTTTCAGTCAAGGTGAAGTGGGAGATACATTGCATAATGTCGTAGATATCCTCAAAAAGAATAAAAAGATCTGGTCCCTCATATATACCAGTGGTCATGTCCTTGGTCAAGATTGTTCTGGTTATGCCAGCAACAAATCCCAGCTCTGAACTGAGAAGGATGAAGTCTACCTCCCTACAACTATGTGGAACACCCGCCTCAAAATGGTATGATATGCACAGTGCATAAGGAGCTGGTGAAGGAACTAAGTCTCAAGCAAATCACCAACGACTTTGTGGATAGAGTAAAGAGGCACTTATCCTTCTTCAGCCACTTCCACATAGCAGTAATAGCTATGGATGAATGCATCTCTATCTGACTCTCCCGTAATCATATCTGATCATGTCACATAATGATATTGGGCTCTCTTTTCAATTTAAAGAATTGCGACCCTATTTTCCAAAAATCACTAGGAGAGTACCTCAGCCCCCAGTATAGGGCGACCAGTTTGCCCCCTCCCCAATTTTCGGATGGAAATTACCCCCCTAGCAATAAAGCTTCCAGATGATCTTCGAGCTGACCTCCAGATGACCTGCAACATAATGGGCTGCTGAAGTGGAAATAAGCTTGTGGAGTTTAATCTCTATTATCTATATATCTGCTTACTTTTTAACGTGTATGTACAGTCCATCAGTCCTTTTATATGTATGATGTGGAAGTCTTACGTTCACCACATTATTTGCACCTACCTATAATGGAATATCCTAGAGCACTTAGAGCTACAGTTTCAAGGATTGCTGTAACCGAATTATTTTTCGGAGTCATAGCAAACCCTTACCAGACATTATTAATGGGGGGCACAATTGTCTTGTCGAGGACAAGTCCGCGTAAACCTCCAAAATTTAGCTCCTCAAGCGAGAGAGAGGGAAAATAAAGTGCTATACAATATTTTTAAGGGATCAATATTTTCCAGATAGCGATTCGTAGAAGGGATATGTTTGTGGTCCTGAAGAGAATTGGAAGCCAGTCATGCTTCGTCGTACCTATTCGCTTTCAACCGTGAAACCCTAATATCACTTCTCAGAAGATCCTCGGTATACACAGTTCAATTTCCCGATTCGCATTAGGGTGAGGGTTCACTACTCACTGTTGCAAATACGTTGTGAAATACAAGCTTGGAGAGGCAAGCAAAACACAGGAAATGGAACTGGTACACTGTTCCCATGATGAAAGGGCATGATTCAATTATGAATCCACCTCAGCAATGAGTATGCAAATACATTAAATAAAGAAATACAAGCTAAGAGAGGTAAGCCAAACACAGGAAATGGAACTGGTGTACTGTTCCCATGATGAAAGGGCATGATTCAATTATGAATCCACCTCAGCAATGAGTATGCAAATACATTAAATAAAGATAAGAGAGGTAAGCAAAACACAGGAACTGGAACTGGTGTACTGTTCCCATGATGAAAGGACATGATTCAATTATGAATCCACCTTCAATGACATTATTTCATGCCAAGGGAAGCGTATGCGTAATTAAGCACATGCATGGCTCAAGTTTACTGAGCATTACAATCAGGTCAAAGTGGATGCTTTTTCATCATTACAAAAATATTATTTATCATGCCTAGATGTATTTTTTAAGACAAAATGTCGACAAAGGTATTGCAGTGTTTCTAGTCGGAGACACAATTTCAAAATAGTATGTGAAGTAGATGCACATAGCTCTCTCTCTCGCGAAGTGCAAGTTTCAAGGATTTGATTTTAGATGCGAAAATTGTGTCCTCCAATTGCTAAAATAAGGTCCAGCAAGGGATGAAACAATTCGGCTACAGCAAACCTCGAAACTTGAAAAACAAGCATATCTGGTACGTGGAATAATCCTTTTAGGACAAGATAACCACATAACTTCCCTGGAGTATATCACATGAGTCCTCTCTTATGAAGGCTAGACCATCTAGCCGAAACATCAAGTTCAAGTTAATTATCGAGAAAGACGTTATCTATAATGGTGCTAAATGAGACCATATTCAAGAAAAATATATGCAGTGAACCTTTCTTTAAGCATGAAGCCTGATGAGTGTGGCACTCATTCAATTGGTGTTTCTCTGGGAATTATATATACATATCTTTTCACATACTTATAGTTAGTCATCTCTTCGACCTCTCCTGCATATGAAGTGGCATGCCGTTTCATTTCTCCAGAATCCCTGATATTAAATATGAGAGTGAGAACTTGCATTTTATGTGGAAAGTATATGTTCATCCGTTGAATCCTCACTTGTTCTCATTTCTTTAAGGTTAGGCAATCCTCCGCTAGTCACTTCTTTTTGAAGTTGTTCTTTCAGACTTGTGAACTGTCCCATTTTCAGTGGCCTCATGTTTGCTGAAAAATTACACTTTCCAGCCATATTGAAGGGTCAATCGCAGATGACGGCCTCATTCAATTGGTTATCAGCAGTCCTAGGATTACATATGATGTTATTATATATAGTTTTTTTTGTGTGGAAAGGTTCAAATTCAGATGCATATTATATATCGCATAACAGGATTCTCTGAACTGAAGTTTTCTCGGAAGACTTCAGTTTTCTGAGAGGGCCATTTCTAGTAAACTCGGACTTTGAAGAGATCGGTGAGTGACGTGGAGATGAAGAATGAAGTGTTTGTGTGGCTAAAGAGAAAAGATTGTGTGTCGTTGTGCATCATCAGCCAGTGGTTATTATCCTAACGTCACCCTGGGTTGATTGACAATAGGACACATACTGGATCAACATCGCATGGGGTTGAGGCAGGTTGAAGTAGGTTGACAATAGCTCAATGGGCGAAGCACACTGGACCAACATCACACTGGGTTGGGTCAGGTTGAAGGAGGTTGACAATAGCTACATGGAGATGCACATTGAATCAACATCACACTAGGTTGGGACAGGTTGGCAATAGCTCTAGGGGGGCACACACTGGACCAACACCACACTGGGCAGGTTGAAGTAGGCTGACGACAGCTCTATGGGGACATTTGAATTAATATCACACTGAGTTGGGGCAGGTTGAATGAGGTTGACGGTAGCTCCATGGGAGCACATTCTGGACCAACATCACACTGGGTTGAGGAAGGTTTAAGTAGGTTAATAGCTTATGGGGACACACATTGGAGTTGAGGTATAGGCTGACAATAGCTTATGGGATGAGACACTGGACAAACATGACAAGAAGAGTGGATTGACCAGATTGCTATTATATCGATTTCCACTTGACACTGATGCACATTAAATAGAACTTGATAAAATTTGCCATTTTTGGCTCGTTCCTTGGTTTTAACCCTAGCCATTGTCCTGAAGCTATTGCCCTAGCCTTAACCCTAGCCATTGCCCTGGCCTTAACCCTGCAATTTGCCTGGCACCCTAGTCTAGCCTTAACCCTAGCCATTCTACTGGTCTTAATCCTAACCATTGCTCTGTCCTAGTCATTGCCCTAGCCTTAACCCTAGCCATTGCCCTGGCCTTAACCCTAACCATTTCCCTGGCCCTATAGCCATTGCCCTGGCCTTAACCCTAATCATTGCATTAACCTAGCCATTGTTGGCCTTAACCCTAACCATTGCCCTGGCCTTAACCCTAGCCATTGCCCTGGTTTTAACCATAGCCATTGCCCTGGCCTTAACCCTAGTCATTGCCCTGACCTTAACCCTAGTCATTGCCCTGGCCTTAACCCTCACCATTGTCCTGGCCTTAACCCTAGCCATTGTCCTGGCCTTGATCCTAGCCATTGCCCTGGTCTTAACCATAGTCGTTGCCCTGGCCTTAACCCTGCCATTGCTCTGACCTTAACCCTAGCCATTGCCCTGGCTTTAACCCTAGCCATTGCCTGGCCTTAACTCCAGCCATTGGCCTGGCCCTAACCCTAGCCATTGCCCTGACCTTAACCCTAACCATTGCCCTGACCTTAACCCTAGCCATTAACCCTAGCCATTGCCCTGGCCTTAACCCTAGGCACTGTCCTGGCCTTAACCCCAGCCATTGCCCTGGCCTTAACCTCAGCCATTGGCCTGGCCTTAACCCAAGGTGAAGCCCTACTGATCTATATCCCTACTGATCTATATAGTATAATGATGATGTCATCATGATGTCATCATGATGATATAATGCCAAGATAGTGTTTTGTTTTTGTGCTACCATCTGGTCTAATTATCTGTTCCCTACACAACGAGGGAATATACAAAATTACACAGTATGCATTGGTTGGGTTGGGAAACAGTGTTAGGGGTGGGGTTTGTAAGGATGCGAAGGAAGTTAGATTATGGAGGGTGCGAAGGAAATGTGGTATGGGAGGGCATGAAGGAGGTGTGGTATGGGAGGGTGTGAAGGAAGTGTGGTATGGAAGGGTGTGAAGGAAGTGTGATATGGGAGGGTATCAAGGAGATGGGGCATGGGAGGATGTGAAGGAAGTGTGATATGGGAGGGTGTGAAGGAAGTGTGGTATGGGAGGTATCAAGGAGGTGGGGTATGGGAGGATGTGAAGGAAGTGTGATATGGGAGGGTGTGAAGGAAGTGTGGTATGGGAGGGTGTGAAGTAAGTGTGGTATGGGAGGGTGTGGAGGAAGTGTGGTATGGGAGGGTATGAAGGAAGTGTGGTATGGGAGGGTATGAAGGAAGTGTGGTATGGGAGGGTGTGAAGGAAGTGTGATATGGGAGGGTGTGAAGGAAGTGTGGTATGGGAGGGTATGAAGGAAGTGTGGTATGGGAGGGTATGAAGGAAGTGTGGTATGGGAGGGTGTGAAGTAAGTGTGGTATGGGAGGATGTGAAGGAAGTGTGATATGGGAGGGTGAAGGAAGTGTGGGTATGAAGGAAGTGTGGTATGGGAGGGAGTGTGGTATGGGAGGGTGTGAAGGAAGTGTGGTATGGGAGGGTGTGAAGGAAGTGTGATATGGGAGGGTATCAAGGAGGTGGGGTATGGAAGGGTGTGAAGGAAATGGGGTATGGAAGGGTGAGGTTGGGGTGAAGAGTGGCAGAAGAGAATGGAGAAGGTATTTAAGACCAGGAATTAAACATACACTCTTCCTTTATAGAGAAGAACAATAAGGCACTCTGAATCATGAGAGGATTGTGACCAGAACATTCAGAAGTACACCAGCATCATTGTTACAAGCATGTAGTCAAGACTAGCAACAACTCCCACATCAACAATAGTTGTCGAGGCAGTGGACATGTGCTTATAGATCGTGCCTCAGTTTGTAGAATGTGTAATCTACGAGTACAGAGTGCAAGGCGTGTATGGCGAGCTGGAGCTCCTTGCCAGGCTCTTTTGTTGCCTGTTTGCATATTGTAAGTGTTCGAGTATGTTCTCTACAGACGCCCGACTTATGCACGGCTGGGCCACCTGCTGCACAATGCGCTGGTGGCAGTGAATGAGAACTGTGTATGTGAAATATGGCTGTGAGTGGGGAGACTTGAAGTTGAAGGGAATGTCATGCAGAACCAACAGGAACTCCAGATATTGAGTGAGGTCGTCGGGAATCACTCGCTGGCCGACCGAATCATCCGAGTAGTGAAGGGAAGACCACACAGTAGCTCACGATAACTTCAGACATTGTTTTTGATATTATCCTTGATGTTTTTGCTGGCATGTTCTCCACCACTGCCATATCTCTCCTCTAAGGACTATTGCAGTCAGTTATGTACCACTAGTAGTCTGTTCTCTCCTGTACTCGCTGTCTGAGAGAGAAGCATCTAACAAGTGCTAGTATATGCAAGGAATCGTGCTTCTGCCATTCCAAGCATGATACAGTTTCTGCACCCTCATGACAAATGTTGTCCACCTCCAAGATTATTGTGGAGAATTAAGAAGCTGTCAACTTCAGCACCCTGGCCCTGACAACTACTGTGCATCCCACTAACACTCTGGTGCAGCCAGTTCTCTTTCCTAAATCTTCCAGCCAGTTTTTACAATTTTTCCCCACCTGGGCGACCATTTCCAGTTTACGTAAGCTACATTGCATTTAAGGCGAGCAACCCATTCATATTTTTTTTACGGGTGAACACATATGGCAAATAGACAGATACACACATACAGCATATATATATCATGCGTGGAAATATAACATTTTCCACTGAACTCCCCAGTGAGGGGGATAATTTTGCTCACCAATAAAGATATACTACATTCGTGGACACTCGACATCACCTGCGTACTTGAGGTCGGAAGAGGGAGGAGTGGTTGAAGGGTTATGTGAGGAGGGATTAGCCTTTAGGAGAATGAAAGGGTTAAAAAAAATCCTTCACATGCCAATAGAGTTCTCCTCCTCCAAGGGGCAGATAATGATGCCAACAACATCATTGCTCTCTATGTCAATGAAGACAAAAGGGTAGACCATCTTTCCTGTTTCCTATCAAGCATCACGGTGGGCCTTACAAAATCAGCTTTTTAGAGAAGCCAAGTTCCTAGTATCAAACCTAAAGCTAGCGGACGTATAGATGAACATTTCCAGCCATCTTAACCTACGAACATATAGCCACACCCCTCCTCATAGTATGGCTCGCTATTGACCACATGCTATCCACGACCTGGTATCAAGTTCTTCAAACTAGACTAACAAGTTATCGGCTTATGACATAAAAAGTAAATCGTGACGTTCTCTCTTAAAAACAATTGATAGAAACCGACGCTTTGACATCTTGCTTCAGCCTAACTCAGACTGATCAAACAGGAGCAGGCAAGAATTTCTGTATATAATTGGGTCATGTCTATCTGGGAGTGCGTAGTATACAGGTTTAACTTCCATTTGTCTATCTGGGAGTGCGAAGTATACAGGTTTAATTTCCATTTGTCTATCTGGGAGTACGGTAGTATACTGGTAGTATACTGGTTTGACATTTGTCTATCTGGGAGTGTGGTAGTATACTGGTTTGACCCCCAAATAAAAATGGCATGTGCTAATTCCCCCCCCCCCCCCCCCCCCACCAATCCAGAGCCCATATCTCAGCTAGAACACATCAGCAGCTTCTTAAGTGCTTACTCAAATGATTGGTCGATATTAGCACCAGGGCTTTGAATCCTTCGCTAGCCAGCAAACTTGATTTAAATCCTTCGCTAGCCAGTAAACTTTCTTTGGATCCTTCGCTAGCCAGTAAACTTGCTTTGAATCCTTCGCTAGCCAGTAAACTTGCTTTGAATCCTTTGCTAGCCAGTAAACTGCCAATGCAAAAAAGAAACAACAAACGTATTGAGGTTCACCTAATCTCTCTTCCCCTCTCACATAACTTGTGTTCAAGAGGTCAATTCATAAAAACAGCTTCTTCGTTGCCTAAATGGTGGTTTCAGCCGATATTAAGGCTAAAAGACTCCAAGCTTGCTCGAATCCTTCGCTAGTTAGTAAACTTGCGTTGAATCCTTTGCTAGTTAGTAAACTTGCCTTGAATCCTTTGCTAGGTAGTAAACTTGACTTGAATCCTTCGCTAGGTAGTAAACCTGCCTTGAATCCTTCGCTAGGTAGTAAACCTGCCTTGAATCCTTCGCTAGGTAGTAAACATGCCTTGAATCCTTCGCTAACTAGTAAACTTGCCTTGAATCCTTCGCTAACTAGTAAACTTGCCTTGAATCCTCCGCTAACTAGTAAACTTGCCTTGAAGCCTTCGATAGCTAGTAAACTGGCAGTACAAAAAAAAAACTTGGAAATTTATCTCCCAAGAAACTCCCCCCCCACCCCCACATGCATAGAATAGGTCCATTCTTAAAACCTAACTTCCAATGCACGTCTACGACTCCCTGTTTCTTGACCGTGGCAAAAAGGCATGGATAGTAGTGATTGGTGCTTATGAAGATTGCTCACGTAGAAGTTCGAATTGAGTGAAGCAATACTGTATTAGGAGTAGAACAAGTGGCCCATGCTTACAGTTCTGCTGTTCGGTTTTTGGGGGGTTCTCGCAGAGAAACTGTTAACAAAGCCCAAAAGAGCTGCAGCTGATCCTCTACCAAAACATCTGCTGTTAGGTTGGTGGAGTGTCCTCTGATACTGTTACCAAGTCCTTGAAGGAGGCTGTAGCTGCTGCATATGGGTACAGCCAACAGCAGGAACAAGATATGGCATGTACTGATTGTTGTGTAGTGGACAATGTGATGTACATGGATACAGTCAGCAAATACCCTTGAAGCTCACACTTTGTCTAGTCCTCCAAACACAACAAACCACCAAACGAATCTTTCAAGAAATCTTGAAAAGAAGATCAGAAATGCTTGTGAGGTTTCTCTTCCAATTAGGCGTTAAAATAATAATAATAATAACAATAAAAAATTTAAAAAATTAGGTGTAAAATTGATGATTGAAAATTGAAAGAGAAACTTCACAAGTGTTTGATGTCGGCTCAAAATGATCGTGCAAGAGCAAAAAAAACATTTTATATGAAAACAAGCAGCCATTCTTGGATTGACAAGAGAAAAAACAAGACTATCATGACTCCTCACTAGATTATCATGACTCCTCACTAGATTAACCTCACTAGATTATCATGACTCCTCACTAGATTAACCTCACTAGATTATCATGACTCCTCACTAGATTAACATGACCCCTAACTAGATTATCATGACTCCTCACTAGATTATCATGACTCCTCACTAGATTATCATGACCCCTCACTAGATTAACATGACCCACTAGGTTATCATGACCCCTCACTAGATTATCATTACCCCTCACTAGATTATCATGACTCCTCACTAGATTATCATGACCCCTCACTAGATTAACATGACCCACTAGGTTATCATGACCCCTCACTAGATTATCATTACCCCTCACTAGATTATCATGACTCCTCACTAGATTATCACAACCAGTTATATAACCCTTTACCATATAAAATAAAGTACACCAGAATGTACTGCTTACATAGCGGTGATGATGGGTATATTATTTCTTCAACAGTAAAGGGTCGTCTAACTGGCTGTGGTCTCGTGGGCAGAGTCTTGTTTCCTCTCATTTTTTAGCGGGTCTATCCAAAACAAACATTCTTGTTCTTGTGTGTGTATAAGATAAAGTAAGAAATTGGCCATGCAACTCTGGTCACGTACGAGCCTTTGTTAGATTACTATGGCCCCTCACTAGACTATCATGACCCCCTCACTAGATTATCATGACCCTGCACTAGACTACCATGATCCCCTCAGTAGATTATCATGACTCCTCACTAGATTATCATGACCCCTCACTAGATTATCATGAACCCTCACTAGATTATCATGACCCCTCACTAGATTATCATGACCCTGCACTCGACTATCATGACCCCCTCAGTAGATTATCATGACTCCTCACTAGATTATCATGACCCCTCACTAGATTATCACTAGATTATCATGACCCCCTCAGTAGATTATCATGACCCCCTCAGTAGATTATCATGACCCCTCACTAGATTATCATGACCCCTCACTAGATTATCATGACCTCTCACTAGATTATCATGACCCCTCACAAGATTATCATGAACCCCTCAGTAGATTATCATGACCCCCTGCACTAGATTATCATGACCCCCTCAGTAGATTATCATGACCCCTTGACCCTCTCAGTAGATTATCATGACCCCTCACTATATTATCATGACCCCCTCAGTAGATTATAATGACCCCCTCAGTAGATTATCATGACCCCCTCAGTATGACCCCTGCACTAGATTATCATGACCCCTCACTAGATTATCATGACCCCTCACTAGATTATCATGACCCCTCACTAGATTAACATGACCCCTCACTAGATTATCATGACCCCTCACTAGATTAACATGACCCTCACTAGATTATCATGACCCCTCACTAGATTATCATGACCCCTCACT
This sequence comes from Cladorhizidae sp. MBARI D1340-BT2, assembly GCA_028752905.1. Classification (NCBI taxonomy): domain Eukaryota; kingdom Metazoa; phylum Porifera; class Demospongiae; order Poecilosclerida; family Cladorhizidae; species Cladorhizidae sp. MBARI D1340-BT2. The sequence goes on from JAQNBH010000013.1 coordinate 9,237,784, forward strand.
AGATTATCATGACCCTTCACTAGATTATCATGACCCCTCACTAGATTATCATGACCCCTCACTAGATTATCATGACCCCTCACTAGATTATCATGACCCCCTCACTAGATTATCATAACCCCCTCACTAGATTATCATGACCCTGCACTAGACTACCATGACCCCCTCAGTAGATTATCATGACTCCTCACGTGACTAGATTATCATGACCCCTCACTAGATTATCATGACCACTCACTAGATTATCATGACCCCTCACTAGATTATCATGAACCCTCACTAGATTATCATGACCCCTCACTAGATTATCATGACCCCTCACTAGATTATCATGACCCCTCACTAGATTATCATGACCCCTCACTAGATTATCATGACCCCCTCACTAGATTATCACGACTCCTCACTAGATTAACATGACCCCCTCAGTAGATTATCATGACCCCCTCACTAGATTATCATGACCCCCTCAGTCGATTATCATGACCCCCTCAGTAGATCATCATGATCCCTCACTAGATTATCATGACCCCCTCACTAGATTACCCTCACTAGATTATCATGACCCCCTCATTAGATTATCATGACCCCTCACTTGATTATCATGACCCCCTCAGTAGATTATCATGACCCCCTCACTAGATTATCATGACCCCCTCAGTAGATTATCATGACCCCCTCAGTAGATTATCATGATCCCTCACTAGATTATCATGACCCCCTCACTAGATTATCATGACCCCCTCATTAGATTATCATGACCCCTCACTTGATTATCATGACCCCCTCAGTAGATTATCATGACCACCTCAGTAGATTATCATGACCCCCTCAGTAGATTATCATGACCTCTCACTAGATTATCATGACCCTTCACTAGATTATCAACCTCCTCAGTAGATTATCATGACCCCTCAACTAGATTATCATGACCCCTCACTAAGTTATCACGACATCATGACCTCTCACTAGATTATCTTGACCCCCTCATTAGATTATCATGACCCCCTCAGTAGATTATCATGACCTCCTCAGTAGATTATCATGACCCCCTCAGTAGATTATCATGACCCCCTCAGTAGATTATCATGACCCCTCACTTGATTATCATGACCCTTCAGTAGATTATCATGACCCCTCACTAGATTAACATGACCCCCTCACTAGATTATCATGACCCCTCACTAGATTAACATGATCCCGTCAGTGATTATCATGACCCCCTCACTAGATTATCATGACCCCCTCAGTAGATTATCATGACCCCCTCAGTAGATTATCATGATCCCTCACTAGATTATCATGACCCTCACTAGATTTTCATGACCCCTCACTAGATTATCATGAGTCCTCACTAGATTATCATGACCCCTCAGTAGATTAACTAAGTAAGTAACCATGGTAAATGTGTGTTGTTTGTGTGTACTATTTCTATATTCATTACCCCAGCTTTGAGCATGTGCAAAGCTAGGTCAAGTTGCGTGTATATATATATATATATATATAGTAGAACCGTCTGCTGTCTGCTATGCACAGCTGAACAGAAGGTTGGATGCAGATGAAACTTCATTTATGGAGCTAGATGGATGGTTTTTGAAAACATTCGGTCAGGATCCAGACTTGAAACCACCATCGTAGATCATGGCACTTGGAATTTCTAGCCAGTAAGCCATTTTTTAATACATGGGCTTGCGATTTTCACGTTAGCGATGATAGCACCCAAATAATGCACACGGCAACATATTACTTATAAACTACGCTAGCTATATTAGACCTCACCTAAGGCCAACTTTTTGCTAGAGAGGCCCCTACTCTATTAGAACATCACCCACCACAGTTGCTGAAATGGCTTACAAAGGGCCTTCCCCAGCAAAGCCGGGCACCTCTATACTTATATATTCTAATAAAAACGTAAATTTCACTTTTGTGCTTTTTATTTTAATTTACCTCTAATACAGCACACGACACTGCAAAGAAAAGTGAGAACAACAACAATAATAACAAAAACAAAAAACAACAACAATAACAACAACAATTAAAAACAACAGCAGCAACAACAATAAAACAACAAAACAACAATAATAACAACAACAATAATAATCTCTCAATGACTCTCAGTTGACAAATTAACATTACAATAACCTTCTCATAACCTTCTCAACAATCAACTTGAAATTGTTCGACGTGCTCTAGCCTTCATCAGGATATCATCAGGATATCCTGATGAAGAGGATATCCTGATGAAGACTAGAGCATCTAGTCGAAATGTTGAGAAAATAGAATTTCAAGAGAAAACTAGAGCATTAGAGCATTAGTTGAAACTTCAAGAGATGGATAATTGAGAAGGTTATAATAATTATAACAAAAAAAACACAACAACCGGGGGTGGAAGTGCAAGCTATGTTGGATGTACAGGCGTATGTGTTAAGGTACAAGAAGAGCAAGGTCATGGTAGTAGGGAAGAAGGAAGCAGAAGTGCATTGGAGGATTGGTGAGGAGGTATTGGAAAGAATTCAAGTACTTGGGATAGGAGGAAGCTAAGGGGTAATGTTCAGTTAGAGAAGATGGCAAAGAAGGCAGAAGAGTGGGTTGGAAAGACATGGATGAGTAGAGTGAATGGGCAGGTAGAAGTAGATAGAGGAAGAATGGTGTGGGAGCTTCTAGTGAAACCTAGTATGGAGCATGCAGCCGAAGTGTGGTGGACAGGAGGACGGAATGTTTTTGGAGTCAGCACAGATAAGAGTGGGTAGGAGATTGTTGGGAGCAAGTAACACAGTAGCAGGAATGGCAATACGGGGAGATATGGGGTGGAGGAAGCTAGAGAAGAGGAGGGAAGAGATGAAGGTTTTGTTTGGTAAGAGATTTAGAGGTGTTGGAACAGAGCAGATTGGTAAAAGTTGTTGTAAATAAACTAAGAGAGGATGGAGGAATTGGATTGTGGGAAGAATGTGACTTGAGGAGAAAGTACGAGATAAACAATGAGGTTGGGTCAGTGCGCAAGTGGAAGAGGAAAGTGAAGGTGAGAAATGAGAAGACTGGGAGGAGGAAGTAAACGGAAAGAGTACGCTGAATTTTTATAAATCGGCAAAGAATGGTGCAAGGGTGGAGAGGTATGTGAGGTCCATGAATGGTCAGGAAGGTGTACGGTTGCTATTTCGACACTGCACCAGCTGGGTTGTTAGAGGATAAGAAGAGATGTGGGATAGTTAGGGATGAGAGGTGTATAATGTGCGATAGTGGAGCAGGGGAGGATGTGCAACATTTCTTGGTGATATGCGGGGAATTTGAGGGGGATCAGCTGGTACTGATGGATGAAGTGCGTAGAATTGTAGGGGCAGGACAATGGCTGGATGAATTTAGAAGAGTGAGTAAGGATGGAAAGGTGGCATTGCTTTTGGGGAAAGATGTGGAGGGAGTAAGTGATGCAGTGATGGAGGAGGTGGGCGAGTGTGTTGTGTTGGGTATGGAAAGTGATGGCAGAGGAGAAAGCAACTGTTGGATGGTGAGCTGAGGAATGATCTTTGGTCCTCTCCCGTCCCCCCCTCCTTGAGCACGGGACACTCGTAACTTAATATTGTGGATAATTTTATTAATTAAGTACTGTTGATTTTTAATATAGATTGTTATTAGGTTAGTTACTAAATAGTACACTCTGCTGTAATATAATAATATGTGAATGCCTTAACAGGCTCAGCAATATCAAGATTAAATCATAACATGATGATAATGATGATGATGATAATGATGATGATAGGAAAAAAATTAAAAAATGAATGAACTTACGAACTTAAGAATAAATATTAAAAATTAAAGAAAAAAGCTTGGAATGTCTTTATGGAATTTAGCAGCCTGATATATAGCTCAACATGGAATTTAGCAGCCTGATAGCTCAACAATTGCTTAGCACTCTCTATAAGCTGGCTATATAGATCTGGGGGGGAAATTCCAATTTGAGGCAATTAAGACCCCGCCTACTTGTGTATATACCATAGTCCAATTATAGGCAATTAAGGCTCCACCTACTTGTGTATATGTTCGTTCAATGTCATGGTGACTCCACACACATTGAACAGCCAGCTGGAGTGACCAAGGCTGGTTATCAATAATTATACTCCCATGTACCACTAAGCAACAGACGGTCGGTGTGGAGGCAGGGGTGTTGCGTGCATTCTAAACACACTCCTATTCACAAATAGTTGCCTTCTCTCTGTAAAGTACCAACATTTCAATAAACGCTTTGGCCTCCTTCAGGGTGAATGAAATGGCACATGAGGTAAGGTGCAAACATATTGGCATATTGGTGAAATGTCTTGGCAATATAACCAAAAGGAAGTCAACCATTTATAGCTCCTCACCTCACCATACTTGCCAACAGTACAGGGCTCAGCAATGTGCTCCTGTTCTGTATAACAAAATTCATAGATGTATCATCTTCACATTCTTGCAGTACTCCAACAATACCCAGGACAAGCAAAACAAACCTCATTTAATCTTCTCTGCTAGTTGCTTGCTTATTTGGTTTTTCTGCTTCACCCCCCCCCCCCCCCCCCCCCCCCTGATGGGGATATTTGAAAATGCTTTGTTTGCTGTGTTTCAAGGTCACATGACATTCTTATAGTCGGGTGTGGAATATAAATAAAGCTGTTTTAGTATGCACCAATAGCAACAGGTGGTGCTCTTTACACTAACCAAGTACTGCATAAAGTTGAATACTCACATAAAATACCAAGCTGCTAATGTGGTGCTGGCAGGTTTTCCCTAATGAGTCCAAGTATTGTGCAGAAATGAGAGACGTGCCCTTATCTTTTTTGTAATCGAGTTTTGAACCGGAGCATAATTTTTTTTTTACACTCATCAAATTATGAAGAAGTACATGGTACCTGGTAGCCAAACAAGGTTAGTAAGGCGAGACTTACACTTGAGGAAATATGTTCCTGGTCGCTGTAATATAGAAGACAAAAATACATGGGTGCGGGACATCTAGTTGTACCATGACATCATGAGATAACTGTGCATTCCAATTGTGGTCAACTACTACAGGCGGCGCGGTCCTCCCCCTAAAGAGCGTTTCCTGTGTCATGCCAAATTCTTTCCTGGCCCGCTAGTTGCCAATTGAAAGCAGGATGAAGAAGGCTGTGCTGTAAACCAGTTTAGCTGAAAGTGTTTGGCCAGGCTAGTTCGGAGTAAGCAGCTAGCTTCCACGCTGGAAAGCTGCACTCGCTCTCTCTCTCTCGTCTCTGAGCGGTGGAAAAGGGGAGACAGTAAAGTAGTGAGTGGTGAATTTTGAAGGCCAGCTGCTGGAGGCTATCGTTATCGACCTCTCGACCGCAGACTTCGAACTTTCGCTCGCCCATTTTTAAACCCACTTGGAGGTAGTGAAAGTGTAAAGGGATAGACGTCAAGTTGCTGGCAGTTCTATGGTGTGGAGTTGTTTAAAAGTCTCTACTTGACAATCTTTGTTTTGTGAGGCATCTACCCCTAGGACAGTGTGTGTAGGAAGTTTTGTCCTTGGATTGGATACAAGAAACGTTCACTGGTCGAGTTTGAGTGATAATCTACCTTCTTTCTCTCTTGTCACAATCTATTTATGGTAAGAAGTCTACCGAGAATAATTTTAATCTTGATTTGTTTTGTATTTTCTACTATGAACTCTGAAAGTTTTTTTTTTTTTGCTGCCAAGAAGTATTACCATTACCTTCACTTTATACCATATACGTTGTCTCCCCTTCCTCATTCCTTCGATGGGATATGCAGTTACTTCCTGTATCTTCAGTTTCAACTTGACTAACTCGTACTCCAATCTGGGACACAAAAGACATTGCCTGTAACTATCAGCGTCTGCTCTGTGAATCCAAGCAGCGAAGAGAAAAACCGCAAACTCAATTCCCTCCCATCAGTTCTACAAGTGTCCCCGGAATTGCTATGACTAGCATCTCCTCGTGTGTGTTGTGCATCTGTTAGTACTTTGACAGCAAGTATGTTAGCACCCGTCATGGAAGGAAGAATGGCTTGTTCATCTTCTTCGTCCTTTGGCTCTTATGTCTCTGGTGAGTCACAGTAATTTAGTTGCCATTGGCCCTTCGATACCCAAAGCATTGATTAGGATATTGTGTGCATGCATGCAGGAAGATGCCACTTCACACCACTTATGACTTTAGACTTGGGGGTGGGTGGGGAGGCATAACTCTATTGGTTATCATGTCAATCGGGGTTTGTGTGGAGATTTTTTTTCGGGGGGTGGGGGTAGGGAGGGAGGGGAGGGGGGCATACCCTGTTGCTTACCCCTGCATTTGTGTTGTGTTGAGTCAGCTGAGAGAACCATGTGAGAGTGTGGAATGTAGACTAACCAACCTATTATGTGTGTTCTTTATGCCTTTTGGATACAACTGCTGCTTTGTACTGCCCATACTATTACCGAGGGCCTCTCACTACGGAGCATTGTGCCCATCATACTCATCATACGCAGGCATTTGGGGAGGGGGGGGGGGGGGGGGGGGGGGGGGGGGGCTGGCAGAGATTCGATTTGTGGTCAGTAGTTAGTTTTGGGGCCGAGTCACATATGTAGGAATGCTTGATGTGGAATGAGTGATGTTGGAATGATAGCCTTGTGGTCTCTTAGAGAGGTAGGGTTGTGGTCGTAGAAAGGGTCAGCTCTTTGATATCTGAAGTTTGGAAGTAGTAGTATGGTGGGGGGGGCAGGTATTTGAATCCATGTTCTTCAACATTTGTATTGCAGTACTGTATGTGTAGGGGGAGGGGTGGGGTGGGGGATTGGTAGATACTGTATGTGTAGGGGGAGGAGTGGGGTGGGGGATAGGAGGGATTGGTAGAAATTTGGTGTGTCCCACTAGGGTTCTACACATCAAATCACTGATGGGAACACTTTTTCTTCTTCTTTTTCCCCCTGTATTTTTTCCCCGCCGCATAATCATTCTACTGCTGTATACTGACATATTACATGTCTTTGTTCTGTTGGGAGCTGGAAGCTGTGCCGACCAAGTATAGAAGTGTTCACTGCTGTTATTCTATTGTTCATAAACACTGCTGTCATAGGGAATTGTAGCTTGAATGGACAAGTCTTCTGTGTACTGTGGACAACTCTCAACAGCAATGTACTGCGCTGCTGCTGGCATATCCGTGCTGTGGCTTTCTGAAACTTAAAATAGGTTAATTTTCTAATTTCCTTCCTTGGGGGGGCATACGGATAAATGTTGATCTGGCACAATGCTACAATCAAACCAGCTCTGGGTGGTGGAGTCCTTTAAAAATATATTATTTTTATTATCGTGAAGTGTTAGGAAAGGAGGCGTTGACAAACACCTGTGAGAAGGCCAGGTGTAATAATAATAATGTGTGTGTGTGTGTAGGCATGATGGCATTCTTAGCAGGGCTTCAGAGAAGGGGCAATCTTCCAGCCGGTTACTATGGTCGAACCATTGTCCTTATCACATACAGGATTGGCTTGACTTGAGCTTGGCAACGCCGCAATACTTGAACTTAATATCTTTTTACAGCAGCTTGAGAATGATGATGGGCAAGTCTTAAGCTGCATTGCCTCCTGGCACTGCGTGTGACCTCGTACGACATGGTCCAGTTCAGGAATGCTGGCTAAGAATGCCCCATGTGTGTGTGTCATTACCAGCAGTTTTTTTTTGTTTCCTTCCAGCAAGGTCGGATGTGTCTCATAATAGCTTGGCATATATGGAGTGTGTTGTTATGCATAGGCTAAGTGAAGGGGGTGGGGGCTGTGGTGAGGGAAGAGAGGAGGGTTGGCTTCCACATACATGTACTAATCTTACAGTGGGTGTATAAGTGTTAACATTATGCACATTTGTGTGTGTGGGGGGGGGGGGGGGGGGTGGGGGGGGGGGGGGGGGTTGTGTGTGTGTGTGTGTATACAGGAGTTGTGCGCGAATGTCGGTGTACATAGAAAAAAATATAGTGGTAGTAGCATTAAGACAGAAGTTGGTCATTTTGTTGACGTCTTGCTGTGTGCTATCCTAGTTGGAAATTAGTTTCGGTTAGCCCAAGTGCTCGGTGATTTACACCTTCATAGGCTGGTGGCTTTAGCACGCACTGAGCCAGCCAATGCCAGACTGAAGATGTCGTGATTGCAGTCGGCCATCTTGCATGAGAGCTCTTGTATTTCATTGTCACGTAGTTCCACTGCATTACGTTATGTTGTAGATGATTACGCTGAGGGATGATGTTCTCTACTTACATATTCCTCTTCCTTAGGACATCTAGGGATTCCTGGGATACTTGAGTCTATTGTGGGATGTCCCTAGCACTCTCCCCAAGACCATCCTAGCCCTAGAAAATGCCTAGCCCTAGAAAATAGCCCTAGAAATGCCTAGCCCTAGAATATCCGAATATCCCTAGCCCTAGAATATCCCTAGCCCTAGAATACCCCTAGCCCTAGAATACCCCTAGCCCTAGAATACCCCTAGCCCTAGAATACCCCTAGCCCTAGAATACCCCTAGCCCTAGAATACCCCTAGTCCTAGAATACCCCTAGTCCTAGAATACCCCTAGTCCTAGAATACCCTAGAGTACCCTTAGCCCTAGAACATCTCGAACCCTGGCCCAAGAATGCCCCTAGCCCTAGAATGCCCCTAGCCCTACAACACATCCACTCCTGGCCCAAGAATGCCTCTAGCCCTAGAACACATCCAGCCCTGGCCCAAGAATGCCCCTAGCCCTAGAACACATCCATCCCTGGCCCTAGAACACATCCATCCCTGGCCCAAGAATGCCCCTAGCCCTAGAACACATCCATCCCTGGCCCAAGAATGCCCCTAGCCCTAGAACACATCCACTCCTGGCCCAAGAATGCCCCTAGCCCTAGAACACATCCAGCCCTGGCCCAAGAATGCCCCTAGCCCTAGAACACATCCAGCCCTGGCCCAAGAATGCCCCTAGCCCTAGAACACATCCAGCCCTGGCCCAAGAATGCCCCTAGCCCTAGAACACATCCAGCCCTGGCCCAAGAATGCCCCTAGCCCTAGAACACATCCATCCCTGGCCCAAGAATGCCCCTAGCCCTAGAACACATCCAGCCCTGGCCCAAGAATGCCCCTAGCCCTAGAACACATCCAGCCCTGGCCCAAGAATGCCCCTGGCCCAAGAATGCCCCTGGCCCTAGAACACATCCAGTCCTGGCCCAAGAATGCCACTGGTCATAGAGCTGATTTCTGAAGCCAGTGGTGACCCTAGAATCATCCAAGTAACCCGGATGTTGTAGGAGAGGATATGGCCATACCGCAAGTGTATGTGGACACTTCATTAAACTACGTACATACTACTATACTTTCAGTGCACGCACTATTATGTTCCAAAGTGTGAAAAGACGAACTGAAGCTGGCATCTCGCTGACTCACTCTATGAGATAGGTCCTGCGAGCCAAATCCACCTGACCTTTGAGCCAATATGTCCTGTTGTACATCCTTCTATATCCCAACTACTCTGGGTTGAGTATCACTACTCATTCGTGGCCTGATTGCATGCCTGTGTATATTTGTTTGCAAATCCTCTGCGAGTTGCACTGATAATCTTGTCGCCACTCTGTTGGTGCAGACAGGTATTCCACAGTGTATTATTTGAAGGCATCATTAACTTGAAGACACTGGCTAATAGCTGTGGTTTCCATCTGTAAGTTTGTGCTCTAATTTCAACGGTAATAACTGAAGCGCTACTAGCTACATAGCACAGAAATGGACGACAAGAAAGTGCTTATTATTATGGCTTAGTTCCTCTTCTCTTGACATGACTTTCCCCGTCTAAAAGTGCATTATTCCAAGAGTGCTTCCACCGCCCCCCCTCCGCGTCGAGAGACAGCCAGTTTCGTATCTTGGCAAGTGGAGTTGTCAAGTGTGTGGTTGTATTACATACGGGTGAAGTGTCTGGCAGTGAATCACTATGGGATCAGGTAGTTGCAGTACATTCACTGCTCTGTAGGGCACAGTGAAGAATCAGGTATGCAATCATGTACAAGTAGCTTCTTGCAATTCAGCCTAAAACCTTACAAAGTTGAGGCCTTAATTCTATGGAGAGAGTACGTTCCTTTTCTGCTTTTGAAGTCGATGCGGCTATTTTCAATCTTTGCCTGTTTGGGAGCTGCACGTTACTACTGTCCCATGCATGTGTGTTTCCTCCACCCCACCCCCATCCCGGGCCTAGCATGAGGGAGGGTGGTGTTTAATTCAAGCCGGTTCAGTGGTGTCATGTCGAGGCGATGCCTTAGACATCTGGTGATGTCCAAAAGTTCCGAAATCTGCTTTCCCACCTAATCCTATCCGGTTTCCCTATATATCCTTAGTCATGTATTGCATGGGCAAGAACTCTGTATTTGTGGGATGTCCGTGCACAGATGGTTCCCCCTGGTGGGTTGCCCCTGCGCATCGGTGACCTTATATGGTTTGATTGGGTATTTGTGGAGTGATGTCAGAGGCTTTGCAAGTTGCGTCTAGCAGCAGAACAATGAAGACACTCCCCTCCTTCCACCTCTATTAGTAGATTCCTTAATTGACTTGGTTGCTGAAGCTGTTGAGACAATCTAGTTGGCTCTCATACAGTAGGTTTGTCCAGGTCACAAAATTTACTTCCCTCCCTTATCTCCCTTCTCTCCCCCTTCCTCCCTTCTTCCCCCTCCCTTCTCCCCCTCCCTTCTCCCCCTTCCTCCCTTCTTCCCCCTCCCTTCCCCCCTCTCCCCTCCCTTCTCTCCCCCTTCCTCCCTTCTCTCCCCCTTTCTCCCCTTCCTCCCTTCTCCCCCTTCCTCCCTTCTTCCCCTTCCTCCCTACTTCCCCTCCCTTCTCCCCCTCCCTTCTCCCCCCTCCCTTCTCCCCCCTCCTTCTCCCCCTCCCTTCTCCCCCTCCCTTCTCCCCCTTCCTCCCTTCTTCCCCCTCCCTTCTCCCCCCTTCTCCCCCTCTCCCCTCCCTTCTCCCCTTCTCCCCCCTCTCCCCTTCCTCCCTTCTCCCCCTTCCTCCCTTCTCCCCCTTCCTCCCTTCTCCCCCTTCCTCCCTTCTCCCCCCTCTCCCCCTTCCTCCCTTCTCCCCCTTCCTCCCTTCTCCCCCTTCCTCCCTTCTCCCCCTTCCTCCCTTCTCCCCCCTTCTCCCCCTTCCTCCCCCCTTCTCCCCCTTCCTCCCCTTCTCCCCCCTTCTCCCCTCCCTCCCAATCCTATGTCACTCTGAAAACATCTTGGAAGTCTTTTTTGGCAATCCACTTGTTGTCACCATAGCCGAGGAGTTGTTTGAATATGCAGGGCAGACCAGGTTAGCACAGCCACTTGTGGTTGGTGTGCACATATGCAGCAGGTACACATGCAACTTGCTCTTATTATCAACCGTTGCTTATCTGTTCAGTAATGCCTCTGATAAGTCCAGCGTCCAGCATGGGTGTCCAATGTTCCTATCCACCTATCCACCTAATCCTGGCTGGGGCTATTAGTAGGGCAAGGCTGTGAACAACTTTGAACATCCTGAGTTGGTCCCGGGATTGTCCTCGGCGCCACGGGACCAGCCTAAGAGAACTGGTCATTGTACATGTATGTTCTCTCTCTCGAATCTAAATTGACCCGTCTGGTTCAGAGTAGAACTGAACTGACTCCTCTCTGATCTAAATTGGCCTGTCTAGTTCAGAGAGGGACTGAACTGACTCCTCTCTGAATCTAAATTGACCCGTCTAGTTCAGAGTGGGGACTGAAATGACTCCTCCTCTGAATCTAAATTGGCCTGTCTAGTTCAGAGTGGGACTGAACTGACTCCTCTCTGAATCTAAATTGACCTGTCTAGTTCAGAGTGGGACTGAACTGACTCCTCTCTGAATCCTGTCTAGTTCAGAATGGACTGAACTGACTCCTCTCCAGAGTTTGTGGTGTGTGTATTTTCTAAAACCAAGCGGCTGTAGTTGCTCAGGGGTGGGTGGAAGGTAATGGTTTGGCACTCCTGCAAATGGGAGTAGAAGGCAAGAACCATTTGGTCCCCTTGCCTGATTGGGTCCAATTAGCACTAAGCTGGACCATGTACAAACTAATTTGTCTGGCTGTGTTTTTGCTAATTGCCCATCTCTCTCTCCCTCTCCCCCCTCTCTCTCCCCCCTCTCTCTCCCCCCTCTCTCCCCCCACTCTCCCCCCCCTCTCTCCCCCTCCCCCTCTCTCCCCCTCCCCCTCTCTTCCCCCCTCTCTCCCCCTCTCCCTCCCTCTCCCCCCTCTCCCCTCCCTCTCTCCCTCTCCCTCCCTCCCTCTCCCTCCTCTCCCCCCTCTCTCTCCCCCCTTCCTCCCTCCCCTCCCTCTCCCTCCCTCTCCCTCTCCCTCCTCTCCCGCCTCTCCCCCCCTCTCTCCCCCCTTCCTCCCTCCCTCTCTCCCTCTCTCCTCCTATCCCCCCTCTTCCCATCTCTCCCTCTCTCCCTCTCCTCTCTCCCTCTCCTCTCTCACCTCCCACTCTCACTCTTCCTCTCTCCCTCTAGTCCTTATGATGAACTCATAATGCATCACTACTTGGCTTAGCGAGGAATTGTCTACATATCGTGTGTTGTGACTGAGCAGTCTTGGTCTCCTGTGGTGATGTCCTATTAAACATACTTTTTATTTTGTCCACAATCAAGCAATGTGTGTGTGTGCCTATCCTCTCTCCCGGGTTAGGCTCGACCTCCTTAATAAGGTACTGAACCTCAACCCATCATTGTTTCAGTCTAGCTTTGGACATTGTTCCAGCTTCTAATATGGCAACATGCAATGACATTCTCAACAAACAACTTGAACTTGACTCACTCAAAGTTTCGCTTAGATGCTCTAAGAAGCTTTTCTCACCTCACCTTCCCCCCAACCCCTGTCCCTTCTTCCCCCTCACCACTGTCCCTTCACCCAACCCCCCCCCCCCCCCCCCCCGACCCCCACCCCTGTCCCTACGCACCCCTTACCCCTGTCCCTTCACCCCTGTCCCTTCTTCCCCCTCACCACTGTCCCTTCACCCCAACCCCCCACCCCCGACCCCCACCCCTGACCCCCACCCCTGACCCCCACCCCTGTCCCTACGCACCCCTTACCCCTGTCCCTTCACCCCTGTCCCTTCTTCCCCCTCACCCCTGTCCCTTCTTCCCCCTCACCCCTGTCCCTTCTTCCCCCTCACCCCTGTCCCTTCTTCCCCCTCACCCCTGTCCCTTCCCCCTCACCACTGTCCCTTCACCCCAAACCCCCCCCACCCCACCCCTGTCCCTTCGCGCCCCTTACCCCTGTCCCTTCACCCCTGTCCCTTCTTCCCCCTCACCCCTGTCCCTTCGCGCCCCTTACCCCTGTCCCTTCACCCCTGTCCCTTCTTCCCCCTCACCCCTGTCCCTTCTTCCCCTTCACCCCTGTCCCTTCTTCCCCTTCACCCCTGTCCCTTCTTCCCCCTCACCCCTGTCCCTTCTTCCCCCTCACCCCTGTCCCTTTTCCCCCCTCACCCCTGTCCCTTTTTCCCCCTCACCCCTGTCCCTTTTTCCCCCTCACCCCTGTCCCTTTTTCCCCTCACCCCTGTCACTTCTTCCCCCTCACCCCTGTCACTTCTTCCCCCTCACCCCTGTCACTTCTTCCCCCTCACCCCTGTCACTTCTTCCCCTCACCCCTGTCCCTTCTTCCCCCTCACCCCTGTCCCTTCTTCCCCCTCACCCCTTCACCCCCACCCCCACCCCTGTCCCTTCTTCCCCCTCACCCCTGTCCCTTCTCCCCCTCACCCCTGTCACTTCTTCCCCCTCACCCCTGTCACTTCTTCCCCCTCACCCCTGTCCTTTCTTCCCCCTCACCCCTGTCCCTTCTTCCCCCTCACCCCTGTCCCTTCTCCCCCTCACCCCTGTCACTTCTTCCCCCTCACCCCTGTCACTTCTTCCCCCTCACCCCTGTCCTTTCTTCCCCCTCACCCCTGTCCCTTCTTCCCCCTTCTCCTGTCCTGACCTTTACATTCCCCCCACCTTTAACTTGACTGTTATCTGTGACTGTCAGTTGTTCTCGCTTCAGACAATGTCATTTTTGCACGTTTTGAAAGTGTAGAAGATATTGGGGGTGTGTGTGTGTGAGGGTGTGTGTATAAGACCCCCCAAATGCCCCTGGGGCTAATCTCATTAGAAAGGCCACCCACCCACTGCCTTGGCTTGAATTGAATTTCAAACTTAAAACAACAACAACAACAACAGTTGCATTATTCATGGTTGTCAGGTATGTACCAGGACCCCTGTTCACAGCCTTACATCCCCCATACATAATAATGGCTGCGTTGTAAGGCTTAGAAAACTGACATTTGTAAGTGCTTGTTTGACCGAAAGAGCGACAATCTGTCTTCTATTCTCAACACCGAAACAAAACTGTGTTTTTCTTCTGTGCTAGCTTCAAATTGCAATGTCGTCCCATTGTGACCCAAATGTGCTGTGTGTTTTTTTTGTGGTAAATGCTAAAGGTCCTCCTCTCTATGGAAGACTAGAACAAGAGAACCATCGGGCTGTATTAACTAGCTGTCCACTGTGAAGAGCTTTATTTTGTTCCCATGAAGGACCAGGCTGTTCTTGAGCTTACAGCAGGTGTGCGGCCCTGTGGAGACTATTGTGTTCACACTATCTCTGTATTTTCCTTGACTGCTATGTTTGACTACATGCTACATATGGGATGCATTCACTTTTCCGTTAGTTAATCAATGGTGCATGTCCACCTGTTTCCCTCCTCCTTCCTCCCGCCATCCAACCAATGTCGGGGGTCACAGTTAGCTTGGGTGTAGACCTCAAAGTGGAAATATGGCTTCTATCATACATTTTTTCATCCATTGTGTGGTTGTTGGTGTGTATATGTGTACTAGGAAGGTGGAGATAGGTCAGGGTTGTTGGTGGTATGTGTAGATGACTAGGAAGGTGGAGATAGGTCAGGGTTGTTAGTGTATGTGTATATATGTACTAGGAAGGTGGAGATAGGTCAGGGTTGTTGGTGTGTGTGTAGATATGTACTAGGAAGGTGGAGATAGGTCAGGGTTGTTGGCATGTGTGTATATGTGTACTAGGAAGGTGGAGATAGGTCAGGGTTGTTGGCGTGTGTGTAGATATGTACTAGGAAGGTGGAGATAGGTCAGGGTTGTTGGTGTATGTGTAGATATGTAGGAAGGTGGAGATAGGTCAGGGTTGTTGGTGTGTATATGTGTACTAGGAAGGTGGAGATAGGTCAGGGTTGTTGGTGGTATGTGTAGATGACTAGGAAGGTGGAGATAGGTCAGGGTTGTTAGTGTATGTGTATATATGTACTAGGAAGGTGGAGATAGGTCAGGGTTGTTGGTGTGTGTGTAGATATGTACTAGGAAGGTGGAGATAGGTCAGGGTTGTTGGCATGTGTGTATATGTGTACTAGGAAGGTGGAGATAGGTCAGGGTTGTTGGCGTGTGTGTAGATATGTACTAGGAAGGTGGAGATAGGTCAGGGTTGTTGGTGTATGTGTAGATATGTAGGAAGGTGGAGATAGGTCAGGGTTGTTGGTGTGTGTGTAGATGTACTAGGAAGGTGGAGATAGGTCAGGGTTGTTGGTGTGTGTGTAGATGACTAGGAAGGTGGAGATAGGTCAGGGTTGTTGGTGTGTGTGTAGATGTGTACTAGGAAGGTGGAGATAGGTCAGGGTTGTTGGCGTGTGTGTATATGTGTACTAGGAAGGTGGAGATAGGTCAGGGTTGTTGGTGTGTGTGTAGAAGGAAGGTGGAGATAAGTCAGGGTTGTTGGTGTGTGTGTAGATATGTACTAGGAAGGTGGAGATAGGTCAGGGTTGTTGGCATGTGTGTATATGTGTACTAGGAAGGTGGAGATAGGTCAGGGTTGTTGGAGTATGTGTACAATGTGTACTGGAAGGTGGAGATAGGTCAGGGTTGTTGGTGTGTGTGTAGATATGTACTAGGAAGGTGGAGATAGGTCAGGGTTGTTGGTGTGTGTGTATATGTGTACTAGGAAGGTGGAGATAGGTCAGGGTTGTTGGTGTGTGTGTAGATGTGTACTAGGAAGGTGGAGATAGGTCAGGGTTGTTGGCATGTGTGTATATGTGTACTAGGAAGGTGGAGATAGGTCAGGGTTGTTGGAGTATGTGTACAATGTGTACTGGAAGGTGGAGATAGGTCAGGGTTGTTGGTGTGTGTGTAGATATGTACTAGGAAGGTGGAGATAGGTCAGGGTTGTTGGTGTGTGTGTATATGTGTACTAGGAAGGTGGAGATAGGTCAGGGTTGTTGGTGTGTGTGTAGATGTGTACTAGGAAGGTGGAGATAGGTCAGGGTTGTTGGCATGTGTGTATATGTGTACTAGGAAGGTGGAGATAGGTCAGGGTTGTTGGTGTGTGTGTAGATATGTACTAGGAAGGTGGAGATAGGTCAGGGTTGTTGGTGTGTGTGTATATGTGTACTAGGAAGGTGGAGATAGGTCAGGGTTGTTGGTGTGTGTGTAGATATGTACTAGGAAGGTGGAGATAGGTCAGGGTCGTTGGTGTGTGTGTAGATGTGTACTAGGGAGGTGGAGATAGGTCAGGGTTGTTGGTGTGTGTGTATATGTGTACTAGGAAGGTGGAGATAGGTCAGGGTTGTTGGTGTGTGTGTAGATATATACTAGGAAGGTGGAGATAGGTCAGGGTTGTTGGTGTGTGTGTAGATATGTACTAGGAAGGTGGAGATAGGTCAGGGTTGTTGGTGTGTGTGTAGATATGTACTAGGGAGGTGGAGATAGGTCAGGGTTGTTGGTGTGTGTGTAGATGTGTACTAGGAAGGTGGAGATAGGTCAGGGTTGTTGGTGTATGTGTATATGTGTACTAGGAAGGTGGAGATAGGTCAGGGTTGTTGGTGTGTGTGTAGATGTGTACTAGGAAGGTGGAGATGGGTCAGGGTCGTTGGTGTGTGTGTATATGTGTACTAGGAAGGTGGAGATAGGTCAGGGTTGTTGGTGTGTGTGTAGATATACTAGGAAGGTGGAGATAGGTCAGGGTTGTTGGTGTGTGTGTAGATGTGTACTAGGAAGGTGGAGATAGGTCAGGGTTGTTGGTGTGTGTGTAGATATGTACTAGGAAGGTGGAGATAGGTCAGTTTTTGTTGTTGGTTTTTTGTAGATCATCTGACACTTTCCTGGCTTCGATGTGTGTGCATGCCAAAAAAAAAGAAAAGAAGTCGTGTTGTACTTAACGAATTCTTAGGCAGCTGGTTCCTTGAGGGGGGGGGGGGGGGGGGGGGGGGAAGAAATACCGCAATGGAGCTAATCAAAACATGTAATTTTTAAGGAGTTCCATGATGGCATTATTAGTACTTGCATATATATATCCTTTAAATAATTACCTCAATTTGGTGTGTGAGCGAAGAGACTGGCCGGAGAGGTGGGCGTGGCGGGAGACTTAGTGTGCTGCACATGTCTGGTGCATACGCTCCTTCCTCGGCATCATACCCACGTTGCCTATCCTCTGTGTGAATGGCTGAGCCAACCCCTCCTAGCTGTGTATGGTGAATGGCTGAGCCACCCTTCCTAGCTGTGTATGGTGAATGGCTGAGCCACCCTTCCTAGCTGTGTATGGTGAATGGCTGAGCCACCCTTCCTAGCTGTGTATGGTGAATGGCTGAGCCACCCCCTCCTAGCCGTGTACGGGGTTCCCTATGTGCACTGGAAAAGGGAAACAATTGACGGGCTACAAATAGTTAGCTGAGGCACGAACAAGGGAGGAGAAATTTGCAGGCTGGTCCAGGGAACCGGCTACAGTCATGTGCATCTGTGCATGTCCTAAAGTGTTTTTTTGAAGTAGTGTCTCACTCTGGCCCTAGCCTAGCCCTAGCCTAGCCCTGGCTCTACCATATATCTCTAGCCTTATATCTCTAGCCTTATATCTCTAGCCTTATATCTAGCCTTATATTTATATCTCTAGCCTTATATCTCTAGCCTTATATCTCTAGCCTTATATCTCTAGCCTTATATTCTCTAGCCTTATATCTCTAGCCTTATATCTCTAGCCTTATATCTCTAGCCTTATATCTATAGCCTTATATCTCTAGCCTTATATCTCTAGCCTTATATCTCTAGCCTTATATCTCTAGCCTTATATCTCTAGCCTTATATCTATAGCCTTATATCTCTAGCCTTATATCTCTAGCCTTATATCTATAGCCTTATATCTCTAGCCTTATATCTCTAGTCTTATATCTCTAGCCTTATATCTCTAGCCTTATATCTCTAGTCTTATATCTCTAGCCTTATATCTATAGCCTTATATCTCTAGCCTTATATTCTCTAGCCTTATATCTCTAGCCTTATATCTCTAGCCTTATATCTCTAGCCTTATATCTCTAGCCTTATATCTCTAGCCTTATATCTATAGCCTTATATCTCTAGCCTTATATCTCTAGCCTTATATCTATAGCCTTATATCTCTAGCCTTATATCTCTAGTCTTATATCTCTAGCCTTATATCTATAGCCTTATATCTCGAGCCTTATATTCTCTAGCCTTATATCTCTAGCCTTATATCTCTAGCCTTATATCTCTAGTCTTATATCTCTAGCCTTATATCTATAGCCTTATATCTATAGCCTTATATCTCTAGTCTTATATCTCTAGCCTTATATCTATAGCCTTATATCTCGAGCCTTATATTCTCTAGCCTTATATCTCTAGCCTTATATCTCTAGCCTTATATCTCTAGCCTTATATCTCTAGCCTTGGCCCTAGCCCTAGTCTTGGACCTAGCCCTAGTTCAGCCCCTAGCCCTAAATTTTGGCCCTGGCCTGACCCTAACCCTATAGCTCTGGTCATAGCCATCTTGCTAGCCAGTATCGGGTGAACTTGAACAAGTATAGATAACCATCCACTGACATAACCAGAAGAGAGCTGCCTCCCATATTTATTGTAAGAAGTAGATGAACTGGAAGAACACCGAAGAAGTGCCTGAGCATCTCCAGGTTCCATGGCAGGGGTACTTCACCTGGCTCTGTTGAGTGGGACACATCAACCCAACAGCTTCTCTGGCCACTTTCTGGAGCAGGAGACAGAAAGGGTGGCCAGAGGTGTCTCTGAGAATCCTGGCCTTCCTTGTCTGGTTTTGCTAAATGCATTGGGCACTTAGCAGCAGCAGCTGTGTTGGAGGTGAGCACAAGCACCTTGCCAAGCTTTTGCTAACAGCTAGCCAGGAGTCTATTGCTAGAGCATTTCCAAATGGCTCCATAGGAAATGTCTGCACATACACATGTCTGTGTGTCACTTAGTGGCAGCATTCATGGAAGTCCTATGATGTCGGAACAGTGCCCGGATCATTTATGGATGATTTCCAAAGTTCAAAGTTCTTTCCCAAGTAGTACTGGTTAGGGTTAGGGTTGGGAATGGAGGCAGGAAGCAACTTTGAACTCGTGGGAATACGTGCATATCCCGGGATTGTCCTCGGCACCTCCCTCCACTTATCTAGCCTAAGCAGTCAACACTGGGCACCACCCGCTGCCTAGCACGATGGGATTCACTGCGCCGAATGCCATGTGGCCTGTAATCCTATGCAGGTAGCACGTGCTATAATACTTCCCCCTTCCTCGTATCGGGGGGCTTAGTCCCCGACATTTTGCAGAAGGGCGTGTCCCCAGATGCTGTTGTGCTGGGAGTGGCTAGGGCTGAGATAGGGCTATTCTAGGGCTATTCTAGGGCTAAATTCGGTGGTGTTCTTGGGCTAGTGCTAGGGCAAAGCTAGGGCTAGTGTTCTTGTGGGTGGATTTATAGGACCTAGGTATTGGCACCCTGCAGCACTCTGGTACTCTACACTGGGGGGGCTAGTATTAGGGTCCCCCCCCCCCCCCCCCCCCCAGGTACTAATATACTTACAAACTTCAAAACTCGTAACAGAATTACCTCCGTAGTAGAGTATGATATCATTATAGCCTTAATTAAAAGTGAACTGGCCAGGTCTAACTGGTATAGTGAGCCAGGGATTTAGCGGCTTGTTTGCAACATTGTAGCAGTCTTGTGGTTGCATAAGGTACTGCAAGCCACACAAAGAATTTTGGCAATTCCCTCCCCCCCTCCCCCCTAGATTTTCATATTTACATTTGTGTCTGGTTGTGGGTGGAGCCACCATTTGGTATTGCGTGCCTAGGTGGCAGGCCACGAAGGTCTTCTGACATGCCCAGCATGAAGGCAGTTCTGGTGAGTCGAGATGCTGACCTTGCCATGAAGTCGAAGGTTTTGGGTGGATGGTAATCGTATCTGTTTGAACCATTAGCGAGTGAGTCCCACCACTCGTAGATGACTGACCCTCTTTCTGAAACTGAAGATGGAGATTAGAAGAAGTTGAACAACATGAGGCTGTTGGTTTTTGCTTGGCTTTCTATTTGCAAGCTAAATAAACTTGCTGTGATTTTAGCAAGATAGGGAGGTATGCCCACATCGGTTTAGGCGGAGGTTCTGGGAAGCGTGCCGAGGTTACACAGACAACTGCAGTAGCAGTAAAGAAAGTGTGTGTTAGCTGACGTGCGAGCCACATAGGGCTGGCGGGGGGAGGCGCATGCTGTCCGATTCTTGCACAGCCACACACACTTTGCAGGTTGGAGGCACGTGCGCGTACGCACACACACACACACACACACACTCACACACACACACGCAAGCACCACTAAACTCATTTTGTATAACAATACGACACCTAATACGACACCTGCTAACAGTAAGGTGTTAGTGGGTTAATGGGTGTGTCTATTGCTGCTAATTTCAGCTGCTGCACTGAAGGATGGCTGCCAGTTCCAGAGAAATTGGCAGGCCCACACCAACTTTACACGTGGTCATTGCATCCCTTTGGGGGTGGGGGGTGGGGGGTGGGGGGGAGGGAACATTTATGGACACTCTACTTCAACTTTTCACTCCTTGAAGGAGTCGCCTTGAAGGAGTCGCCTTGAAGGAGTCGCCTTGAAGGAGTCGCCTTGAAGGAGTCGCCTTGAAGGAGTCGCCTTGAAGGAGTCGCCTTGAAGGAGTCGCCTTGAAGGAGTCGCCTTGAAGGAGTCGCCTTGAAGGAGTCGCCTTGAAGGAGTCGCCTTGGAGGAGTCGCCTTGGAGGAGTCTCCTTGGAGGAGTCGCCTTGGAGGAGTCGCCTTCGAGGAGTCGCCTTCAAGGAGTCGCCTTCAAGGAGTCGCCTTCAAGGAGTCGCCTTCAAGGAGTCGCCTTGAAGGAGTCGCCTTGAAGGAGTCGCCTTGAAGGAGTCGCCTTGAAGGAGTCGCCTTGAAGGAGTCGCCTTCAAGGAGTCGCCTTCAAGGAGTCGCCTTCAAGGAGTCGCCTTCAAGGAGTCGCCTTCAAGGAGTCGCCTTCAAGGAGTCGCCTTCAAGGAGTCGCCTTCAAGGAGTCGCCTTCAAGGAGTCGCCTTCAAGGAGTCGCCTTCAAGGAGTCGCCTTCAAGGAGTCGCCTTCAAGGAGTCGCCTTCAAGGAGTCGCCTTCAAGGAGTCGCCTTCAAGGAGTCGCCTTCAAGGAGTCGCCTTCAAGGAGTCGCCTTCAAGGAGTCGCCTTCAAGGAGTCGCCTTCAAGGAGTCGCCTTCAAGGAGTCGCCTTCAAGGAGTCGCCTTCAAGGAGTCGCCTTCAAGGAGTCGCCTTCAAGGAGTCGCCTTCAAGGAGTCGCCTTCAAGGAGTCGCCTTCAAGGAGTCGCCTTCAAGGAGTCGCCTTCAAGGAGTCGCCTTCAAGGAGTCGCCTTCAAGGAGTCGCCTTCAAGGAGTCGCCTTCAAGGAGTCGCCTTCAAGGAGTCGCCTTCAAGGAGTCGCCTTCAAGGAGTCGCCTTCAAGGAGTCGCCTTCAAGGAGTCGCCTTCAAGGAGTCGCCTTCAAGGAGTCGCCTTCAAGGAGTCGCCTTCAAGGAGTCGCCTTCAAGGAGTCGCCTTCAAGGAGTCGCCTTCAAGGAGTCGCCTTCAAGGAGTCGCCTTCAAGGAGTCGCCTTCAAGGAGTCGCCTTCAAGGAGTCGCCTTCAAGGAGTCGCCTTCAAGGAGTCGCCTTCAAGGAGTCGCCTTCAAGGAGTCGCCTTCAAGGAGTCGCCTTCAAGGAGTCGCCTTCAAGGAGTCGCCTTCAAGGAGTCGCCTTCAAGGAGTCGCCTTCAAGGAGTCGCCTTCAAGGAGTCGCCTTCAAGGAGTCTCCTTCAAGGAGTCGCCTTCAAGGAGTTGCCTTCAAGGAGTCTCCTTCAAGGAGTCAGGCGTACCTCTCGGATGCACTTCAACCCCTGTTAAAAGTCCATGTGGACAGATGCCTATGCTATATGGAGAGCGAGTTGTACGTATTGCATGCGCCCATTGCATAAATGCCCCCGAAGAATGCAGTTGCTCTGCACTGATGTACTGCTAAAGGACACAAGGATCTGCATTGCTTTGCAGCTGTGAGGGGCACGCCTAGTTATACCAACTTCCTGCTCTGTGTGCGGGAGGGAAAGGGCCGGGATATTGTCCCGGGATATTGCCCCGGGATATTGCCCCGGGATATTGCCCCGGGATATTGCCCCGGGATATTGCCCCGGGATATTGTCCCTTCCCAAGTCTCTCTTGACGTTAGCCATCTCCTTTTCTTGTGTGACATTGCTCCCTTAAATGGACGAACCCCCTCCCCCCCTATTGTTTTCACATATTAATCGCCCTCGGTATGCAATCCAGCAAGGTGATAATTCCTGTGATAATTCCTGAATCAAGTGCGGATGTCTCGTCCCAATTTGACCATCTAATCCATAGCCCTGCCTCGGGCCTTGCCAGTATCGGGTGGGAAACACTGAACTGTGGACATCCGCAGGTGGCGTGAGGTTGTCTCCATGTGGCGTGAGGTTTGTTCATGTGACGTGAGGTTTGTCCATGCGACGTGAGGTTGTCCCCATGTGGCGTGAGGTTTGTTCTCACGTGGCGTGAGATTTGTCCCCACGTGGCGTGAGGTTATCCCCATGTTGCGTGAGTTTGTCCATGTGACGTGAGCATGTGGCATGAGGTTTGTCCATGTGGCGTGAGGTTTGTCCATGAGACGTGAGGTTTGTCCATGAGACGTGAGGTTTGTGCATGAGACTTGAGGTTTGTCCATGAGACTTGAGGTTTGTCCATGAGACGTGAGGTTGTCCTCATGTGGCGTGAGGTTTGTCCATGTGACGTGAGCGTGAGGTTTGTCCATGTGACGTCAAGTTATCCCCATGTTGCGTGAGTTTTGTCCATGAGACGTGAGGTTTATCCATGAGACGTGAGGTTTGTCCATGTGGCGTGAGGTTTGTCCATGAGACGTGAGGTTTGTCCATGTGACGTGAGGTTGTCCTCATGTGGCGTGAGGTTTGTCCATGTGATGTGAGGTTTGTCCATGAGACGTGAGGTTTGTCCATGAGACGTGAGGTTTGTCCATGAGACGTGAGGTTTGTCCATGTGACGTGAGGTTTGTCCATGAGACGTGAGGTTTGTCCATGTGGTGTGAGTTTTGTCCACGTGACGTGAGGTTGTCCCCACGTGACGTGAGGTTGGTCCCCACGTGACATGAGGTTGTCCCCACGTGACGTGAGGTTGGTCCACGGCAATACTGTATAATTGATGGTGACCCCCAATCTAGTATGCTGCCATAGCCAATGCTGGGCAGTATTGATTGTGAAGTTCACACTGGGAATAGGTGAGAGTGATGTTCCAATAACAATGCTAGCACTTTGCGTCATATTGAAGCATCAAAAGTCATGCGTTCTGGCACATCCTGGGATGCTAACGGGAGCAAGTGGGGGGGGGGGGGGGGGGGGAGGGGAGGGGAGGGGGGGGGGATATGTTTGAGGTTGGCTGACAAATAGTTCGACTGGTACATCAGTAGTCGCACTGGCAAATTGTGTCCTGCACTGGTGCTAGCAAATTGTGTCCTGCACCGGTGCTAGCAAATCGTGTCCTGCACCGGTGCTAGCAAATCGTGTCCTGCACCGGTGCTAGAAAATCGTGTCCTGCACCGGTGCTAGAAAATCGTGTCCTGCACCGGTGCTAGCAAATCGTGTCCTGCACCGGTGCTAGCAAATCGTGTCCTGCACCGGTGCTAGCAAATCGTGTCCTGCACCGGTGCTAGCAAATCGTGTCCTGCACCGGTGCTAGCAAATCGTGTCCTGCACCGGTGCTAGAAAATCGTGTCCTGCACCGGTGCTAGAAAATCATGTCCTGCACCGGTGCTACTTTGAGGGTGTAAATTTCTGTGGTTTCTTTGATTGTTTTTTAATTTTAATTTTAATCTGTGTCCATGAAACTTGATCCATGTGAAGAGTGAGTTTGTCAGCTGCTATAAGCTAGAGATTCCTTGGGAAGTCTATAGTACATGTTCAGTCAGAACTGCCACACCTTTCTTGGGATACTTGGGGGACTCCACACCTTTCTTGGGATACTTGGGGGTCTCCCTGGATGTCCCTAGTGAGGGTGACTGACTGTACAGCATGTATACCAGGGCCAGGGTAGGCAGAATTCCAGGGCTAGGGTTATGGCTAGGGCTAGGGTTATGGCTAGGGTTATGGCTAGGGCCAGGGTTATGGCTAGGGCCAGGGCTAGGGTTATGACTAGGGCCAGGCTGGGGTTATGGCCAGGGCTGGGGTTATGGCTAGCGCCAGCCAGAGCTAAGGTTATGGCTAGGGCCAGGATTATGGCTAGCGCCAGCCAGGGCTAGGGTTATGGCTAGCGCCAGCCAGGGCTAGGGTTATGGCTAGTTACAGGATTAAGGGTTATGGCTAGTGACAGCCAGAGCTAGGGTAATGGCTAGGGCCAGGATTATGGCTAGCGCCAGCCAGGGCTAGGGTTATGGCTAGTTACAGGATTATGGCTAGCGCCAGCCAGGGCTAGGGTTATGGCTAGTTACAGGATTATGGCTAGCGCCAGCCAGGGTTAGGGTTATGGGGCTAATGGTATTCTGGGGCCAGGGCTAGGTGTTGTTGATATCCCAGGGTAGTCTGAAGTATTCCAGGGTAGTCTGAAGTATTCCAGGGTCCTGGGATGTTAACTATAGGAAAGCCTTTGGCAGTACGGGACATCGGTTGAAAGTTTATCCTCAAAAATAGTCCACTGTGTACTTTTACTTCCATGAAGCGCACACAGTACACACATGACGCTAGAGTGTGTTGAAGAACCGTGACTCGGTCACAGCCTAATAAGAGCATGGAGGAAGATGCGGCAAAGCTCTTAGTCCCAAAGTTTGACAAATTGTATTTATATGATGGTAAAAGAAACCCATTCCTGTGCCAAGTTCCACCCAACAAGGATTGGTACTAAAGCAGATGTGTGGATGGAAGTTCTCTCAGGGAAGTTAAAAGTGGTAGTAGATACCCGCCCGACAGAAACAGCTCTGTAATGGCATAAAGAGCGCCATGGCGGCTCCACACTGTGTCCTTATTCCTCGGCCGTGATTGGTAATAGGTGGTACAAGACGAGGCTGGACTGCATTCAGAGCATGGTATCTCCCCTTCCTCTCAAGGCTTGCGATGACAGTGCACTGGTCAGGTGTAATGCATTAAAAGCTGGTCAGTTGCTCAATGTAAACTGGACTTAAGACTTATTGTGGCTTGTTGTTGGTGGCTTGTTGGGATGCCTTTTAATTTTATTTATTAAAAAAAAATATTATTTAAAAAAAAAAATTATTATTTTTTGTTTGTTTGTTGGGATGTTGGGATGCTTTTTAATTTTATTTATTATTATAATAAAATTATTATTTTAATTTATTTTTTTATTTTTTGTTTGTTTGTTAAGGGGTGGGAGAAGATGCCTGGGACTATCCCCAATGAGAGTGCCTGACTGGACATCCTTTTGCATAAGAGTCGATGTTTGGTATCACTAGGGATAGATATATTCTAGGCCTAGGGTACATTTTAGGGCCAGGGACTTCCTGGGATAGTTCCAGTTGTAGGATGTCCTAAAGGGAGTATCCCTTGCATGGAATATTAACATTCTTAGTGCGTTTGTGGCAGTTGTTGTTGGTGTGTGTTTACTCCGTGATATACACACGCAAGCGCGCGCACACATGCAAACACACATACACACACACATATGTAAACACACACACACATATGTAAACACACACACACATGCACACACATACACAGAGATGGCTGTATGTGATACAGTTGTTTCTTCATGCAGCATTACATCATGATGACTTTGTCAACACTCAGATTGTATTGTTAGCTTGCTCTAGCTATAACCCCAGCCATGCCACTGGCCACTGCCCCCTGCCCCCTGCCACTGCCCCCTGCCACTGCCCACTGCCCCCTGCCACTGCCCCTACCCCCTGCCCACTGCCCCTGCCCACTGCCCCCCCTCCCTGGCCCCAATCCTAACCTCTGGCCCCCAACCATAGCCTCTGGCCCCCAACCATAGCCTCTGGCCCAAACCCTAGCCACTGTCTTAGCCCTGGCCCTAACCCTAACCCTAACCCTAGCTACTGCCTTAGCCCTAGCCACTTCACTGGCTCTAACTCGTAGCTAAACAATATTGATCTGTAGTTGATGTCTGAACCTATTAAACGCCATAATGCCATATGGCGCAAACTCAGACATCATTGGAATTAAAAAAATATATGTTAAATCGAAGAATTTGTATTACGCTCCCATTCTCCATATGCACATGCCCAATAGACTGCTCCATTGATTTAAAATAGTTATAAACATTACTTCTGATTGCGAGCAATGGCTGACGATCGCAACTGCCTTGGTGAATGGTCTCCTCCTGGCTTATACTGTTTCTGGAAGTCGTTCTTCGGTGGAAAGCAGCACAGACACCTGTGCTCACCAGGAATCGTTCTGAATTCCTTCGCTTTTGAGCAAGTAAGTGCTCCGGGATGGATAAGTTTTGTCGTCGACATAGAGCGACGTAGTGGGCTGCGTAACTTTTGCTGCCTTACGTCAACGGAGCCGCGTCCTCGACTAAACTGCAGCTCGTTGTGCTTCCATTCTCAACAAGTTTGAGAAGTTTATTCTCTTAGAAAAAAGTGGGAAAGTTGTAGCTAAAAAATAAAATTATTACAACAAACAACAACAAAAATTTGGCTTTCAATCGGTCAAGTGGTGGCCTGGGATTGTGGCACGAGGAAGCAGCGTTCCTCTCTCCTGTACGGTACGTCGCATTATGGACAAATTAGTCTGCCCATGGACTCCCATAGGTAACATCCCTCATCCCATCTTGCTGTCCAGTGTGGGGGCTCCTGTGTGTGTCCGTGGACTACCATAGGTAACACCCCTCATCCCATCTTGCTGTCCAATGTGGGGACTCCTGTGTGTGCCCCTGGGACTACCATAGGTAACATCCCTCATCCCATCTTGCTGTCCAATGTGGGGACTCCTGTGTGTGTCCGTAGACTACCATAGGTAACACCCCTCATCCCATCTTGCTGTCCAATGTGGGGGCTCCTGTGTGTGTCCGTAGACTCCCATAGGTAACACCCCTCATCCCATCTTGCTGTCCAATGTGGGGACTCCTGTGTGTCCGTAGACTCCCATAGGTAACATCCCTCATCCCATCTTGCTGTCCAATGTGGGGACTCCTGTGTGTGCCCCTGGGACTACCATAGGTAACATCCCTCATCCCATCTTGCTGTCCAATGTGGGGACTCCTGTGTGTGTCCTTGGACTACCATAGGTAACACCCCTCATCCCATCTTGCTGTCCAATGTGGGGACTCCTGTGTGTGTCCTTGGACTACCATAGGTAACACCCCTCATCCCATCTTGCTGTCCAATGTGGGGACTCCTGTGTGTCCGTGGACTCCATAGGTAACATCCCTCATCCCATCTTGCTGTCCAATGTGGGGACTCCTGTGTGAGTCCGTGGACTCCATAGGTAACATCCCTCATTCCATCTTGCTGTCCAATGTGGGGACTCCTGTGTGTGCCCCTGGGACTACCATAGGTAACACCCCTCATCCCATCTTGCTGTCCAATGTGGGGACTCCTGTATGTGTCCGTAGACTCCCATAGGTAACACCCCTCATCCCATCTTGCTGTCCAATGTGGGGACTCCTGTGTGTCCGTGGACTCCCCTACCTACACTCCATGCAGGACAGGTGGCACCCATCGACCCACCTTGCCGTATGAAGGACAGTTCCACCTGTCCTGTGTCAATTTGTGTGTCAGTAAGACGGGAATGGAGACGTGTGTGTGTGTGTGTGTGCATGTGTAGGATGTGTCGAGGTTCCCGAGTGGTATGTGGGATTCTAATCGGACATTCTGCACATTATTCAGCATAGCTTGGGGTGGCCTTATTCTCAATGGCAGTTTTAATGGTTGCGTGTGAATGGCAAAACACTTACAAGTGGTTTCATTCATAAAGTGCATTCCCTGTTGTATAAGGGGATGTTTTGCAAAACCGAGTTTCATAAGTGAGGGGAGGGGGGGGGGGGGGGGCGGGTTGGAGGGAGGGGGCTATCAGCTACTCAGAAATTGAGATAGTGGAGGGGGCTATCAGCTACTCAGAAATTGAGGTGGTGGAGGGGGCTATCAGCTGCACAGAAATTGAGATGGTGGGGGCTATCAGCTACTCAAAAATTGAGATAGTGCAGGGGGCTATCTCGGCTACACAGAAATTGAGATGGTAGAGGGGGCTATCAGCTACACAGAAATTGAGATGGTGGAGGGGGCTATCAGCTACTCAGAAATTGAGATGGTGGGGGCTATCAGCTACTCAGAAATTGAGATAGTGCAGGGGGCTATCTCGGCTACACAGAAATTGAGATGGTAGAGAGGGCTATCAGCTGCACAGAAATTGAGATGGTGGGGGCTATCAGCTACTCAGAAATTGAGATAGTGCAGGGGGCTATCTCGGCTACACAGAAATTGAGATGGTAGAGGGGGCTATCAGCTACACAGAAATTGAGATGGTGCAGGGGGCTATCAGCTACTCAGAAATTGAGATGGTGGGGGCTATCAGCTACTCAGAAATTGAGATAGTGCAGGGGGCTATCTCGGCTACACAGAAATTGAGATGGTAGAGAGGGCTATCAGCTACACAGAAATTGAGATGGATCTCTCTTTGCTCCAGTGCAAAAAATAATAAGGAAAATCCCCCCAAAAAACTTGAGCAGGAAAGGAGTAGCAATTGTGTTACATGATGTAACACTAGATCACAGGAACTGTGCCAGTTGGGAGAATGTGTGCGTGTGTACTAGGTTAACCATTTGTTTGCACACACACTCACTCACACTCACACTCACACATACACACACACACACACGCAACGCTACAGCTGTGAACAAGAAAGCCCTACCCCCACCCACCACCAAGGATAGCAGCAGGTGGCAGCAGCAGCAGCAGCCATCTCCCCACTCCTCCAGCTCACCATTCACACCCTCACAGTGTCCTACCCACTCACTCCCCACTCAGAAGCAACATTCTAACTATCATGGTACCACCTACAGTAGCAGCAACCCCACCAATACCGCCACCAATACCTCAACAACAACCACCGGTAGCATGAAAGGCAGCGGCAGCAGCAGCAGCACCAACACCAGCGCCCAATCCAGTGACGATAGAAACTACAGCAGAAGCAGCAACACCATCATCAACACCACTACACCTTCCTCTGACCAAAACGACCACTATCACCGACATCATTCCATCGCCGAGAATCCCTCTCCATCTAAAGGGGCCAGGCCGTTCCCACCTGGGACAGGTAACATTGGATTGAGACCGGATAATGATGGCGGGTGGTCAAGGGGTGTCCCAACTAAAGGCAGTGGTTGGAGGAACTCGAAAGCAGGTACATATATGCCAATGATGGACGGCTCGTCCCCTGGATCTTCTCAAGCACCAACCTCCACGTCGAGATTGGGAGGAGGAGGGGATGGTTGGGGAGATGGCAGCGAGTCTGGTCCCATGCATTGGGAAGGCTCAACCAGTGCGACCGGCGAGTCTGGTCCCAAGCATTGGGAAGGCTCAACCAGTGCGACCGGCGAGTCTGGTCCCAAGCATTGGGAAGGCTCAACCAGTGCGACCGCCATGGAGCAGAGAGGGGCGGGGTGGCTCTCCGTAGGGGAGAATGGAGCGGGAAGTGGAAGCCAGTTGACTCCAGTGACTGCCAATGTCAAGACCGACAGGTGGACATCAGCCTCTCCCGGACAAGGCCCTCCAAGTGAAGGACACAATCCGTGGGGGCGTGCGATGGTAGACAGGGCACCCAATAACCTGGCTGGAGTAAGTCCTGGAACCCTGACCCCAATGTCGGCAGAAGTCGTGGGAGATCGAGAGACCGGCGTACACTCGAACGAGAATTTCTCTTCGTCGCCCCTCTCCTGGAGAGACACCAGAAGCAAGTCTCCTGGAAATATGATGGGGTGTAGCTGGAAGACGGACAATAGTGCAGGAGAGCTTGCGAGAAGTGAAGACCACCCCCCACAGCAGCACGTGAGCAGTACGGATCTCTCGGTGGGTACCAGCTCTTCGCAAGGTGAGGAAGTAGCGGTAGACACCTTGACTCCGACTGCCGCCTCTTCTGCGAGTATGGCCTCAGCAAGGCAAGAAGTGGACGTGACGGAGTGGGAGGAGCTTGATGGATCGTCGGTCTCGAGCGAACGAGAGATGCTTGGACGCAATGCTAGCAGTAGCAATGGCGGACACACTCAGGAAAGCCTCAGAGTGCACGCCAACTCTCCTGGTAACTTGACCGGTCACCATCCGGAGAGTTCTAACCCTACCAGCAATGAAGGCCAGCCTTCTGGAAGTAGCAATCCCTCGCTCACATGTAAGTCACATGATGGTCACATGAACAGCTCGAGCTCGGATGACTCTGAGAATTTTGGACATGCTCACACCATATCCCCCCGTAACGGAGCTGGCACTCCTGTCCAGGGCAGACGTAGTGGAGATACCACGCCCACTACAAGCCGAGGAGGTGGAGTCAAAAATGATGCGAGTGGGGAAGGTTCAGGGGGAAGTTGTTGGCGTGCAGGGAAGTTGACCCTGGGGACTATGTCTTGTGGAGGAAGTGGGTCCAACTGGAAAGGAGAAGGAAGCAGAGGAGGAGGAAGTAGCTATCAGAACAGGTCCTCCAGCCCCAGGAAGCCAGCAACAAGGTTGTGTGTGTGTGAGAGAGTGTGTGTGTGTGATTGAGAGGGAGGTGTGTGTGTGTAATTGAGAGAGGTGTGTGTGTGATTGAGAGAGAGGTGTGTGATTGAGAGAGGTGTGTGTGTGCTTGAGAGGGAGGTGTGTGTGTGTGTGATTGAGAGAGGTGTGTGTGTGTGATTGAGAGAGAGGTGTGTGATTGAGAGAGAGGTGTGTGATTGAGAGGTGTGTGTGTGATTGAGAGAGGTGTGTGTGATTGAGAGGGAGGTGTGTGTGTGATTGAGAGAGAGGTGTGTGTGTGATTGAGAGGGAGGTGTGTGTATGATTGAGAGGGAGGTGTGTGATTGAGAGAGAGAGAGGTGTGTGTGTGTGTGTCAGTGGAGCAATGAGTTGATTGGAAATATATTGTTACTGAAATTTGTGATCGAGAGACCATCTTTGAGCTCTAACTGCTGTGTGTGCATGTGTGTGCACGTGTGTGTTGATATAGTATCATGTTACAGTGAGCGTGTATGTGTGTGTGTGTTGATCATGTGACAATATATTACATTGAGCGTGCATGTGTGCGTGTGTTGATCATGTGACAATATATTACAGTGAGCGTGTATGTGTGTGCATGTGTGTGTGTTGATCATGTGACAATATATTACATTGAGGGTGTGTGTGTGTATGTGTGTGTATGTTGATCATGTGACAATATATTACATTGAGGGTGTGTGCATGTGTGTTGATCATGTGACAATATATTACATTGAGGATGTGTGTACATTGAGGGTGTGTGTGTGTGTGTTGATCATGTGACAATATATTACAGTGAGCATGATGTGTGTGCAGATATGAAAGGAGCAACTCACAGCAGCACTCAGGAGCCTCTCACCATGACAACACAAACAACAACGATAGCAACAACAATGCCAGCAGCTCCGGCACAGGAAGCCACACCTCTTCCTCGGCCTCGACCCCTGCAGGCAACAGCTTGAGCACGGGCACCAAGAATCGCAGCAAAGTGAAAAAGATCATATCGGACTTGGGTGAGGGTTTGGATGCCTTGCACAGTGAGCCCAGTGGGTGGGGGGAGCTTCCGAGTCCCAAGGAGTCTGACCTTGATAACGGGACAGAATTCTGGGGGATTCCTCCGGTCGACTTGAAGAGGCAGCAGATGAAGGAGAGAGCCCAGTCGAGTCACCTGTCAGGGCCACCTAGCGAACACCATGCAGGTGAGTGTGTTTGGAG
Source organism: Cladorhizidae sp. MBARI D1340-BT2 (assembly GCA_028752905.1). Lineage (NCBI taxonomy): Eukaryota > Metazoa > Porifera > Demospongiae > Poecilosclerida > Cladorhizidae > Cladorhizidae sp. MBARI D1340-BT2. The sequence continues at coordinate 9,269,986 of JAQNBH010000013.1, forward strand.
TGGAGGCAGGATGGAGGGTGTGGATTGAAGTGAGGACTGTAGCAAGAGTTTGCTGCTAGGCTCTGGTGTAGTGGTAATAAACTTAGTGGTAATAAACTGATCCACAATAACTAATAATAATAATAATAATAATAATAATAATAATAATAATAATAATAATAACAGCAATAGTAATGATAATAATAATAATAATAATAATAATAATAATAATAATAATAATAATAATAATAATAATAATAATAATAACAACAATAGTAATGATAATAATAATAATAATAATAATAATAATAATAATAATAATAATAATAATAATAATAATAATAATAATAATAATGATGATAGTAATAGAACTCAGTTGACATAATAACATATTAACCTTCTCAATAACAACTTGAAATTGTCTTCTCTGGAGAGAACACAATTTCAAGTCGATGATTGAGAAGGTTATTGCAATAGTAACTAGTGCCTGTGGCTTAGACTGTTGCCTGGGCTGCAGCGTTGCTCTTATCCCCGAGCACTTTGAGGATAAAGGAACACGGACAGACAGAAAGTGCGAGAGAAATATTACAGTGCTGACCCTCTGCCCTGATGGGCCCCCAACCTTGCCCGTGGTAGTCCCCTGGTCCCTTAATCGACCCCACCTTCCCTGGGTCTTCCGCGTGAGCATCCGTTGAGGACAAAGGAACAGCCAGAGCTAGTAATGTAGATAATAATAATAATAGCTAGTGCAGAGCATTGTTGGATGAGCAAAATGAGACTGAGAGAAAGATGAATTAACTTTTGGCTCTGCCAGAATGACAACATTACTGGTCATAGTTTCCTTTGCTTCGCTGCATCAAGTCCTTCGCCGCATCAAGTCCTTCGCTGCATCAAGTCCTTCGCTGCATCAAGTCCTTCGCTGCATCAAGTCCTTCGCTGCATCAAGTCCTTCGCTGCATCAAGTCCTTCGCTGCAGCAAGTCCTTCACTGCATCAAGTCCTTCGCTGCAGGAAGTCCTTCGCTGCATCAAGTCCTTCACTGCATCAAGTCCTTCGCTGCAGGAAGTCCTTCTCTGCAGCAAGTCCTTCGCTGCAACAAGGGAGCACTATCGCATTCAGCTGCACTTTTTTGGCAGTCTTCCTAGCTCTATCTTTCTCATCCTTCTCCTCAGTCTTCTCTTCCTCGGTCACTGAGGTGCGGTCGCTACGCTCTTTTCTGATGGTTGTTATGCATTCTTCTTACTAGCGCTAAGTGGCAGAGCATGTGCATTACTCTGTACACTACCTATTAGTCTGTGTATTATGGGTCCATATAGTATATGTATACTACCTATTAGTCTGTGTATTATGGGTCCATATAGTATATGTATACTACCTATTAGTCTGTGTATTATGGGTCCATATAGTATATGTACACTACCTATTAGTCTGTGTATTATCGGTCCATATAGTATATGTATACTACCTATTAGTCTGTGTATTATAGGTCCATATAGTATACGTACACTACCTATTAGTCTGTGTATTATGGGCCCATATAGTATATGTACACTACCTATTAGTCTGTGTATTATAGGTCCATATAGTATATGTACACTACCTATTAGTCTGTGTATTATGGGCCCATATAGTATACGTACACTATCATTAGTCTGTGTATTATGGGTCCATATAGTATATGTACACTACCTATTAGTCTGTGTATTATGGGCCCATATAGTATATGTATACTACCTATTAGTCTGTGTATTATGGGTCCATATAGTATATGTACACTACCTATTAGTCTGTGTATTATGGGTCCATATAGTATATGTATACTACCTATTAGTCTGTGTATTATAGGTCCATATAGTATACGTACACTACCTATTAGTCTGTGTATTATGGGCCCATATAGTATATGTACACTACCTATTAGTCTGTGTATTATGGGTCCATATAGTATATGTACACTACCTATTAGTCTGTGTATTATGGGTCCATATAGTATATGTATACTACCTATTAGTCTGTGTATTATGGGTCCATATAGTATACGTACACTACCTATTAGTCTGTGTATTATGGGTCCATATAGTATATGTACACTACCTATTAGTCTGTGTATTATGGGTCCATATAGTATATGTATACTACCTATTAGTCTGTGTATTATGGGCCCATATAGTATATGTATACTACCTATTAGTCTGTGTATTATGGGTCCATATAGTATACGTACACTATCATTAGTCTGTGTATTATGGGTCCATATAGTATATGTACACTACCTATTAGTCTGTGTATTATGGGTCCATATAGTATATGTATACTACCTATTAGTCTGTGTATTATGGGTCCATATAGTATATGTACACTACCTATTAGTCTGTGTATTATGGGTCCATATAGTATATGTACACTACCTATTAGTCTGTGTATTATGGGCCCATATAGTATACGTACACTATCATTAGTCTGTGTATTATGGGTCCATATAGTATATGTATACTACCTATTAGTCTGTGTATTATGGGTCCATATAGTATATGTACACTACCTATTAGTCTGTGTATTATGGGCCCATATAGTATATGTATACTACCTATTAGTCTGTGTATTATGGGTCCATATAGTATACGTACACTATCATTAGTCTGTGTATTATGGGTCCATATAGTATATGTACACTACCTATTAGTCTGTGTATTATGGGTCCATATAGTATATGTATACTACCTATTAGTCTGTGTATTATGGGCCCATATAGTATATGTACACTACCTATTAGTCTGTGTATTATGGGTCCATATAGTATATGTACACTACCTATTAGTCTGTGTATTATGGGCCCATATAGTATATGTACACTACCTATTAGTCTGTGTATTATAGGTCCATATAGTATATCTATACTACCTATTAGTCTGTGTATTATGGGCCCATATAGTATACGTACACTATCATTAGTCTGTGTATTATGGGTCCATATAGTATATGTACACTACCTATTAGTCTGTGTATTATGGGTCCATATAGTATATGTATACTACCTATTAGTCTGTGTATTATGGGCCCATATAGTATATGTACACTACCTATTAGTCTGTGTATTATGGGCCCATATAGTATATGTATACTACCCATTAGTCTGTGTATTATGGGTCCATATAGTATATGTACACTACCTATTAGTCTGTGTATTATGGGCCCATATAGTATATGTATACTACCTATTAGTCTGTGTATTATGGGTCCATATAGTATATGTATACTACCTATTAGTCTGTGTATTATGGGTCCATATAGTATATGTACACTACCTATTAGTCTGTGTATTATGGGTCCATATAGTATATGTATACTACCTATTAGTCTGTGTATTATGGGTCCATATAGTATATGTACACTACCTATTAGTCTGTGTATTATGGGTCCATATAGTATATGTATACTACCTATTAGTCTGTGTATTATGGGTCCATATAGTATATGTATGCTACCTATTAGTCTGTGTATTATGGGTCCATATAGTATATGTACACTACCTATTAGTCTGTGTATTATGGGCCCATATAGTATATGTATACTACCTATTAGTCTGTGTATTATGGGCCCATATAGTATATGTATACTACCTATTAGTCTGTGTATTATGGGTCCATATAGTATATGTACACTACCTATTAGTCTGTGTATTATGGGTCCATATAGTATATGTACACTACCTATTAGTCTGTGTATTATGGGTCCATATAGTATATGTACACTACCTATTAGTCTGTGTATTATGGGTCCATATAGTATATGTACACTACCTATTAGTCTGTGTATTATGGGTCCATATAGTATATGTACACTACCTATTAGTCTGTGTATTATGGGTCCATATAGTATATGTATACTACCTATTAGTCTGTGTATTATGGGTCCATATAGTATATGTACACTACCTATTAGTCTGTGTATTATGGGTCCATATAGTATATGTATACTACCTATTAGTCTGTGTATTATGGGTCCATATAGTATATGTATGCTACCTATTAGTCTGTGTATTATGGGTCCATATAGTATATGTACACTACCTATTAGTCTGTGTATTATGGGCCCATATAGTATATGTATACTACCTATTAGTCTGTGTATTATGGGCCCATATAGTATATGTATACTACCTATTAGTCTGTGTATTATGGGTCCATATAGTATATGTATACTACCTATTAGTCTGTGTATTATAGGTCCATTTAGTATACGTACACTACCTATTAGTCTGTGTATTATGGGCCCATATAGTATACGTATAGTATACGTACACTATCCATTAGTCTGTTTTATGGGTCCATATAGTATACGTATACTACCTATTAGTCTGTGTATTGTGGGCCCATATAGTATACGCATACTACCTAGTGTATTATGGGTCCATATAGTATACATATACTACCTATTAGTCTGTGTATTATGGGTCCATATAGCATAGCGGAAAATCTCAAGTTAGATTTGCATGTATATCACACAAAAATCTGAATTGACGTGATTAGAGTGTCTGCTCACTTTGCTCACTGAATACGATAGTAATCTCTGCATATATATCTGACAGAGTGTGCAGACAGCTGTACAGCTGCTGGTGTTTCCTCTCTGCATCTGCTGGTAACACTCCCACAACAGAGTGTGGGCATCTTAAGCCAGTAAATAACAACAACAACAATAATAGTAATATATTATTATTGCTAATTGCTAATAAATATGCTAATAAATATAATAATAATAAATAATTAATAATAAATAAAATAATAATAATAATAATAATAATAATAATAATAATAATAATAATAATAATAATAATAATAATAATAATAATAATAATAATAATTCCATTACACAGTTCAGAGGGGGGGACAGCCTTGCTCATGGGACAATGGAGAGCACACACTCTAGTCCTAATGACTACTTTTGTGTATAATAACAATTATTATTTAAATATTAATGATGTTTACAAGGTTGTTGAATTATACATACATATATAGACACATACATACAGTTATGGAAGATAATAGAAGTGATTGAAATTCTTCACCAACTTGCTTGGAAGCACTTTGGTGAATGGTGACAGCTGGCATAGTCAACCCTCTACCTTCCTTATCTTTGGAAGGGGAAGGGGAGTGGGTGGAGGTGGGTGGAGGTTCTGTTGTTTCTAGCGTACACGACTAGCGCAGCTGGAATTTAATACCGTACCATCTGCGTCGCCTTACAGGGACAGAAATTCTGGACCATGTTTCTTCACATGTACGCACTTGTAGTGACAAATAGGTCCAAACAAACCACACTGCCATTCGTGTGGGCCATGACATGCTCACTCTCATGCCTAACCACCAAAGTAGCACTAGCAAGTGTCCACGTCGCAAGTGTCCACGTCCTAGGAATGTATTCAACAGGGATGCTGCTAACTGACTGCCATGCAACTGCAGTTACGTTGACACAAGTTTCTGTGCTAAGCTAACTACGCCGGACCATCCTTTCCCACCTTTCCTTCCCCACCCCAAAGGTAGGAAGGTTTTAGGTTTCTTTACACAGACCTGGTTGCCACGTCAGTGAGCTAACTGGCCTCAGTTCAGTGATACCCCCCCCCCCCAAAAAATTTAATTTATTATTATTATTTTTTTTTTTGCGCTGTTATAATATCTGTTAGTCTGGGGGCAGAGGGCTATCGATAACCTGTAAAAGCTAGTTGTTAAGCAGGTAATTAAGCACCTACTTTTAGTTTAGCACCTGGTTGACAGCGTTGGTTCTAGCCTTCCTTCGTTCAAGCATTGGTTGTGATTATGTACGTCTCTTCCTGCTCGACAGTCGGTCGCTTCTTCTGGGGTTTTTTTTGGGGGGGGGGAGGGGATGTGATCTCTGCATACAACACTCTCCCCAAGCTCTGCTCTGCAAATAGTTCAACCAACTTCTTTCTGTTTTAAATGGCCCGGTACATGGCAGCTAAGATGTCATTTAGCCCTCTCAACCCAGCAGGCTAGCTCTTCAAAAATTGGTCCCTCTCAAGGCCTGCCACACTGCACGAATAATGCGCACTAATACACATTAATTAATCTGGTCCACCTCGATAGGTGGTTTGAGTCGAAACAGAACAGTACATAAATTAAATGTTCAAATAACTATGCGAATGTGCGTTGAAAAGAATTTCATTCGCTCGTGTCTTGGCGATGATTTCAGGTTGGAACTTTGAGGAGTTAGCTGTATACTATCTGTGGCCTGCAGCCAAACTAGCTAGCTAGAGTAGCTACTACATAGCTAGAGAACTGTTGCTATGTTTATACGTCCTGCACTTCTGAAGTTCGTGCAACAACCTTCATTGCTTCTGCCTCTCCCTCGACTCTCTCCTCTTCTCTGCAGCAAATGTTTCCTACGCATCTGTAGGTAGCTGATCAGCAAGAAATGGATGCAAAAACAAACTCCATCTCAACTACAGCACATGCATTTGACGCAACTTTCTCCTGACATTGGTAGGCGTGATTAATTGATTATTTTTGCTTCATACAGTTTATTTCGGTATTAGTGTGGACGCGACGAATATGCATCAACTTCAAATAGTTTTCCCCCCTTTCCCCTAGGGTCCAACGCGCACTAATGCACATCAGTTAAGGTGCACTAGTGTGGACAGGGCTTAATTATGGCAGGCTCGGCTCGGCTTGCTTCAGGCACACTGTATGTATGTGTACGTGTTAATGGATGATAGGAGACCATTTCTGTGGAGGTGTTCCTACTACTCCTACTACTGCTGCATATTTACTTGTGCTGTTAACTAGTGCTATGCATGTTGTGAAGTAGGGAGAATCAGTCCCAACTTTTCCCATCTACTGTTAACTAGTGCTATGCATGTTGTGAAGTAGGGAGAATCAGTCCCAACTTTTCCCATCTACTGTTAACTAGTGCTATGCATGTTGTGAAGTAGGGAGAATCAGTCCCAACTCTTCCCATCTGCTGATAACTAGTGCTATGCATGTTGTGAAGTAGGGAGAATCAGTCCCAACTCCTCCATCTGCTGTTGACTAGTGCTATGCATGTTGTGAAGTAGGAAGAGTCAGTCCCAACTCTTCCATCTGCTGTTAACTAGTGCTATGTATGTTGTGAAGTAGGGAGAATCAGTCCCAACTCTTCCCATCTGCTGTTAACTAGTGCTATGCATGTTGTGAAGTAGGGAGAATCAGTCCCAACTCCTCCATCTGCTGTTAACTAGTGCTATGCATGTTGTGAAGTAGGGAGAATCAGTCCCGACTCCTCCATCTACTGATAACTAGTGCTAATGCATGTTGTGAAGTAGGGAGAATCAGTCCCAACTCCTCCATCTGCTGTTAACTAGTGCTATGCATGTTGTGAAGTAGGGAGAATCAGTCCCAACTCCTCCATCTGCTGTTAACTAGTGCTATGCATGTTGTGAAGTAGGGAGAATCAGTCCCAACTCCTCCATCTGCTGTTAACTAGTGCTATGCATGTTGTGAAGTAGGGAGAATCAGTCCCAACTCCTCCATCTGCTGTTAACTAGTGCTATGCATGTTGTGAAGTAGGGAGAATCAGTCCCAAATCTTCCCATCTGCTGATAACTAGTGCTATGCATGTTGTGAAGTAGGGAGAATCAGTCCCAACTCCTTCATCTACATTTCTTGTAGGTGTGCGCACACGTTGTGTGTGTGTATGCGTGCGGTGAGTGCGCGTGCATGTTTGTAATATATAATATTGTAGCGATTATGTCAAAGTGCAAGTTATTTTCTATTTCAAAATGGAGGCCTAGACGTGATGAAGATGATGATAGAAATAAACTCTGATAAGTGGAATCTCCTTTAATTGAAGGTGCTTGGGCTTGAATGCGGTTTGGTGGGGAGTGCCACATAGTGGCGGAGTGCTCAATAATTTGAAAGAAAAAAATGTGATCATAATATTTGCTGAAACATGCGCCAGCATCATGTCTCTGGTGATGGCTAGAGATGGCACACGTCAGCATCATGTCTCTGGTGATGGCTAGAGTTGGCACACGTCAGCATCATGTCTCTGGTGATGGCTAGAGTTGGCACACGCCAGCATCATGTCTCTGGTGATGGCTAGAGATGGCACACGTCAGCATCATGTCTCTGGTGATGGCTAGAGTTGGCACACGCCAGCATCATGTCTCTGGAGATGGCTAGAGATGGCACACGTCAGCATCATGTCTCTGGTGATGGCTAGAGATGGCACACGTCAGCATCATGTCTCTGGTGATGGCTAGAGATGGCACACGTCAGCATCATGTCTCTGGTGATGGCTAGAGTTGGCACACGTCAGCATCATGTCTCTGATGATGGCTAGAGTTGGCACACATCAGCATCAAGTCTCTGGTGATGGCTAGAGTTGGCACACGTCAGCATCATGTCTCTGGTGATGGCTAGAGTTGGCACACGTCAGCATCAAGTCTCTGGTGATGGCTATGGAGATTTCCTTCTGAACGATATGTGAGCCAAACAAGTCCACCGGTCCGAGTTCTTGGAACCTTAGAATCCTTCGTGGTATTCACTTGGCCGGCCTCATTCATGGCTCATTAGAGTGCTGATCTGCTGGAGCCAATTGGATGGCCAAGTGAAAAGTCATCATCGAAGATAAACACCCTTAGGAACCATTAACACCCTTAGAAACCATAAACACTCATAGCAACCATTAAGACCCCAGACATGCAGACACCCCAAGTGGAAGTGATTTTGCCTTGCCATTTCTCTTGCCCTTAAAAGGAGCTAATGGGAGTAATGATAAGCATAGTTTACTACAGAAAGTGCCATAATGATATTCATAGAGTTTATTTTTTAAACTCAAACTCTGGTGCTGATCGTAATATCGAATCCCTGAAAACCAGATGTGTTGGCACTTGCATCGTTAAACTCGCGGGAAGTGATGCAGACATGCTATTCGCTTTCATGTGGTCGTTTCCAGTAAGTTACTGCTGCTCTAGGCGAGGACTCGCTGGTGTTTTAAATGTCCAGCTGCTGCCTCTGCTTTAGCTGTTGTTGTTCTAGACCCTAGGATTCTCTAAAACTTCCCACTCCTTGACTTCAGCCCCATCCAAATGGCAAATGGACCGGCATTGCTATCCTGCTCATTGTCTTCACATGCAATTTTGACAACATCTGTATCTGTGATGGGCACTTGCTATATACATGCGCCCTGACTAGTCCTAGATCACTGACAAGAGCCTAGTGGGTGCTTGCTACATGTGCCCTGCCTAATCCTAGATCACTGACAAGAGCCTGGTGGGTGCTTGCTACATGTGCCCTGCCTAATCCTAAATCACTGACAAGAGCTTAGTGGGTGCTTGCTACATGTGCCATGCCTAGTCCTAGATCACTGACAAGAGCCTAGTGGGTGCTTGCTACATGTGCCATGCCTAATCCTAAATCACTGACAAGAGCTTAGTGGGTGCTTGCTACATGTGCCCTGCCTAATCCTAGATCACTGACAAGAGCTTAGTGGGTGCTTGCTACATGTGCCCTGCCTAATCCTAGATCACTGACAAGAGCCTAGTGGGTGCTTGCTACATGTGCCCTGCCTAATCTAGATCACTGACAAGAGCCTAGTGGGTGCTTGCTACATGAAGGGTCTTAGGACGTAGTTGATGTATACATAAATTCTGTAAGTTTACCAGTTGCTTTTGAGACAGGCTGTGGGGCATGATGGTGGGAGTGGAGTGCATCTTTCTCTTAGGTGCAGAGATAGCTCATGGTGGGGGGAATAAGTGACCAATTTTGCGGCAGGTCTAAGGGTGAAGTTAAGCAGGAAACCAGCAACATAATGCTATAGTCGGCAAGGTCAGACAGAGGTCACTTGAATCTTAGTGGCGGCTTGTCAGGGTTCAAAGGCATGTCTGCACCTCATAAATCAACGCGCATTAATTCGCATTGTCACATCCACACTGAATTCAAATTAAAATAGTGCACATTAATCTGGTCCACCTCGATAGATGGTTTGAGTCCAATAACTACGCAAGTGTATTCAATATTGGAACTGGAATCGAGGTGCCTTGTATTGGAACTGTACATCGACCCCAGTTCCAATATTCTGCACCTTGAACCCAGTTGCAATATGGGGACCTAAGTTCCAGTTTCAATAGTAGGCACCTCGATTCCCCCTAGCCCTAGTCCAGAACTCTAAGGGGTTATATTGGAACTGTACATCGACCCCAGTTCCAATATTGTGCACCTTGACCCCAGTTCCAATATTCTGCACCTTGAACCCAGTTGCAATATGGGGACCTAAGTTCCAGTTTCAATAGTAGGCACCTCGATTCCCCCTAGCCCTAGTCCAGAACTCTAAGGGGTTAACGCACAAATTTCTTCCAGCATGTGTCGAAGGTGAAGCTTGTCAACCATACCAAATTTTAAACCGGCACACTCAATATAAAGGGACTTACAGCCAGCCATCCTTTTTGACGCACAGGTTTGCCCCAAAAATGAGTCGATGCATTGAAAAATAATTTCATTTACTCATGTCTTCGTGATGCTGCAGTTGGGAGCTTTGGAGCTAGCTATGTACTATCTGTGGCAAGCGGCCAAACTAGCTAGCTAGACCAACTACATAGCTAGAGAACTGTTGCTATGTTTATTGCATCTGGACTTCTGAAGTTCGTGCAGTCGTAACCTTCATTGGTTCTGCCTTTCCTTTAATCTCTCCTTTTCTTCTCTGCAGCGAATGTTTCCTGCGCATCTATAGTAGCTGATCAGCAAGAAGAGGGTGCAAAAACAAACTCCATCTCAACTATAGATACAGTATATGATTTTGACTGACTTTGGTAGGCTGATTATTTTTGCTTCGTACAGTTTTATTTCGGTGCTAGTGTGGACGCGATGAACGTGAATTGACTAGAAGAGATTAAATTTCTAGGACCCAATGTGCGTTAATGTGCATCAGTTTTGCCACCTCTAGTCCGCTGCTACACTATAACTGAGTACAGTAATCAGTTGGGATGTGTAACGTTGCGAGTTGCGAAACTAGAGGACTGGTCATGTCCGCCCGTGGATCCTTGCCTGCTTTGGTGGCTCGATGGTAAAAGTGCGGGATTACAATCATCTAGCCCAATTTCAAGCTGTTATCAGAGAAGATTAATGTTCACTTACTGGTTCTTTAAGAAGTCCCCCGATATATAGGTTCCTCTTTGCACACGGATGACCGGGAGAAAACTGTCTCGCAATCTCAAAGCTGGCGGGGGCCCAAACCTATGGGGCAATGAAAATGCTGTCATACTTTGCCCTTTTCCCTTACCTTCCCCCCCCCCCCCCCCAATGCTTTCCGTGCGCGGCTGTGCTCTAGTAGCACCCGAGTAAGGTCGTGGATCTGTAGGTTAGCTGAGTTCCGCTAGAGATTTACGATGCTCGTCATATGATTGCTGGCTTTTTTCATCGGCAACATTTCGTGAAAACTGCAAGTTAGTGAAGCATAGCAATTTGTTCCAAATACACAGGTGATCATAAATCCAGGTGGTTAATAATAGGGGGAGGGGCCTTTCAAGATTGGGGGGGGGGGGGGGGGGGGCAATCCTAAATCTTGGCCTATGGGATGGGAGTGTGCCATGGATGAGTGGAACCATTATGAGTGGAACCATGGATGAGTGGAACCATTATGAGTGGAACCATAGGTAGTAGATAAGTGGAATCATAAGAGTGGAACCATCGAAAGTGTTATCAGTTGCTTCCACTTATCAGATATGACATATCCACACACATTATACAATATATATACACACATTATACATTATATATACCCTACACATTATACATTATATATACCCTACACATTATACATATATACACATTATACATATATACACATGCACATATTCATTGTGTTACCTATACATACATGCATAGGATGGACAGATGCCTCTTTGGATGGGTCAGGGGCTGTGGACTGGGAGGATGACTCGGCCACAGGATGGGGTGTACCCCGGCCACGTGGCCTTGCGCCTGGCACTCCGGGTGCAAGCCCTATGATGGGAGGCGGGGTGTATGGGGACGGAAGAGGGCTTCCCCCCACCACTCCCGGTTCAACTCCTGGAGCGCGGATGTTGGAACAGGAGAACAGCGGCTGGGGCACATTCCCCCTCAAGAACAAGGTGAGGACGGCCAACAACCATTTGTCATGTGACCTGCACGTAGGTAGTGCAGTGTCGGAGGGGATAATTCTCTCTAAATGTTATACCTCTTCTCTTCCTCCTTGCCTTCCTCTCTCATGGACTGAAGTAATTAGATGGGGTGTGGTCTTGTATAGTTGAGCAGAAAGTTTTTGTCTTCAGTTAGCGTGTGTGTATCTGTTGGGTTGTGTGACTTGAATCAAGAGCTGCATACTTCATCATGCGCTTCGTGTGTGTGTGACATTGGAAGCAGTAGACCTAGTAGTTAAGCAGGAATTCAGAAGAAGCTGAATCCTTCAGAGGAAGCTCGACCCTTCAGAGGAAGCTGAATCCTTCAGAGGAAGCTGAATCCTTCAGAGGAAGCTCGACCCTTCAGAGGAAGCTGAATCCTTCAGAGGAAGCTCGACCCTTCAGAGGAAGCTGAATCCTTCAGAGGAAGCTGAATCCTTCAGAGGAAGCTGAATCCTTCAGAGGAAGCTGAATCCTTCAGAGGAAGCTCGACCCTTCAGAGGAAGCTGAATCCTTCAGAGGAAGCTGAATCCTTCAGAGGAAGCTCGACCCTTCAGAAGAAGCTGAACCTTCAGAGGAAGCTGAATCCTTCAGAGGAAGCTCGACCCTTCAGAAGAAGCTGAACCTTCAGAGGAAGCTGAATCCTTCAGAGGAAGCTGAATCTTTCAGAGGAAGCTCGACCCTTCAGAAGAAGCTGAACCTTCACATGGCCGCATGAGCTAGTAAATGATCAGGCTCAGAGTGGGTGTTGACTGCTCCCCGTCTGGTAAGAGGCATCCCAAGATGCACACTGGTCGGCTGGCCGGCTAGCTGGCCGAGTATAAATACACTAAGCTGTTGCTTTTCCAAGGCCGAGACTTTTTCCATCAATCTGGAATTCTTTATTGTTAATTAAAAAAAATTGTATGTTTGTGATAGTTTCACAAACCTACAAAAAAAAAAAAATTGTTGATAAAAATGATTTGATCATGTGCACGCTAGCAGCGGAGGAGAGGAGCAAGCCTCGAGGAGTGCCATGTGCCCACGCCAGCAGCGGAGGAGAGGAGCAAGCCTCGAGGAGTGCCATGTGCCCATGCCAGCAGCGGAGGAGAGGAGCAAGCCTCGAGGAGTGGCATGTGCCCACGCCAGCAGCGGAGGAGAGGAGCAAGCCTCGAGGAGTGCCATGTGCCCACGCCAGCAGCGTAGGAGAGGAGCAAGCCTCGAGGAGTGCCATGTACCCACGCCAGCAGCGGAGGAGAGGAGCAAGCCTCGAGGAGTGGACCAGATGTCCTAGCTAACTCGTAGTAACTTTCTTGGCTTCTCCTTGGAACTTGCACTTTGGACTGGGAGATAGGTGTGCAGTAGAATGGAGCAACTTTCAGTGAAAGGACGACAGATGATGTGATTTAAACATGAAGTCTTCCAGATGTGTGAGCTATTTTTAGTCTGTTCTGTTTGTCTTAGTAGCACGTGTGCAGGTGGCGATGTTTCGAGGAGCACACTGGCACTGCACGACGTCGAGTTGACACTTCAAAACTTCAAAAAACTAGCAAAAAACTAGCAAGAATAATAATTACTAATAATCTATTACTAATCTAATTAGTACTACAACTAATAATTAATTAATACTACATACTACATGTACTAATACTATTAATAATTAGTGCTAATTAATACTACTACAGTAGACCCTCGCTAATCCGGACCCGTTAATCCGAAACCTCGCTAATCCGAACGGCATTAGTAGCAAAAAAAAAGCAAAATGCGTGACATTATTGAACTTTGATTGAACTTTGAACCTACCACGAGCATATCATACGATGCAGCTGCAGTGATATGGAGAAGAAAAGAGCAAACAAGAGCCTTACCATTGAGGAGAAGGTCGAGATCCTGGCCCAGCTCGGGAAGGAAAGCTACAAGTTACTAGCTGAACAGTATGGAGTTGGAGTCTCAACTATCTCAGATATAAAGAAGAAGGGCAGCGAGTTGCGAGGATGCAAAAGGAAGATGACTGAGATGGGATTCCGGAGTTCTGCTAAAAGAATGAGGATGGGAAGGGAACATAATGATTAAAAATTACTTGTACTCCCAGTATTTACTCCCAGTATCAACCCACACCTGCAAAAAATAAACAAATTTAGAGTTCAATATAATGATATTCATACATTTCACTAATCCGAAAATTTCACTAATCCGAATTACTCGGATCCCCAGGCTATTCGGATTAGTGAGGGTCTACTGTACTAATAATAAATAATTAATAGATGATCTCCACTTTTGCAGTGGTACTGATGTTTGACATTTAGGGCTACAGGGCCAGGGTTCAATCCCATCTCCCATCCCACTACCTTTCCCTTCCCCCCACCCCCCCAAATTCATCGTGTCAACTCAACTTGACCGATGGTATGTTTGCTGGCTATGGTCGTATAGCGACCCAGGTACGTAGCTTCAACTGCAAGCTACAGTAGAAGCCTCCAAAAAACTTGGCGTTGCGTTTAAACCCAACATATGTGCAACGCATGACTGCTGGCCGAAGAAACATTGAAGAAACGTACAGTACAGAGCATTTGAAGGCTCGCTGCATTTTTATTGCAAGCGCTCGCCACGTTTTATTAAACCATCGCGCACCAAGTGCGAGGAGAGGCGTGTGCATGGACCATGTGAACAGAAGAAATAAAGCGGGTAAAGCTCGAACTACAGTTAATTGTTCTTTTGAGAGCGTCCTGCTAGAGTTGTTCGTCTTCGAGTTATTTCAGTGCGAGTTTAAGGGTCTGTAAGCTTACAGGGTCTATAAGCAGGCAAGTGTCATCCTCTTACTTACTATTTCTGTTATACTTGTTATAATATAACTGATGTAACTGGAATCTGCTTTATCCCTACAAGCTGTTCGAGCCAGTGCTGGAGTTTCAGTTTTAGTTTGTTTGTTTTTGGTAGCTAGAGCAAATGGAGTACTGGATGGCACTTCTTGTCGCCGAATTGATCACGTCGTGTTTTTTGTTTATTTTTGGTATTTTGGCCCATGGAGGCGGACTCCGTGTCTGTCCCACAAGGCACAGCTCTGGGGTACCTTGCTGGAGGATGCCTGCGGAGTGAAGGTGAGGACTTCCACACCCCAGGACATGCCTCGAGGCAATTCAACTGGCATCAAACAGGATGGGAGTACAAACCAAGAAATGAATTGCTGCTCATGTAATATTCGTAAGTCTTTCATCGACTTGTTTTTTTCCCGTTGTAGACTTCTGCAACCACATCTAAGGACCATTAAGTAAATTTAAAAATATATAATTTACAACTCCCTTTTCTTAGGATTTGCTCACATGACATTAAAATATAAGGGAAAAAATATAAAGGAAAAAACAGTATATTGTTCTTTGCAGGTTGACCAATCTTCCTACGACAAACGTCGGTGGGTTTCAGCTGGGACTGCATTCGTCTGTCCATAGGACATTCTCGAACCCTTCAGATGCCCACGAATTGTCTCGGCCACGCCAACCTTTAGATCTAAAGATGGAATTGGGGATTATAATTTTGATCGAGTCAACAATAAATCTGTAAATGTTATTTCATTGCAAGGGGAATGATGCCACTAAATCAACAGGGCAGAAGATTCAGCATCAACTACAAACAAGCTTAGATTAGTAGATCCTCCCATACCACCCATAGCAAGCAAGTAGGAGCCCCATGGAGCTTTAAGCCAGTCTCATCAGCTAAATTAAGTCGGCATACAGCCTTAAGAATCCCAAGCAAACAAAACTAATACCAACCTTGTTGACTCTTGCCAACTGGCAGTAGGAGCTACCCTCCGAGTGAGGTTCTACATCGTAGAATGGTCCTCAACGACAATGGGTAGCGGTGCTCGTGCAGCTGGTAGGCCGTCGCCAATTCGCATCTTCTCTTCCACTGTCTCTCGGACGGCTGCCATTTCTCCCGCTACAAAACCGCCTGATCGTCGAAAGCATCTTATAAAGTGGTCGATCCTCTGCCCCATTGCCGTAATACCCTCCCATCTCCTAGGCCCTGACAGGTTGGCACCTTCAATCCTCTGAAATTAAGATATAAAATTCTGTTTCTTGTACGTCGAATACGCCAACCTTTGCTAAAAGTCACGAACTGAAATGACTGCCACGCGTAACTCCCGATGATCCATTCGGGCCAAATAATCGGTAAACGTTTCGTGCGTCTGAACGTTTTGTACGTTCTTTCAGATGGTTGGAAAACGCAAGCGGTTAAATGCACATGCACGCTGGGTTTAAACGCAATGCCAAGTTTATTTTGGCTCCTACTGTAAAGCTAGCTGGAGGCTAACCAATGTCCCCCTTGGGAGTCGTCATCTCTGTCCATAGATGACGCACGGCAGGTAATGACTCGCTTAACCCTGACCTGCACTATTCCACTCAGACAGCACTTACAGAACTCCTGGAATAGCTCGTGTAATTAATATCAACTTCTAGAATTTTTAAAATTTTTATATATATTTTATTTTATTTACTTACCCAAAACAGAAATGGTCTGGGTATTTCAAATTTGATTTTCCCCCCACTTGGAATGTTGGCGAATCAGATTGCAGCATTGCCAATGATTGGAAATGTGATAGACCCCCCGAGTTTATTATTATTAATTAATGACTTTTCCCCTTTCCCCCCTCCTTGCTGCAGGAGAAGGTGCTGTATGCAGAGAACGTGATGCGACTCATGGACATGGGCATGCCTGTAAGTGTCTTGATAGAGCACACCCCTATCACCATTGATTGGTTCCAATTCAGCATTAATCCCCGCATATTCATCGCTCGACGCCCTTACCCCAAAATACCCGAGACACTTCACCATACCTACCATACTGTTGAAACATTTGCTTTTGCGATTACTTCCCAGTTGGTTTTGCGTCCGTGCATGAGAGATGCATGTTGTGACCACTTCCTGCTCCCGTTTGGGGGTCAATTTTTCTTCCACTGCCAGGAGCCAGGAACCAGACAGACTTGTAGACCTACGACACCAGGCTGTAGCTAAGGGCTGAACTTCGACCTCTCTCCCCTTCCTTCCTTTGGGTCCGAGCAGAATGCAAATTAAGAACTAAAAATCATGTACGTCCATAGCACCAGTTGTGCCAACATCCTCCTTGGCTCTGCCTTCTCCTATCAGTGTTGGAGATACAAGTTGTTCCAACATCCTTGACTCTGCCTTCTCCTAACACTGTTGGAGATACCAGTTGTTCCAACATCTTCCTTGACTCTGCCTTCTCCTCCTATCACTGTTGGAGATACCGGTTGTTCCAACATCCTTGGCTCTGCCTTCTCCTCCTATCACTGTTGGAGTTGTTCCAACATCCTTGACTCTGCCTTCTCCTATCACTGTTGGAGATACCAGTTGTTCCAACATCCTTCACTCTGCCTTCTCCTATCACTGTTGGAGTTGTTCCAACATCCTTGACTCTGCCTTCTCCTCCTATCACTGTTGGAGTTGTTCCAACATCCTTGACTCGGCCTTCTCCTATCACTGTTGGAGATACCAGTTGTTCCAACATCCTTGACTCTGCCTTCTCCTATCACTGTTGGAGATACCAGTTGTTCCAACATCTTCCTTGACTCTGCCTTCTCCTCCTATCACTGTTGGATGTTCCAACATCCTTGACTCTGCCTTCTCCTATCACTGTTGGAGATACCAGTTGTTCCAACATCTTCCTTGACTCTGCCTTCTCCTCCTATCACTGTTGGAGATACCAGTTGTTCCAACATCTTCCTTGGCTCTGCCTTCTCCTCCTAACACTGTTGGAGATACCAGTTGTTCCAACATCTTCCTTGACTCTGCCTTCTCCTATCACTGTTGGAGATACCAGTTGTTCCAACATCTTCCTTGACTCTGCCTTCTCCTCCTATCACTGTTGGAGATACCAGTTGTTCCAACATCTTCCTTGACTCTGCCTTCTCCTATCACTGTTGGAGATACCAGTTGTTCCAACATCTTCCTTGACTCTGCCTTCTCCTCCTATCACTGTTGGAGATACCAGTTGTTCCAACATCCTTGACTCTGCCTTCTCCTATCACTGTTGGAGATACCAGTTGTTCCAACATCCTTGACTCTGCCTTCTCCTATCACTGTTGGAGATACCAGTTGTTCCAACATCTTCCTTGACTCTGCCTTCTCCTCCTATCACTGTTGGAGATACCAGTTGTTCCAACATCTTCCTTGACTCTGCCTTCTCCTATCACTGTTGGAGATACCAGTTGTTCCAACATCTTCCTTGACTCTGCCTTCTCCTCCTACTGTTGGAGATGCCAGTTGTTTCAACATCTTCCTTGGCTCTGCCTTCTCCTCCTAACACTGTTGGAGATGCCAGTTGTTCCAACATCTTCCTTGACTCTGCCTTCTCCTAACACTGTTGGAGATGCCAGTTGTTCCAACATCTTCCTTGGCTCTGCCTTCTCCTAACACTGTTGGAGATACTAGTTGTTCCAACATCCTCCTTGGCTCTGCCTTCTCCTCCTAACACTGTTGGAGATACTAGTTGTTCCAACATCTTCCTTGGCTCTGCCTTCTCCTCCTAACACTGTTGGTAAGGGCACGTGTAGGAAGACGGAGGCAGTAATTTGACACCTCTAACATGGCTCAGCCGGCCTGGGATTTTTTTTGCTGATTAATTAGCTGGTGCTGGTACACTGTTTATAACACCAATTCGACCTTCCCCACCTGCTATAGAAGGACATAACACTAGCTTGTTGTCACAATATTATAGCATACTTATTATCAATAGCTTGTGCTGAGGCCCTCGGAGAGTGTGTGCAATTTTTGTAGGTTATTACAGTCTAGCCACAACACTGGACAATGAGTGTTCCTCTCGACAAATGTGTTTGTCAAATTCAGAAATTCAGGCCAAAACCAGTCGTGAATGAATGAATGGGTGGGCCTGCTGGCAGCATGGACTTGGTTGTTATTGGGATGAGAGGTGTGCAGAGAAGTGCAGAGAAGTGTCGTGGGGAGGCAACAATGGTGGGGCAAGAAGATAGTGGCGGGTGGCTTTACAGGAAAGTTCATGTGAGAAAGTGATGCGGAAGAAACTATTTGGCATCAATCAATGTGTCGGTGTATCCTCCTTGCTTGTGTGATCTAATGCATGTGTTTATATGCTACCTACAATATATATATGATCTGATGCATGCCTATCTGCTAAGCCTACAATATGTGATAAGATCTTGAAAAGGACCCTCTTCGCCAAAAACTAAAAATGCATTATCGGTGTGAGGTTAAAGTGCAAGGATAGCTAAGTGGAATGGTACTGGAATTGTGCCTTGATCTAATGCCATTCCAAAGTTATAAACAGTTTTGCTTCCATTCTTCACAATATCCTCAAACGAGAAAACGCGTATTGAAATTTCCCTTGGTTGATGATGTCACATTTTCAAGCGCTACACTGTTTATCTAGGTTGCCATGGAAACCGAAGGGAAATTCCCGCGTCCCCGTATTTTCATTCCGTGTATGCGGCAGCTTCGTGTGGCTTGTCTATTTTTTAAAGCTTTTTTTTTTAACTGCTCGCTTGGATGGAAGGAAGCGCTTCTTGGCCTTGAAACTTTGCAGAAAGATAGAGCAATGGCCCAAGATGCCTCCAAGGTAATTTATGAAAACATCATGATTCATAACCTTGGCAGCTATTTCAGGTTCTAGTGCAAAATCAGTTGTTAGGCGAAGTGGGCCCTTTTCTCAGATCCCATCACATATGTGTAATATATCCCCCTTGCTTGTGATCTAATGCATGTCTACATGCTAAGCATATATACATGTATGTACTGCACTCTCTCATGAGGTATCTGTAATGATTCGGGTCATTAGATTTTGCAGTGTATTTCTCTATGTGGGAAAGGGGCGTTATAGCCGGCAGCTATTAATGCAAGTGGCACAGGCTAGGGTGATTAGGATTTCCTGCCATGGTGTGCCTATTGGTTGAAAGGCAGCATATACAGTTTCCCAGGTGACAAAGACTAGATTTCAGATGGCAGTTTTGTAATGCAAGGTGCTGACCACATCAAAGGAACATTAAATTAATGTGGCCACTAATGCTCGCTCCTCTTAGCTCTGTTGCTATCATAGCATTGTTGTTTCTAATCGTGCTCTGTTGCTATCATAGCATTGCTGTTTTCTAATCATGCTCTGTTGCTATCATAGCTTTGCTGTTTTCTAATCATGCTCTGTTGCTATCATAGCATTGCTGTTTTCTAATCATGCTCTGTTGCTATCATAGCATAGCTGTTTTCTAATCGTGCTCTGTTGCTATCATAGCATTGCTGTTTTCTAATCATGCTCTGTTGCTATCATAGCATTGCTGTTTTCTAATCATGCTCTGTTGCTATCATAGCATTACATGTTTTCTAATCGTGCTCTGTTGCTATCATAGCATTGCTGTTTTCTAATCATGCTCTGTTGCTATCATAGCATTGTTGTTTTCTAATCGTGCTCTGTTGCTATCATAGCATTGCTGTTTTCTAATCATGCTCTGTTGCTATCATAGCATTGTTGTTTTCTAATCGTGCTCTGTTGCTATCATAGCATTACATGTTTTCTAATCATGCTCTGTTGCTATCATAGCATTACATGTTTTCTAATCATGCTCTGTTGCTATCATAGCATTGTTGTTTTCTAATCATGCTCTGTTGCTATCATAGCATTGTTGTTTTCTAATCATGCTCTGTTGCTATCATAGCATTGCTGTTTTCTAATCATGCTCTGTTGCTATCATAGCATTACATGTTTTCTAATCGTGCTCTGTTGCTATCATAGCATTGCTGTTTTCTAATCATGCTCTGTTGCTATCATAGCATTGCTGTTTTCTAATCATGCTCTGTTGCTATCATAGCATTGCTGTTTTCTAATCATGCTCTGTTGCTATCATAGCATTACATGTTTTCTAATCGTGCTCTGTTGCTATCATAGCATTGCTGTTTTCTAATCATGCTCTGTTGCTATCATAGCATTGCTGTTTTCTAATCATGCTCTGTTGCTATCATAGCATTACATGTTTTCTAATCGTGCTCTGTTGCTATCATAGCATTGCTGTTTTCTAATCATGCTCTGTTGCTATCGTAGCATTGCTGTTTTCTAATCGTGCTCTGTTGCTATCATAGCATTGCTGTTTTCTAATCGTGCTCTGTTGCTATCATAGCATTGCTGTTTTCTAATCGTGCTCTGTTGCTATCATAGCATTGCTGTTTTCTAATCATGCTCTGTTGCTATCATAGCATTGCTGTTTTCTAATCATGCTCTGTTGCTATCATAGCATTGCTGTTTTCTAATCATGCTCTGTTGCTATCATAGCATTGCTGTTTTCTAATCATGCTCTGTTGCTATCAAAGCATTGCATGTTTTCTAATCGTGCTCTGTTGCTATCATAGCATTGTTGTTTTCTAATCATGCTCTGTTGCTATCATAGCATTGCTGTTTTCTAATCATGCTCTGTTGCTATCATAGCATTGCTGTTTTCTAATCATGCTCTGTTGCTATCATTGCCGTCTCGCACAGAAACCTGCTGCAGAGAAACTGCTCAAGACCACCAACAATGACCTGGATATGGCCATCCTCCTCTCCTCTGGTCCGGAGGAACTTGGAGGAACGACGCCAGCAGCAACAACTCCAGCAGGTGAAGGTGGCAATGGAGGATGCTACCCTCCCATGAAGGATCTTCCCACCAGACTCTCCCATTGCAATAAGGTTCCCATGCCCGTTGTTATGGGCTCGCCGTTTGATGTTACAGGCTGTGCAGGAGGTTCCTCTCTAGCACCGGAAGGGAGCTCCTTGCAGCAGCTGAAGAACGCAATGACACCATCGCCGTCGTCGTCTTCTCAGTCCCAGGTCCAGATGTTGAGATGGCTCCACATGCAGCAGCAGTATCTCCTCAACCAGATCCAGATTGGGAACCTGCAGTCTGGAAGCATCCCGTCGCTGCCTCTGAACTTGCAGAATTACCAGCAGCTCCTGGGGCAGCAGCTCGTTCTGATGCAGAAGAAGCAGCAACAATTGACGCAGCAGCTTAAGCTTGCCGGAGCCCCTGCTGGGAATGGGGCTTCGAGCACCCTTCACCATCAAACGAATCTGAAGTTGCAGCAGACCCAGCAAGTGATTGCTCAAATCAACGATCAGCTGGCTCTCATTTCACATCTCTCCTCTGGCTCATCCGTCTCTCAGCCGAAGGCTCCCTCGCCCAAATCTCAACAAGAGCTCAGCTTTTTGGGTTCATCTCAGATCCCTCTGGTGGGCAGCACACCAACTGGCGATGCGATGAAGCTTGGAGGAGGAGGAGGAGGAGGAGGGGGAGGAAGGTCTCATTCCACCAGTGGGGCGATGATGTTGGACGAAGGACTTGACTCCAAGAGCTTGATGTTCGGTGTACAAGGACTCTCTCTGGGAGGAAATTACAATGCAATGCCAAGTCACAATGCACGCAGTACCTCTCGTCTCCACCAGATCATCTCCGGTTCCCCCAGCAGCACCGAGGGTTTGATCGGAGGAACAGGAGCAGGGAGTCAGGGGAGTTCATCGTCAGGAGGCTCTCAGGTGTCCTCTCCGTTCTCTCCTCCACTTGGCGGCAACAACGCCCCCTCCTACTCAATTGGAATCAGCGGTGGAAGCGAGGGGCCGCCGTCATTTGGGAACATGGGAATGCCCACCACTACAAACACCACGCCTTCCCCGTTCCTCACCACAGGCAAATCCTTCAGCGAGATCCAGGAATTCAAGCCTGGCGTACCGTGGCAGCCGAGAAACCAGGGCCAAGAACCGGTCGGCGGTCAGTACCTGTCCAAGCAAAACTCCATGCCCGGAGGAGTAATGGGGGGGAGGATGCACGACATGCAGCTGCAATCCCCCACGCACTTTGGAGTAGCCTCTCCCATGCTTGACTCAGGAGGAGGAGGAGGAGGAGGAATGGGATTTTCGTCAAGACCATTTCCTGGCGGTAGTGGTGTGCCACACAAATACATGAGATCAAACAGTGCGGGCAGTGGCTTCTACCGAACTGGTGCTGGGGGAGGGGGAGGAGGAGGTTATATGAATGGCGGTGCAGGGAAACGATTGCCTTCTCCTGCTACAGTGAACAAGTATAGTGTCCAGTACAATTCAGCGAGCGGCCCGCGCACAGACATTCACCAAGGAGGCAGTGGGGTATGGAACAACATGACGGCTCAACAAGACCCGCCCGGAATCGGGAGTTACGTTAGTTCTGGGCACTCGCAGACGCGCACTTACTATCCACGACCGAGCAACCCCAACAATGCCCCATCTCCAGGAGCCGGGTCGTCATGGAAACAACAACAGCAACAACAACAACATCAGCAGCCACAGTTTCCTGGCCACCCGGCTGGCTCTCGCCGAATGGCTCCACCCTCCAGCCTCATCCCGAGATCATCAGCAGGGGGCAGTGGATTGTACGGTTCTTCCAAGAGCATTGGAGGAACGCCCATCGGCTCTCACAATTTATTCTACAGCACTTCGTCTTCCTCCTCAGGCTCGTCGTTTTCCTCGATGCCGGCTCATCCCATGGAGGAGAAGAAATGGGGGGGCTTCCCGCCTAACCCTAACATGACCTCATCACCCAGCATGATCTCGGGCTCCGTCTGGAGCGCTGGTTCTGACGAGCCCCTCCCTCTCGCAGGCCAACAAAGGAACCAGTGGGGAGGAACAGTGGGAGGTGGACCAAGGAAGGGTGACCGTGACATGAGTAGGCTCTGGAATCAGAATTTGGAAATGGACATGGCTGCCTCTTCCAAACCAATGTCCCGGACCAGGCCTCCGGGGCTTTCGATGAACTGCGATGACCCTTTGTCTTCGTCTTCTTCGGTGTATACACCCACTCACCCGCCAACTCCTTCACATGGCGTTGTCATTTCAGCTGACCGACACGCAGGCTCCGCCTCCTCTTCCTCGGTGTCCACGCCGTCCTTTGCTTCGGGGAGCAGTACGTGGGGACAGGAAGAGCCCCACAAGGACGTGTTCAGTCCGGAGCCCTCGTTTGCGGAGTGGCAGGCAGGAAAGAAAGCCCGTCTGTCCGTGGTGAAGCTTCCATCGGATGTGGCCACCTCACCGTGGCTTGTCATGAGGAACGTAACCAGTCAGGTACGTAACGTAGGCATGAGCAAAGAAGCTCGCACAAACACTCCAAAGTTCCTACTATTTGTGTGCCCGATACGTGCATATTATCGTAAGGGGATAGTTTTCAAGGGCATTATTTGTATGGTTGATTTAAATCCCGAATTTCAACTGCATTAGGAAACTGTACTGAGCGTGTGCAATCAAGTCGAATGTTGAACTTAATTATACTTTAGCCCCCAGCCAAATGGCAGTTATATACCTGAGTTAGGGCAATTCCTACATACTGAGCCAACAGCAGTTATATACCTGAGTTAGGGCAATTCCTACATACTGAGCCAAGCAGCAGTTATATACCTGAGTTAGGGCAATTCCTACATACTGAGCCTACTGAGCCTAGCAGCAGTTATATACCTGACTTAGGGCAATTCCTACATACTGAGCCTCTGTGGCACACGTAGATGCCCACACCCACTTTGATAACGGCATGCATTTTAGCATCTGCAAGGTGTGCAATCTCAAATTTTAGCTTTCGTTAAGGGGGTAGTAAACCATTTTTCTGAAGATCTGTGTTCCAAATTTGTATCGTTCATAACTTTTTTGTTTTTCATCCTTTACAGATACTTTTTAGATCAAAAGAAAGACTGGTTCAATAGCTTTAAAATGACATATTACATGAAGGCTACTAATGATTTTTCATGTTTGTACATTTGCCACAGATAGACTCCCTTAGAACCTTACCCTTGTCACTCGACAAAAATCTTAAAAATCACAGATTGTCAGTGACCACTTCCCATTCACAGTTTGTGTAACATAGCCACATACGTAAAGTATGATAGAGACAGTTTTGCCACAATGTACTTGGAAGTGATTTGGGAGGTCAATGAAAATTCGTAATGAAAAAGCATGAAATCCGTGTCGAACATCAATGCATTACTCAAGACCAGTATATACACAAAATAAGAAAAAGGATTCTATCAAACTTTAGAGCATAGAAAGAGCTATAAAATGGTATATTATGGAATTGTTCTAGATAAATATTCACCGAGAGAGATTTTTTGAAAGTCCAAAAACACACCTTTTTCATAATACTCATAATACAGCTTTGAAGGGGAGACAGTTGCATTTTGGGGGGGGGAATGACCCACATGCTTTTTTGTGTGTGATAACCACTTTATAACTCCATAGATTCCGTAAACTTCATGGTAAGGACTTGATATATAGCTCAAAAGATAGGTCTCTCTATGTGCTCTCTGTTGATACTAAAATATTTTTCACAGGTATAACTATAGCCAAGTTAGGGGAGCTACAAGTGGAGGGACCTAAAAACTTGAATGCCCACATAAATAACTACAGATTGCCAAGTGCTAAAAATTTAAAATTAGCACGGGTGGCTAGAGGAAGCCCTACTCTATGTAATGAGTGTTTTTATTAGGCGTTAAAATTTAAGTACGTGGTCAAGCGCGCGGGTAGAAAATGAATTTCTTTAAAAATCCATAAAACTCATTTTCCACCCTAGCGCTTGACCACGTACTTAAATTTTAACGCCTAATGAAAACACTCATTACATAGAGTAGGGCTTCCTCTAGCTACCCGTGCTAATTTTAAATTTTTAGCACTTAGCAATCTGGAGTTATTTATGTGGAGGTTGCAGGCATTCAGGTTTTTAGGTCCCTCCACTTTAGGTCTAGTAACTTGCCTATAGTTATACCTATGAAAAATATTTTAGTATCAAAAGAGAGCACACAGAGAGACCTATCTTTTGAGCTATATATCAAGTCCATACCATGAAGTTTGCAGAATCTACGGAGCTCTAAAGTGGTAACCATAAGTTTTGGGGGGGAAACAGACATCATTTACACACCCCATGCAGTACAGGTGTGTACAAAATGCATGCATGAAATCCTCCATAACTTTTTTTCTGAACCAGAACAGCCTTCCAAGGTTTTTACACAGGTCATGCAGAGCTATAGGTAGGATATAAAAGGAAGAATTTTTTAAAAGAAAATTTTCAGAAAAATGGTTTACTACCCCCTAACAAAACATGAAATTTATAAACCACCAAAATTTTAGCCCTTAATTGTAGAGCTTTGTAGACTGTTTGCTTTAAAAAACAACACTTCACATTCCACTTCCATCAAATGACCTTCATTCTACTACTACCAGTATGTAATGGTTGTGATGTATGGTTGTGATGTCACCAGTATGTAATGATTGTGATGTCACCAGTATGTAATGATTGTGATGTCACCAGTATGTAATGATTGTGATGTCACCAGTATGTAATGATTGTGATGTCACCATGTATTTAGCCATGCCACTCCTCTCACACTCTTGATCTATACTGCTACACAGGTGAGCTCCAGTGCCATAAAGGACGTGTGCTCTGAATTTGGGGTGCTGAAGGTGTGCTACACGTCCCATCTGTCTGAGTGTGCTCTCCTCTGCTACTCAAGCATCGAAGAAGTGATTCAAGCCAAGACCGCACTGGACAAAAACCCGACCATCAACGGCGTCCCAGTCACAGTCCAGTTTGCCTCCGAGTCTGCCATCAAGGAAATCTGCGAGCAGCTTCAGCTCAGGCTTGACTTAGATCAGCAGCAGCAGCAAACTAAAGAAGGCAAGCATTTGCCATGGAGTTTCAGTGCCTCGCAGCAGGCGAATCAGAGTCTCCCTACCTCTGCTGCACTCCCAAACATCTCGTACTCCACTCCAAGCCAGTGGGAAAGCCACACCCAAGTACCCTCTTCGTACCCGTCACCAATGGACGGTAATGGTGGAGGTGGAAGCAGTCATTTTAGCCATCAGGACAGTGAGCTGAGCACACCTGGCTCCTCCGTGTGGAGTGATGGAGGCTTTCTCTCTGGTTTCTCTTCATCCTGGCACAACAGTCTCTCCTCAGGAGTTCTCAGCGGCGGGGGATCCGCTGGAAACAGTTTGAATGCCGACAACAACAGTGGCTGCTTTCCCTTGGTCTCCCCGCACCATGACACGCCAGATCCACCTTCTCTCTCTACCATCAGCAGCAGCACAAACAGCACAACTGCACAGCATTTTCTGCCTGGGGGGCTGTTTTAAAGAGTCGAGGGAAAAGAGAGAGGAGCAATTTTTCATGTATATCTCCAACCTCATACCCCCTTCTTATTTTTTCCCAACCACTCGATATCTGGTAACTGTAGATATTTTGATTATGTGCACCCCACCCTCCCCCTGTGTGTGCATGTGAGTGTGTGTGTGTGTGTGTAGCTCGGCCCTTCTAGTTATTCATTGCTCCTAAAATTCATTGCTCCTAAAAGCAAGCTAAACAATGTAAGTAATATGATTGATTCTTAATGCCAAAGCTCATTAGTCGAGTTAAGAAAAACATGCACACCAAAAAAAAAATAGAATAAAAAATTAAAATAAACTTTTTTGTCTTCTTTTTTTCTTTTTTTATTATTATTTTTTTAACCAAAAGGGGTGAGGGTTCACACTTAGGGGAAAGTGCATCGCAAGAATGCATTTACATTACGACAACTACATCATTTCATTAGCACTACATTATTATTATTATCATTTATTATACCACCTGTCACTCCCTCTATGATACAATGCTAAGCTCTATCCGAATGTTATAGCCCACGACAGAAGCTCTCCTTAATTGTATTTGATATGTTGACTGGTACTCGTCATTGTTCACACCTTCCTACTAAATAAAGTCATTTTCCACAGGCAGTGTCATGTACGTAGTTTTGTGTAGATGCGTTTTGCATACCCAACTATAAATATCGGGTTTTTCTCCTTCAGATTTTTCCCTCACCTTCACCCTCCCCCCTCACCCTCCCCCACTTCTTAAGTGTTGGGGAGTGCTAACTATTATGATCATTTTATAATATTCAAGTGTTCATCATGGTTTGTTGTGTTGTTGTTGACCACGAAATGTACCAGAAACTTCAAGGATAGTTATTACTATATATGTATTATTTTTGATTTCCAAACAGGCTTGATTCCATTGCTATTTACATAAGAATTACATAAGAATTTTTTGTGTGTAATAAGAGTCGTCATTTCTTGTTGGTTGTACACTGGAAGTGTAGTTCAGGTTGTTTGCGTTAAATTCGCTAGTTAACAGCAAGTTTTCTTTTTCCACCCGGTCGAACGCATACTTAAATTTTAAAAAACACTCATTGCATAGAGTAGGGCTTCCTCTAGCCACTGGTACTAATTGGTACTTTGCAATCTGGAGATATTTATGTGGAGGTTTCAGGTTTTTGAGGGTTGTAGCTCCCGTAACTTGGCTATAGTTGTACTTATGAAAAATATTTTAGTATCAACAGAGAGACCTATCTTTTGAGCTATAATATTATATCGAGTCCATAACGAAGTTTACGGAATATATGGAGTTATAAAGTAGTAAACACCAAACCCATGTGGGTCATTCCCCCCCAAAATGCAACTGTCTCCCCTTATTAAATAGCTTCGACTCAATGGTTGTTGGTGTCGAGTAATTAAGTTGCTGGGTTGCTTTTAAAGGGGGGAAATCATGCGTCTACCTACCCGTTATGTTGGCAATCTTGGAAATTGAAACCAGATTACATTACACTGTAATACAAGTCATTTTGGTTGCCCGTCGATAAAACGTGTTCAGAAGCAGCAGTGGCTGAATTGAAATGCTCTCGTTAATATATCTTGATGTCTCTTCCCACCAGTTCGCTCGTTTGATTAGGACTTGTCTGAAGTTGGACTGTGTTAAGGATGTCTAAAAGCCCCCGTGTCATGCATGTGGGTGTGGTACAGTGCTTTGAAGGATACTTACGACGAGGCCACTTTCCCTTCAGAATGGAATGTTGTTGACGCACATGTTTGCACACATTTATAGATTATAAAACGAGCAGGCCCTCTTCTGTTGTGATGAGTGAAGGCATGAGACGAGTGCGCAAGGCGTTATTTGATGACTGGCTAACTACTCAGTCCATAAGTGTACATAATAATTATAATGACTTTATAAACTGACTGTTTTGGCTAGATGCTCTAGCCTTCATCAGGGAATAATGACTAGATGCTCTAGCCTTCATCAGGAATAATGACTAGATGCCCTAGCCTTCATCAGGAATAATGACTAGATGCCCTAGCCTTCATCAGGTATGACTAGATGCTCTAGCCTTCATCAGGAATAATGACTTCTAGCCCTCATCATGAATAATGACCAGATGCTCTAGCCTTCATCAGGAATAATGACTAGATGCTCTAGCCTTCCAGGAATAATGACTAGATGCTCTAGCCTTCATCAGAAATAATGACTAGATAAATGCTCTAGCCTTCATCTAGCCTTCATCAGGAATAATGACTAGATGCTCTAGCCTCCCTCAGGAATAATGAGATGCTAAGACTTGCATGCCCAAAACAACAAGGCCCCAATACATCTCTCTTGGTATATTGGTTCCATAGCATTCTCTTAGATCAACTCAATGCACTCTCACTAGACAATGGCTTTCAACCATCAACTTAAATTCGTTTCTTTGTTTCAGCAAGACTCCGTTGAGAAGCTTTGAGCAGCAAGTGATATGCTGCATCGAGCACTAGCTTGCCTCGCAGGTAGTCTATTACTGATGTGGATTTCCATGTACAAATGCCGTGTTGAGGTCTGAATTAAGGTGTGTGGAACTAGAGAGATGTTTGTGACTTGATGCACTTATCAAGTCGTCAAATAAAAATTAAAAAAGGTGGCTATAAAATATATATTCCAGCAATCATCCCAAAAATGCAGGCATGATGCATTAAATAGTTGAGCATACGAGCACATCTTCGATAATGCATCAAGAATGATGAATGCAAATCCTCATGTTGGTGATTCTAAAGGTGATTTATGTAGTTTTATAAGCTGACTGTGGCTGATAATATTTGTAACCGGGACTCGAAACAGAAATGTTACAGCATATTGGATCCTCTCTGGTCGTATATCCCTTTTATTTAATGTGCAACAACCATTGCCAATAATCAATGGTCTAAGTATTAGGCCAATACTAACCTAAGCACACTCTTCTCCCCAAATCTTGCAAGCCAGCTCTTTTGATCTCTGACCTGCTAAGTAGGGGGGGGGGGGGGGGTACCATCATTACACTACAGCTCCATTTTGGCCATTTCATAGGAATTTATGAAAGCAACAAACATTTCAAATGTTCGTGACTGTGTAGGAGGAGGACATCTGTTTAGAACCTGGTGTCTTCACGAATAAATTGAAGCCCCCAACTTGTGGTTGCACATATTTTGGTATGGTTACAACAAAGCACCAGATGGAATTGTTAAACAAAGTATTATAGGAATTCAATTACGTGAGACATCATGGCTGGATGTCTAGTGACACGGCTTGTCTAGTGACACCGTTTAAAAATGTTAAAAGAAAATGTTTGAAGTTTAATAGACAAATTTTTAAACTATAAACAGTTGAAATGCCTCCCACTTCTAATCACTATATAGAACGGCACGAAAAACTAGGGGAAAAAGCAAGTTCTGGCGTTTTGTCAGAGAGCTCAAGTCGGAGAATGACTCGACCTTCACTGCTGTCGACATGGTTCTTCAGCTTTCAGAGCTTTTAAGAAGCATCAGTGATTTCTCTGCACTTCGGAAGTTGTGATCACAGATGTCGACCATCGTGTCACTTTCCCACTAACTCTAGCTCTCTAGACAACCACTAAAACTTCATTTTCTCTCTCCATGCTTTTAATAAAGACAAAATTAATGGTGGCTGTTTCAAATGTTCATTGTAGTTCTCCAGACATTTTTAGCCAGCCAATGGATATTCAGTCGTGATGTATATACTTGAATTCTATATATTTTTGTGCACCCGTTCCATTTTTGCCACAGATCAAAACAAAAACAGTTAATAAGTGAAATATCTTCTATTACAAACAATACAACAGACTTTTTTTGGTTTTGTTCAAACTATCTCCACAATCCCTCCAACTGCTTCTAATGTATCTGACAGCTTTTGAGCCTCTTCTTTATTAACATTGGTCTTCATGTCTTGGGGAAGGCTTTCCACAAATTTCTTCGCCTATCAATGACACAAATTTATCACATAATGCTTTGGTCGACTTGACACACAGTAACAAATAACTCTACCTGGACTAAATTCATTCCTTCTGTCAGAGCCTTGATCTCTTTGATGAGTTTTATCTTTGAACCATCAGAAAATTTTACCAGCTTAACAGTAAAGGATGTTTGAACCTCTTGTGGTTCTTCTTCTTCTGCCTCCTAACAACAAATGTCCAATGCAAGAAAAGAGGTTGCACAAGCATACGTTTATTTACAGAGTTTACCAACATGTTCAATCTAGTGGGTTTCCCATAGAAATATTCATTGACCTACTTCATCTTGCTGAAAAACTGGCAATAAAGCAAATCTATTGTCATCAATCGACAACCTCCCTCAAACCAGTATGAGTCTGTGTCAGCATAAAGATATTGTCAACCAACTTCAACCCAGTTTGCTGTAATCCAGTGAAGTTTCTATCGAGCTTTTATCAATCTACTTCAAATGCCTCAACCCAGTGAGATGATCAGTGTACCCCCATACAGCTATTGTCAACTAACTTCAACCATGTGATGCATGCTTTCAGGCCTGCAATTATAGTATCAGTGGCTCATCACTCTGGCATTGTCATACCAAATAATACCTTCTGTGCATCTGCAGGAGGAGACATTGCAGCCATGACTGGTGCATCTGGGATGTTCAGTGTAGTCTGCAAACACAATACACATTGTACATACTGACCCTTTACCGTGCTTACTTGTTGGAATATTTACATGCACAAACTTACCTGGTGCTTACCTATTCCTTCATTAGTTACCCAGTACTTATTACTACAGTTAAATCATGTTACATACCTAGTGTGAACCATTCATACTCGGTATACGAAGATTTCAATATAACTTTACCTTGAGCAAGTCATTCAGTTGCGAGGTCTCTAGCAATGTTAGTACAGAGATGTCTTCCACAATCTTCTTGATCTTGTCTGGGTAAATCTTGGCTTGCCCTTCAAGGGAGGGGCGAGGAATTGGAGGTGAAGGAGAGGCACAGGCTGCCTCTGTGAGAAGCCTGTGCACACCGCAAGGTGGCTTGGCTAATCTGAACAAGAAGTCGCAATTTACAATCACCAGCTTAATGTCCTTGGGTGTGTAATATCGAAACGCTCGCACATAACATTTAAAAATAAAAACCTGCAAGGGAAATCTGTCTCGCTAGACGAGACATAATGCAGCACTGACATACCTTCTACTTCCCAGTAGTTGCCCCAGGCTACTACGTCCATGCCGAGCAATCGCTCTCTGGGACATTTTTACAACCTAGGACGATGAAATCCTTCCACGTGGATTGATTTAGACCACACCCATCTCAACACAAAAATCCATCTGGTCACCTCAATAATTAACTTCGAATTATATTCACTCACTAGATGCTCTCGCCAGCTTCATTCCTGATAAAGGATAGGGCATCTAGTCTTAACGTCGCGTGAATACAATTTGAAGCCGATTATTGAGAAGTTAATTTTAATGCTATGTCAACTGAGAGTTCATCGATTATTTTCTTGCATTCTCAAAGCAGTTGGACCAACTTTCATGTTTTTAAATCCCTTCTCCCCACGACGATGAAATCCTTCCCAGAAACCGTTACACGTGGGTTGATTTAGACCACACCCATCTCAACACAAAAATACATCTAGTCACCTCAATAATTAACTTCGAATTATATTCACTCCACTAGATGCTCTCGCCAGCTTCATTCCTGATAAAGGATAGGGCATCTAGTCTTAACGTCGCGTGAATACAATTTGAAGCCGATTATTGAGAAGTTAATTTTAATGCTATGTCAACTGAGAGTTCATCGATTATTTTCTTGCATTCTCAAAGCAGTTGGACCAACTTTCATGTTTTTAAATCCCTTCTCCCCATGGATCTATATACACATACATTATCTTATCATATGCATCAAGTGTTGTAATTATACGAGACACAAGTTCAGAGCAAAATAAGAGTCATGAGTAGCCAATTTTCTTCTCTGTCCTCAACTTTCCATCGCCTGAATGGACAAGCATAAACATACAACATACAACAGTCAATACTTTCAGATTTAACATCGTACAAATACAGTACTTAAAATGTTTCTGTAACTTTCAATAAAGCCCATCACGTGCAGATTTACAGTACTCTAAATTGATTTTTTTTTTTAAGTACTGCACATGACGCAGGCGTGTTGCACATTTTCCTTTGAGTTCTTGTTCAGAGCAGACTAAGTTCAGATCAAAGCACTTTACTGAATGGACTTGATATGTAGCTCAAAAGATGGGTCCTCTGTATGCTCTCTTTTGATACTAAAAATGTTAACCATGCCAAAGTTACCTGCAGCTAAAGTGGGGTACCTCAAAATCTTGAAGGCCTGATGAGTTGGCTGCATTGTGGCTCCTGATAAGAAAGTGTACACACACTCCATCACCCTCCAACTCATCCATGTAACAACTCACCAGCCATCAAGTCTTGAATGACTGTGACTGATAGAGCTGTACAAACACTCAAGTATATTAAAAGTGTACTTGTGTTCATGTGAAGGGTGGTCTAAATTATACCACCAGCCATCAAGTCTTGAATGACTGTGACTGATAGAGCTGTACAAACAACACTCAAGTATATTAAAAGTGTACTTGTGTTCATGTGAAGGGTGGTCTAAATTATACCACAGAAACACTTCAAAAAATTTGTGGTAATGACGGAAGAAAAGGCCGAGTCGGGACACATCCTAGTATTGCAAACAGACCTAAACTCTAGGCTGGTCATGGGAATACTGGAACCGGCTCCAATATGGTTATTTATACGCTAATACAAACGAATGCAAGGCATAGTGCGAGCTGAAACACCCTGCTAAGCATTTGTTTCGTGCCCTTGTACTTTTGTTTGACAATTGTACAGTGCATCTTTACAGATGCGAAAATTATGCACGGCTGCACAACCAGATGCTCTGCAATACAATGATGCCTTGTTTGAAAAATACAGCTGAGAGGAGACCAGCTCCTCCTAAGACGGGAAACGGAGTGAGGTCACCAGGCAATGGTTGCAAGCTGATGTACTTCTAGAGTACCGAAGAAAGACCATGTGATAAAGAATTCCAGACACTACGAGTGATGTCATCAAGCGTACCCACTGGCCGACAGAACTATCCGAGTGCTGAAGGGAAAGAGATCAGACAATGATACCTTGTTTCAGATATCTTGCACTCATGATCCATTTGTGTTCAGCGTATTCTCCATCATTAGCCTCCTCGGACTATTCCAGTCATTTTCCCTTCACACACCTGCTATTTAGCCTTCTGTGTCTGCGAGAGAGCAGCACCCACGAGTGGCAGTACACACACAAGGAATTGTACCTTCACCTCACAAAGCTTGATATAACTACCTCATTACAAATCTTGTATTCCACGTCAATAGCTACAAAGGATAGCTGTATCATAATGAAACTCAACCGTCCCTGCCCTGACAGTAACTGTACCGCCAGTCGACACTTCCATGCAGGCATTTATCTTTCTTCGGTTTTCGAATGTCAGCCCATTCTCACGATCTTTTTCGTTACGACAACCATTTCCTTGTTAACATAAGCCCCTTCTATTCAAGATGGGGGGCCGACCACTCTAGTCTTGGCTTCTTTTCCAAATCTGTAGTGATGGCTCACTTCGATTGCCAACTATTTTCAAGAAGAAAAAAGGAAGTTGTGAACCGGCTAGTATCAGTTCCAGTGTAGATTTTTTTGTTGTTGTAACTGGTTGACAGCCATAAGTGCACACACATGTACAAAGTCACGCAACATGGTAATTAACACTCCCTACATATTATTTTGTAAATGCCCCCCCCCCCCCCCCCCCAAACAACAACACACACCAAAAAAACAATCCCGTTAATATATAGACACTCCATTTCAAATTTTACCTTTTCCCAAATGGGAAAACACAAATTCTGTTTTGTGAACCAATTAATTCCCGTTTTCACATATTTATGTATATATACAGTATTTATGTCTACAGAGAATGATAATATTTGCTAACAGGCATACCATACCGTTGATACTTACTAAACCGGCCTTCAATGTCTCCATTGTAATACAGCGTAAGTAATCGTTTAGTATTTTCTTCTACGAGGCTCTCCCTCCGGTTGTTCAAGACATGTTTACACTGGGAGAAACTTCTCTCCACGTCGACAGAGCTGACTGGCATACAGATTATAGCTTCACAGCCAGCAGTGGAAACCGATCACTCATGCCAGAATTTAGGGAGATCTAAGGGGGTGGGGCAGCATCTTCCTTAACCTGGTTATCCTCCTCTAACAACCCTGTGGAAGGGTTGAGCAGAGCTTTGATTTCGTCACCATAGTAACTGATGTCATGTCCAAGGATAGATAGCTGGCGAGGGTAAAAAATACCAAAAGCTCTGTAGAAATTGTGTGCAGGATGCTTTACTTGACTTCCTCTCTGGAAAGATGCTCCTTAGACTTGAGATGATCCTCAATTCTAAACAAGCTTAGGTTATGGTCACAAAACTTGCAAAACAAAGACACCACCATCAGCATACATTAAAACTGTTTAGCTCTTGCTTCACGAGTTATTTTAGGTAATGGGGCACTTCTTCTTGGCCTCTTCGTAATCGTTGGACAGTCAAATTCATCTGCAGCAGGAGGTTTTTGGGTGTGCGTCATTTAGAATTCCTCAGTTAGGAACCGCCCCTCAAATTGTAACAGCTCAGTCCTAGTTTACATTTGAACTTATATAACACTAACCACTACTAAAACCACTTTACAATTTTATACACCCAACATTAGTAACTTCCATTACAGTCCTAGTTTACACTTGAACTTATATAACACTAACCACTACTAAAACCACTTTACAATTTTATACACCCAACATTAGTAACTTCCATTAGTGACCTGAACCCTTGTAGATGGCACTAAAACAATTAGTAACTGTTTTTTCTCCAATAGGTATATTGCTTTTTTGCTAATTGAATTCCATTATGGAAAAACAGAAGGTCTGTATATTGGCCAGAAAACAGCACTCAGCATGCCTTGAACTTGTCACGAAGGTAGTAAACAGGCACCCCCAAAAATGTATTAAAAAACCAACCCCCCCCCCCCCCCCCATGAAATCCATTTTTAATCCTTAAAATATATATATATATATATATTTTTTTTTAATGGAGCTACAGTCTCAAAGTTTTCACGGACTTGGTCCTAAATGCAAAAATTGTTCCCTCAAAAATTATTCGGTACAATAAGTTCAAGTAAGGAGTTCTAATAACCTAGAAAATTATTTCGCCAAACCATTTGTTACAACAATCCTCAAAACTTGACTTCCTTGAAAAACAAGTGTTATATATACATTATCTATACCGTTATCTACATACTTTCCCCCGCACAAAAGATGTGCATTTACCAGATGACTCATAAGTACATGTTTATCACTGGCTGAGAGGAGCGCTTTCATTTGGCACTAAAACGTGAGTAGGTAGGTGGTCAAGGTGTGCATTGAAAATCAATTCGAGAATTTCTCCCCCCCCCAGCAACCAACCCCACGCTTGATCACCTCGTTATGTTTTAGCGCCAAATGAAAATACTCATCCCATAGGGTAAGGCTTCCTCTTGCCATAGATACCAATTTCAACTGGTTGGCACATTCCAATCAGGAGCCGTGCTTGCAGCAAATTCACAGCAGATTTTGAAGTATCCTACTTCAGCTGTAGGTAACTTGGAATGGTTATACTTTTGCAACATGTCTAAAGAGAGCACACAAAAGAGCTATACATCAAGTTAAGTGTGCAAAAAAAATCTATGGAGCTCCAGTCGTAACCACATAATTTTGTTAATTTTTGTTAAATATCTCCAGTCGTAACCACATAATTTTGTTAATTTTTGTTAAATATCTCCAGTCTCCAGTCGTAACCACATAATTTTGTTAATTTTTGTTAAATATCTCCAAAGTCGTAACCACATAATTTTGTTAATTTTTGTTAAATATCTCCAAAGTCGTAACCACATAATTTTGTTAAATTTTGTTAAATATGGTTTAGCCGACCCACCCACCCATTTTAAGAAGGAACAAGGACAACCTACGTTGCAATTGACTTTATTCCTTGGAGTATGTTCAACCTTGGAGTATGTTCAACTACAGAAAAGCTGAGAACAATTCTTGGGACAGGCTCGCGTTGGCACCCTTCATGAGCCACTCTTCGTGCACCTCCACACGTGCACCATAAGTCCAATCTTCGGGGCATTGCTGTGGAGGAAGAGTTGCCTGCACTACTAGAAGACTTGTCAAGGCCAAGAAGTGTCCCTGCAGATGAGCAGCAAGCTTACTGGGAAACTATGGACAACCGTAGCTAATAATAGGCACAGTTGTACCAATAGAATTACTGCCTCAATGTTCTGTGAACTCAATGTTCTGTGAAAAATGTTGACTTTTTGATGATGACCAATGAGCATTTTTTCCAATGACATTAAGGTCAGCGCTTCACAGAGAGATACCACAACGACGCTTAAAAGAAAGATGTCTTTTACTGATGCAAGAGGGGCACATAAACAACTTCTCGTGCGCTGAACTTTCAGAGGCTCAATAACCTGAGTTCAAGGCAAGCGAATACTTGAACATGCCTTAAATAGATCTTCACCTCGCTATGGCTGCAGGTCGTAGCTCGGAGGAGACTAGAGCACTAACCAGATATTACTTGCTAGAAACACTTTGTAGGGCATAAGCTAGATTAGACTGTCCTATGCTGTAGCTAATGTCTACCTCCTCATCTCCTTCTGACACCCTCCTCCCCCTTCTTCTTGTGGAGTGTGGAGCATCATCCTTCGCCTTCTGACACCCTCCTCCCCCTTCTTCTTGTGGAGCATCATCCTTCGATGCCACTTCCTTTCTCCTTAACTCTGTTCTGCAGCACACGTCTCCTTCGAGTATGTGGGTGGCTCATCCCGAGAGGAGAAAAACTAACAACAGCATATATAATGTGTATTCCCTTTTGCAGTGAATGTTGCTCGTTGAAATACTAATGTGGACGCGACAACACAGATTGTTCAGTTTGTTGGAATGAAAAGTAAGACTGGATGCATTCCTGTCCATATCTGTTCATATGGCAAGGTAAGCACACAGGCCTGATCTAAACCAGGCGTGCATTCTTTAAGAAGGATGTCATGGTCGCACCCCTCATAATCTACACGCACCTGTCTGTATGCATCTAAGTCAGCATCAAGCTCATCAGCAGTGGGAGCAGGAGTTTTGGCAGCACCTCTGCCACGCCCTCTGCTTTGACCACGCCCCCTGCCTCCTCTGCCACGCCCTCTCACACCCCTGGGGAAAGGAGGAGGGAAGGAGGAGGAAAAAACAACAGTAGTGGCACTTGTCAGTTAAAAAGTCGTGCATGCACCTACCCTTCCTGTCTCTGTGGTGGCAAGTCCACTCTCTGTTTTACGTCAGTAGAGCTGCCGCCATTGACCTGTTGTGCCTGGTTCTGGTTCGCTACAACTTGGATGGTCATGGGGCGACCTACACAAATAAAAGAAAATCATTAGAAAGTATTTCCTGAAACTACATAACATCACCATTCTAAATAACAACAATAAAAAGTGACCACGCAAACTGAATCTCGCATTTCATTTCCCCGGCAATTGCCCAGTAGACTGCCGAATCATTTAAACTACTACTGTCTTTGAACCGTCCTTCCGGCCTGATGCAGCTGTTTCCGTAAGCACCGGGTACAACTACGAATCCCTTCGTCTTTAAAGAAACAAAGTGTTTATGGATGGATGTAGTTGGTATCAAGTGTTGTAGACACACCTTGACATAGCTTCTGGCTCCTTATTGGCTCTTAAACCAAATGCAGTTTATTGTTGTATTTGTGCGATTTCTAAAGATATCATCAATTGCTTTCTTCTGGGAAAAGCTTACATAAAGTCAGATTAGTAGGTGGTCCATCAGTTAATAACACACCACATACAAATAATACACACACACACACATATATATATAGTGCAGGAAATTACAACCAAAACCGGTTTGGACAATTTGTCCGAGTGCCATCATTTTTGTTCTGCCATTCTCAGACTTTGCAAGGTAATGCCTATACAAATAGCAACGTGTTAACGTTATAATCCTCA
Organism: Cladorhizidae sp. MBARI D1340-BT2; assembly: GCA_028752905.1. Classification (NCBI taxonomy): domain Eukaryota; kingdom Metazoa; phylum Porifera; class Demospongiae; order Poecilosclerida; family Cladorhizidae; species Cladorhizidae sp. MBARI D1340-BT2. Next base: position 9,309,320 of record JAQNBH010000013.1, read on the forward strand.
GACATATGCAACGCATTATTTAAAGTGGCGCATTATTTAAAGTGGTTGTGCATATTCTAGAGCATTCGTTAGTTTTACTCAAACAAATACACGAGAGATGCTTGCTTGGAAAGTGTCTGATGTCCGACTATAACTTCCTGCAATATATATATATAATATATAATATATAAAGACCATTTACGCTAAACACCGTTTTTTAATCTGCACATGGCAGTAGACTGCTCTAGTGATAGAAAATAGTCTTAATACTTTACTTCCGGTTTTGACAAGGTGAGTGACTAAAAAAGAATCCTTTAGCTCATGAGAAACGAGGTGCTCATGGATGGATTTCTTTGCTGAAGTTTTGGTAGCAATCAGTAGCTTTTGTTTGTTCGCTTACCTCAAATGGAGCCGATTCAAACACCAAACTGCAGCTTATTGAATTTGTACGATATCTCATCGTCCACGTCATAGTCCTCCGAGAAAGTGTCCGACAGTACAATGTGAGACCACAGGGACAATTATCACACAACAACAGCATGCACTCACGATTTTCCACTGAGCATACATTCTTTTCCAATATGAAGTGGGTTTTTTTGCATTTACTCAAGAGAAAAGTTATAGCTATAAATATGAAAAACAACCACAAATAAAGTCGGAAGTCGATTGATTGGCCAGACTCAATCTGCGCTACAACTTCTACCCCCCTCTCTCTAGTGATACAATCAAGCTGCAGCTGGCAACAGAATCAGCTTCACAGAGGTAAGCACACAGATAGTGATGCCTATAATTACACAACAATATGTTTACAACAACAAAATATCAGCAATGAATGCCTCGCTTTTCAAGGGTGAAGGGACTCGGAGTGCTTCCTTGGTAGGTAGGCACAGCCTGGTTCACGACGACGAGAAAACAGACGTGCATCAAGGCTTGAATAAACTTCTACAAGAAATATCAGCAATGAATGCCTCGCTTTTCAAGGGTGAAGGGACACAGAGTGCTTCCTTGGTTGGTAGGCACAACGATGATGAGAAAACAGACGTGCATCAAGGCTTGAATAAACTTCTACAAGAGCACATCCATTAGAAAACCGTCCAGAAGCAACAGGACTGGCCTTGATGAGACTCTCCAAGACGACAGTCTGCGCATGACCCGACCTTTTTTCAAGGCCTGCATGCCCTCATACAGGAAGTGAGCTATTTTACAATAACTCATTAAGTCTATTGGGCATAAGGAAAGGGGGGAAAAGGCATTCATCATACACTTTGTTTCATCTTTGAGTGTGAGAATGTGTCTCGACAGAGTGTGTATCGGTGCTTTATGATAGTCAGAAAGAAGAAGAAGGGGAAAAGGCATTCATCACACACTTCGTTTCGTCTTTGAGTGTGAGAATGTGACTAGACAGAGAGAGTGCGCATCAGTGCTTATAAGAATGCATGTTGCAAGCTACACTACATCACAGGGCACGGTAGATTCCAGGCCTGCCGTTTCCTAGTGTGGTAACATCTAAGCCTACTCCACTAGAAAACCAGCGCAGTTGCTAATACGGAGAGGTTTACTGCAGACAGCATTTAGCCAATACGAGCAAAAATGATTCAGAATAGAAGATGGAACACTCTCCATCAATCAACTTTGTCACTGACCTGTGACCTGCTGAAGGCAATGAAAGATTTGGAATAGTACGTGGAAAAAGATTTGGAATAGAAGATGGAAGAAGATTTGGAATAGAAGATGGAAGAAGATTTGGAATAGAAGATGGAAGAAGATTTGGAATAGAAGATGGAAGAAGATTTGGAATAGAAGATGGAAGATTTGGAATAGAAGAGATTGGAAGAAGATTTGGAATAGAAGATGGAAGATTTGGAATAGAAGAGATTGGAAGAAGATTTGGAATAGAAGATGGAAGATTTGGAATAGAAGATGGAAGAAGATTTGGAATAGAAGATGGAAGAAGATTTGGAATAGAAGATGGAAGAAGATTTGGAATAGAAGATGGAAGAAGATTTGGAATAGAAGATGGAAGAAGATTTGGAATAGAAGATGGAAGAAGATTTGGAATAGAAGATGGAAGATTTGGAATAGAAGATGGAAGAAGATTTGGAATAGAAGATGGAAGAACTCTAAAACAACACCCCTCCCCAGGCCGTAATCAAGTCGATTGAGGGGCCAACTGGCTATTCCTAAGACGCCGGATTACCATGATCTTTTGGCTTGTGCATATGCCAGGCTCACAGCTCACAATGCGAGAAAAAGGGCACATGCTACACATCAGAATGGACTTGATATCTACACGTTTGCAACACGTGTCCATTTTACTCACATTGAGAAATGGGCTTTAACATGCTCGAGACAAAAAGTGCTTTGCTTACTATAATCATAGCTAGGCCATCTAGAGTACCAACAGCAGCAACCCATTAGAGCCCTCCAGAGGAAATGAGAAGTTAATGGTTCTTACACAAATTTCAGTTTTAGTTACGGAATTCATGATTTTCTTTGGAACAACAACAGATCAACTACTGTCTAACTAAAATTACCAATTTCACAAAAGAAAATGGCTATCAAGTCACAGTCTTCAGGTTATCAAACCAGAAAAAGTGAAAATCATCTTGCCAATCTGCCAGCCTATTCATTCTACAAAGCAGCTAGAATATTTGACCCCCCCCCCCCCCCCCCCCCCCCCCCCCCCGACAGTTGCTAATTCTTGATCTTGATATCAATGTCAAAATCCTTTACTGGCCTTACTTGAAGAATAGCTGATCTATACACAGTTCAAGGAGGATGCTATTCCTAATCCTCCTGACCTCCCTACATCCTGGGAGAGCTTGAAAGGGCATTTCCTACTACATGCCAACATTTCTACTAAGGCAATATGGATGCCCGTAACATCTGTGGATGTGGAAAGGAGTTTTTCACAGTACAAGCATCTACTGAATAATCGAAGGTAGAGTCTTACTGAAGAAAACACATAAAGACTCGTCATGTTATATTTCAATAAAGATTTAGTTAAAACAATTTATGATGATCTTTTGTGTTTTTAATGCAACAGAACCAATGCAACAGAACCTTTGTGGAAAATTATATACCTCTATACCTCATAAAAGAAAAAGTGATTTTTTGTAATGATTTTTTTTTTGGTAATGGAAGTAATTTTCTTTGTAGTGGAAAAGTGATTTTCTTGTAACAGAAAATCATTGAGTCTACTTGCGTATCACATGACTTCAAGAAATGATTCAGGTGCATGCATGCCAAATAATTGAACAATTGGCCTTAAAAAGCTCATAGAATGTTAGATAAACTCGTCGGGTTTATCACCGACTTGTGACCCAAGGACCAATCCACCCCAAAAGCTTCCTCCCATTGAGATACGCTCGCCCTACAAGTTCATATCGTACCATCTAGGGGGACGTTGTTGTACTGTTGGACGGCATTCTGAGCATCTTGCGGCCTGGAATACACCACAGAGGCAGTGCCCAGGGAACGCCCACTCTTGTCGTAGTGCACTTCTGACTTCGCGACTTGTCCAAACTCAGAAAACAGCTCCTACAGGTATACAAACAAGAGTCAATAACTTGGTGGGCAAGCATCGAGTGCTGGGATTGTCCACTGGACCAACCTGACTGGACCAACCCACTAAACACACACACACTTGTCTCACACAGTGGTTCGTGAGGTTCAGTAAAAGGGGTGTTTCTGGCCTAATAACAGCTCAAAAAAGTGTGAAGTGTCATCAATGAGTACATGCATGCACACAGCCAACATCAATGCCCCTCTGAACCCTACAAAAGGGCTGGACAATACATAGCAAGAGCTCAGCATTATGGGGACAAGTGAGGACAGAAATAATGGTCATTATGCACACAACTTGGATGAAGCTGAAAACCTCAAAGATATTAGCGAAACAGAAGCACAATAGCTGAGGCCTGCACTTCATGACCGAAGTAGGTGGTGCACGATTGCCTATATAACTAGAGCAAATACTTTTCACAAACGGGCTATATAATGAATTTTCAGAGACAGCTGCTATATTCTAAAGGCATCCCTGGTGTCATTTGTAGCAATGTACAGATGCTAATAGAGGTTAAAAAGTTGAAATTTCACAATTCTTTTGATCTCTATACTGTGCAGTGCAGAAAGTGTGCAACACTTATTATCACTGAAGATGCATTTAATTAGCAGAGGAATCCCCCTCCCCAAATATTAAAAAAAGCAGCCAGCATTGTCATGAGCAGGGATTTGTGTAGCGTTTGATTGACCGACATGTCCAGATAACTGAAGTTTGGATAACTGACTTCCTACTATACCTCATTAATTAATGTGCATGTAACCTCATGCCTTATGCACAAGAACAAACCACACAATGAATCAAACAACAAACTATATTTTATGACTACTCCCAATACTTTGAGCACATGAGCATCCGTGCCTATAATAACAGAAAAAAGATGGTAGGGCATTTGTTGTTGTTTGTTTAGGCTACTATTCTAGATTGCTCGGACAAATATTCATTCACGTTTTTGTAGTAATTGAGCGCTAGCTACCTAGTAGAGGCCAAAATAAACTAAAGTTTCCATTGTGTTAGATTTCCGTGCATTTCCATTGTGTTGGATTCCCGTGCAGTTTCCATTGTGTTGGATTCCCGTGGAGTTTCCATTGTGTTGGATTCCCATGCGGTTTCTATCGTGTTGGATTTCCGTGCGGTTTCCATTGTGTTGCATTCCCGTGGTTTCCACTGTGTTGGATTCCCGTGCGGTTTCCATTGTGTTGGATTCCCCGTGCGGTTTCCATTGTGTTGGATTCTCATGCGTAATCAAGTGTGTGTGGCACCATGAACATCATTTTTAACCATTAAAAAAAAGAAGCTATTTTCCATTGGGATGGGGGCAGCTTCATTGCCGTGTCAAGCAGCAGTAAGGTTTCATTTCATTTAAGGGGTGGTGGTAGCCTTCCCCCCCCCCCCCCCCCCCCCCCCCCTCCCAATTTGAATTTGGACAATTTAAAAAATATTGAAACCCTGAGCAGGACTTTGTGGATTCCAAGTTCCTAGAGCTAATCCAGTAGCCTTTGAGTTGTGTTGGTGTAGAGAGCTACTGCATTGAGCGTCAGTCAACTGGATACCGTGTTCGAGCGAGTCAGCATGGTGATGTCGAGAGCTACTGCAGTCTAGCAACCAGACAGCTGAGGCAATAACGAAGCTACTTCGGTCGAGCTGTTCTCCATCTGTAGCATTTCAAGGTGCTGGTTCAACTGAGGGCATGGTCACCGGAAGGTGATAACTGAATGTTCATTCAGCTATGCCAATGTCGAAAGGGACTCAGAGAGCTAGTCCAATCAATCCTACGTTGTTTCGATGCCTACAGCTGCTCCAATCGATCCTCAGATCCCGTGATGTCGAGGGTTACCCACCAATTCTCAGAGGACTGCAGTCACAACTGATCGTGCAAGAGGGAAAAGAAGTTTTTCCACATTTTCATCGCTGTTCGTTTAAAAACATATTTTAGGGAGGATGGGTGTTGAGCGACAGTTCTAAATAACGGAAACATCAGTTTATTTTACTGGTCGCTTCATACCATAAGTTGTTTAGTTTATCTTCGCAAGTTGTTAGCACTGCTATGGCTCAGAGTAGAGCCCCAAAATCTAAGAGGAGGAAAGTATCGCATGCTATATACCTACTAGTGGAGAGCTTTCGGACAAGGTCTCAGCATACGAAACTTTCCTCTTCCGCTTACGCTCTGGGGCAAAGATATCGCACCTCTGAGCCATAGTAACAACTTGGAAAGAAAAACTTTGTTTGCTAAGCATCAAACAGCTAAGTAACTAGTGCTAGATTACCAAAAAGTAACAAAAATTAGCAGTTCTGCATGTGTCAGACACGCTGAGTGCCTCTTGAGAGAAATTAGCCTACCCACAAACATTGGTTGGGGTCCGTCTGGCAGATGATAAGCTGTCTCGCTCAGCCGTTTCAGTACATTGATCGGAAATTGGTCGGCTGATATTTTGTGCACCGAAGCATTATAATTAACTACATACTTCCTACGGCGTGCTGACATTTTCTTCCTGGTTCCTGTAATGCTCCAATCCTCATAAATATACCAATGAGAAATAGGGCAACACCATCTCACACCCCTTTAAACTTTTAGTTGCTAAGGCTCCACTTGTTTTGGCCACATCAGGGATAATTCTTGCTTTACTGGCCTAGTAACCAAATGCATTATGTAGGCAGAAAATAAAAGAGATATATATATATATACACACATATACCTTAATGTCAGCACTGGAGACTCCATAATCAAGGTTGGAGATCATTAACTTGGCTCCAGCTCCACGTCTAGCCGTCAGTCCTCCCCCTCGGCCACGAGTTGGGCTAAACATATCGTGCTGCCACTTTCCTTGCACATCAGCGGCGTATTGCTATCAGGAACAAAAAAAGCGTCGATTGATTTATACATCTAATGGCACGGAAGATCGGTTGTGAGAAGAGAAGGTATTTGTATTGGTCGAGGATTCTAATATCTAGTGTGGGGAGAAGAACCTGATAAGGACTGAATTGGTAGCTGTAGAGCTCCAGATACTTTTGCAAGCAAAAGTCCAACCTTCTCCGAACAAGTGAGATGCCCACACCCTGGCCAATGAACTTATCTATTTACTTTTTTGTTAGAGTTTAGCAGGCATCACTGAGGTTCTACTATTTGCTAGCAAAGCCATGGAGACTGTTGAACAGTCACCACATGACATCTAATAAAACAAAATGGCGTTTTGGGGCCTACTCGTTTGAAACTCTTTACAGGAGCCACGCTGCCGCTGTTGCCCCGTCCTCCTCTGAAGCCTCCTCCACGGCTTCCACGGCTTCCTCGGCCTCCAACACCGCGACCTCTTCCTCCTCCTCTGCCGCGGCTAAATCCCCTCTTTGCTTTGATGATTTCTTCAAGAGATTGATCCATTGATTTGGGCAGAGTGGAATTTCCTGAAGGTGGAGAGAAGTGTAGACAAAGTTTAGACAAAGTTGATTAAGTAAGACGGAAGGAAGAGTGTCTTTTACGAGTGGAGAACCTGAAAGTACTAGTGAATGCCAGTCCAGAACAAATCGCGCGCTCTCTCTCAGATTACAACTACACACGCGCAGTAAGGGACTGGGGTGCAGCTCCAGAACACACGTGGTCTGTGACATCACGTTCCGTGATATTGCGTTGGTGGCATAGTTTGGAATGCGGTCATCTGATGTTGCTTGAGGACATCCGCATCTCTGATGGTATGCAGACCTCCCAACCGTCCAGGGATGCCCTGGACTGTCCAGGGATTTAGCCTTTTCAAGATTCTACACATTTCCTTTTGTGTGGCAAAAATTAGCCCCATTAATTAATGATCAAGGTCCATTTCCTTTGTGTGGTAAAAATGAGCATACCACTGATGCCATGATTATATTGTGGTCAAAGCAGCTGCATGCTATAGATCACCAGATCAGCTGTTTTAGTTGCTGCTGAAAATGGATGAACCACCACCTCAGAAGAAGTCGAAAAGAATCTGAAAGTGGAAAGATGAATGGACATGCTATAACATGTCATCAAGTACAAAGGGACCAAGTTATGCCCACTGCAACATCTGTGCAATCGATCTCGCAGTGGGTGGTGGAGGATTATGTGAAGTGAAGCGACATATGGAGAGTAAACGCCATAAACATGGTGCCAAAGCTTTCACAAATCAAGCTACAATGCTATCTCAAAAGAAGCAGTCACTTAATGAGCAGGTTACTACAGCTGAATTGTATTTCACAATTTTCATAGAGCATAGCATTTTCTGCTGGAGACCACTTCACAAAACTGTGTAAAAATATGTTCCCGGATAGTAAAATAGCTGAAGGGTTTGCTTGTGGAGCAACAAAGACACAAGCCATCATTAAAATGCTCTTGCTCCTGCACTCAATGAAAATGTAATCGAAGCCTGTGCATCATCTCCTTTCACTATCCTTAGTGATGGGGGTAATGATCAAGATGTATGGAAATATTTCGCTATAATGGTAAGATTTTGGGATGATCACACTCTGCTATCTCACAATTCTTAGCAATGCCAGTATGTAATGTGGCTCCTGCACAAGCGATGTTTGATGCTTTATCAGAATGTCTGGTCTAATGTGATTGGCAGGTACAGATTCTGTAATGGTTGGGAAAAATAATTCTGTCCTGAGCAGAATTAAGGAAAACTATTCAGTCTTGGTTGCACTTGCCATCTTGCTGCTCTATTTGCTACCGCAGGCTTAAAAAATACTTCCAGTATCTGTTGATAGCCTTCTCATACACATTTGTTATCACTTCAAATGCTCTGCAAAAAGATGGGCTAAATACTATGAAATAGAAGCCGACTTTGCAGATATCAAACCACTAAGCATTGTACCACACGCTGGCTAAGTTTAGAGCGCTGCATTAAGCGGCTTATTGACAAATGGCCTGCTCTTTATGCTTATTTTGATCTTGAAGCCGAAAGTACAGCAGCCAATGAGCGTGTTCATCAAATTAACAAACTGTTAAAGGACCCATTGGTAAAGCACTTTGTATCATTTGCTTTAGAGCCTCTCAACAAGTTTACTGTTGCCTTGCACACAAGTGCAAGTCATATTCGCTCACTTCGATCAGACATATGTGTCATGCTTCAAGGATACATGAGTAACTTTATCAAACTTGAAGCTATAAACAATAGTGCTGGAAATCATGATATCACTAAGATCAAATATTTTGAGCAACAAAATAAAGTTGAAAATGATGAACTTGGTATTGGTATATACATCTACATGGCTTCTTTTGTACGAACTTGAAGATGAAGTTGCTGGAACACAGTTGAGCATAAATTTTTCTCCTGTGTTCGTGCTTTTTATGAAACAAGTGTCAAAAAAATGCTTGATAAGTTTCCTTTTGAAGATAAAGTCACCAAAGAACTAGCATTTCTTGACCCACACAATCGCACAAAAATATCTACCAGTGGTATTATCAATCTCGCAACTCGGTTTACATCATTTTCTACAGATGAGATGGATACACTCACTATTGAATTTCAAGATTTTCGAGCATGCTTTGATAGTCAAGTTCCAACAGTTAGTCCTATTATAGTAAAGAAAACAGCAAGGCCACTGATTATTTTTGGGCTGCTATGTCTGAAGTGAAGTGTGTATATATCTGACCATGAAAGTCACAGATTTGGTGTGCTTTCACAGCTTGCTAAAAGGGTCTTGGTACTTCCGCATTCCAATGCTGATCCGAAAAGGATGGTTAGAAAAATTGTAACTGACCAAAGAGTATCCTTGATCCTTCAACAGTTTGTGATTTACTTGGTGCCAAAATCAACAACAGCAAACCTTGTTTTGACAGTAGCCATCTTCTTTCTGCCGATTTCCTTCGATCAGTAAAGACTGCAACTTGCAGAAGTTTAAGAAAAACTACCACGCAGCAGTCAGAATAATTTGAGTTTGGCAGTGACTAACCTTGCATTTTTCATTAGCTAGCTAGTATTGTTGGTTTCAAATTTTTCTTTTGCTCAGTAGCTATAATAATTATACAGTACTCTGTTTGTGGGAGGGGAGTGTCCAGGGAAATGACTCATTGTCCAGAGAAAATTGGTCATATGTCCAGGGATTTAATCTGACAAGGTTGGGAGGTCTGGGTATGTCCAAGAGATGATCTGCTATATACTACATACACATGATCGATGATTTTAAAGCGGCAAAAAAAAACTGTCTGCATCTTAACCACCTTATGGTTTCTTCCCCTTGTTTGAAAGCTTGTCTGCCAGTCTCTTGGGCAGAAGGTGGTGGCTTCCCGATCCATTCCACCTATAGATGACATGACAAGTGGTGCAAAAATGCCATGCAGGCGGCTGTGATGGCGCTTGCCACTGGTTGAGATATCTGCAAAAAGCTCTCTAGCCTCTTCCTCCTGTTGCTCTTTGACGATCAGGTGGCAGTAGGATTGTATCTATAGCTGCCTCTGTGTTCCTGTAAGCTACCCCAGAACTCTTTTGCAGGAACCAGCACCTGTGGCATCATCTGCATCCACACCTCTTTCACATTAGGGCTGTCGGAATTGATTGACGAGTGTGGGGTTGCCAATGGATTGTGCCCTGTGGGGTACCCTCAGAGGAGGAGATCTCGCCACTTCCTTGGATAATACATCACACAAGTGCAGGATAGGTGTTCATACAATCAGTGATAATAGTAGCCTGGTTCGAAGCTGCAATTGGGCTGAAATTGGACAACCAAAGAATTGCCAGGTTATAGAAGTCGGGAAAGAGGCAGTGATGGTGGCAGAAGATGTGGGTGGTAGAGCCAGAGGTAGTGAGTGTGACAGAAAAAGGCCAGAGAGGATGCAAGGTTGGAGATCATTGAGGTAATGAGGGTTATTTATCGGAGAAGAATGTTATACTCCTGAGAAGAACTACAGGGCCAGTTAAGGGAGAAATATAAGTTGGAGAGGGAGAGAAGAGATGTCAAGGAAACAAACTCTACTAGGACTGTAGGCAGCTTGAAGAAGACACTAGTTGATGAAGGCTAGAGCATCTAGTCATTATTCCTGATGAAGGCCAGAGCATCTAGTCATTATTCCTGATGAAGGCTAGCGCATCTAGTCATTATTCCTGATGAAGGCTAGAGCATCTAGTCATTATTCCTGATGAATGTTAGAGAATCTAGTCATTATTATGTTATTCTCTAGTCATTATTCCTGATGAAGGCTAGAGCATCTAGTCATTATTCCTGATGAAGGCTAGAGCATCTAGTCATTATTCCTGATGAAGGCTAGAGCATCTAGTCATTATTCCTGATGAAGGCTAGAGCATCTAGCCATTATTCCTGATGGAGGTTGGGGGGGATTAGAGGGAGTATTGTAATTGGAGGGAAAGTTTGGCAGAGAGAAGTAGAATTTGCTGGAGGGGGGGAAAAGGGAGGGAAGAGGAGGTTGGTTGAGGGGAAGAAGTGCAACTTGGTGGTGGGTGAGGTCTATGTGGGATAAGTTTGTCAAGGAGGGTGGGGGGTAGGAGAGGGACCAAAAGATAAGATGAATGTGGCATTTGTTAATTGTAGAGGATGGTCAAGGGAGAAAAGGAATTGATATGGTGGGGTTAGTGGAGACATTTCTGCAAACGGAGCAGGAAGTGAGCATGTGAGTGGTATGGCAGGGATAGAGATGGTGGCAGGCAGGAGAGGGGAGGTGTGGGAGTGCTGTTAAATGAGAGTTTGGAGTCGAGGGTGAGGAAGTCGAGAGGGATTGCTGTGGGTGGAGTGGAGAGAACGAAATTGATGGCTGGAGTAGTGTGTGAATTCAGAAGGAGTGAGAGACAGTACAGACTGTTTTTGCGGTATTGCTGGAGGATGTGGTGAAATATGAAGGGAAATATTTTGATGTTGTGATGAGACTTCAATGCAGGAACTGGATTGGGAACAGAGAAAAATCCAAACAGATATGGAAAGAGGCTGTTGGAGCTGGTTAGGGTTGGACTGGTTGTAGGAAATGCTGGGAGGGTAGGTGGACATGGAAAGATGGTTGGAGGGGGGGGGGGGGGAAGTCGGTCATAAGTTATATTTTGTTCAGTAAAGCCATGGATATAGTTAGTATGGCAGTAGAGGACTTGGATGTGGGGTCGGTATATGTTTGTCTTGATTCAAATTGTGTGGGGCAGAAGAGAACTAGAGAGTGATTTAACCCTTTAACGGTCACGGGCGCTTTAAAGCGCCCTAAGAAGTCTCGCAGTTAAAAAATTCTTAAAAAATAGATCGTTCGAACTTACCCCCATAAAAATCTTATTAAACGACGCCTAAAACGTTGCTCTATCACGTGGTATTCACAAAACAATGACAGCATAACGGTTGCTAAGGACTTTGAACCCGGAAAGCTCACACGGAAATCATGGCTAAGCGCTTGAACGTTAGCGATGTGCTGCTTTTACTGGAAGACGACGATTTCGGCCTTTCTGGAGCGGATGACAGTGATTTTGAAGGCGAAGGTGTTGAGAGCTACCTTCCCAGAGCAAACCCTGAGCTTAGTCACTCAGAAGTAACGGAGGAAGATGAAGATCCAATAGATATAGTTTCTGTTGACAGCTCCAGCTCTAGTGATAAGAGTCTTACTCAGCCTTTAGGTAAGTATTACTGTTCAAAATGGTATAGAATATAAAAATATCTGTTTCTATGTCCACAGTTTTTGGATCTACACAAAGTCACAGCAGTCCCACCTCTCACAGAGCTCAAATACCCATCAGTCACGGTGTCTCATCGTGACTGATGGGTATTTGAGCTCTGTGATGTAAGCTTTCTTCTGTTTTTCATAATTCCATGCTGCAGTCTGGTCATTATGGTTGAAATTTGTGTACCTGCAAATGTATAAAACATGTTATCATAAAATATACTTGAAAATAGAACAATAATTGACTTGAAATTCAAAAATTAATTACTAAAACCACAATTACAACCACATACTTTGTTGCTAGGCAACATAAACCACACCTACATATGAAGTAACTATGTGTGATTCCAAAAATATATGGTTGCTATGGACTTTAATAAATATTTGAGGCAATACAGTTAATTTTAGTAATGGTAGCAATATTTATTAAAAAAACCCGACCATGAAAGGGTTAAATGGAGTGTTGGAAGTAGGCTAGACTGGGAGGAATATCAGGAGGAGGAAATGTTCATGGGATGGTAAGAGGAGGTGAGAGAGCTTGAGCAAGAGTTGGAAGGAAACAGTTGAAGAGATGTGGAGTAGGTGGAAGGAGAAAGTTTTGGCTGCTGTACGGAGAAAAGAAGATTACAGACAGGTCAGAGGGATGGTGGTCGGAGGAGGTGGAGAGGTTACATGGTGTTAGGAAGAAGAAATACAGGAGGTTAAGGGAAGCAAGAGGGAGACTACATTGAGGCAGCTATCAGATGACTAGAAGGCAAGAAAGGAAGTAAAAAAGATTATTAGGAAAGAGAAGAGAGAATCGAGGAAGAGAACTGTAAGGAAGATAGAGCAGGGTGGGACTAGTTGTAAGCTGTTTTGGAATGATTTGAGAGGAAAGAGGAAGGATTAAAGGAGTAAAAGATGATGAGGGATGGTGGAGGAGGAAGACGAGGTGTTGGAGGTGATGGCAAAATACTGAGAAGAGCTGGGGAAGAAAAAGAGGATGCCATAGTACCAGAAACAGAGATAGGAGATGTGAGTGGGCATAGGTTGGATATGTGTGAGCAAGTAAGTGGGGAAGGATTAGTAGAGGTAATGAAGTATAAGAGAGGAAATTTACTAAGTCCTGATGGAGAAATGCTGATGTATATATGTAGCTAGAAGGTTAGTGGAGGTGATGGTGCAGATATACATGTGGTGATGAAATGTGAGTGTTGCCGAGTGGAATGGAAGATAGTACCTCACCACCATCTTGTGGTGAGGACAAGTAGAAAATTACAGAGTGATTACATTAGGCTGTAGTGTTGCGAAGGTGCTTGCAAGAATATTGGTGGCAAGGGAGGGTTTGCTGAGGATAAGATTTTGACAGAAGCGCAGGGAGGGTTTAGGAGTGAGATTTTCAGACCAGTGGTTGGTGTTGAGAGGTATTTGTGAAATGAGGAAGAGGGAGAATATCTGGCCTTCCTGGACATCAGCAAGTCATGACAGTGTATGGAGGAAGGGAGTGTGGCACAAGTTGAGGCAGTATGGAGCAGAGGAGAAGTTTGTGAGGGTATGTGAAGGACTGTATATTGGGGTGGAGACGACTGGTATTAAACAGAGAGAGGTTGAAGATGGCTTGCTATGGAAAATGTCTTGGGCAGAGATGCCCTTTGCCTCCACTTCTTATCAATATCTATTTGATGGGAATGGTTGAGGAGCTGGAGAGAGCTGAGCGATGGGCTAAGGTGGCTGTTGGTGTAGGGTACTTATGTATGCAGATGATGTTATTTTTTTGGCGGACTCGGGGGTGGAGCTGCAAGCTATGTTGGATGCTGTACAGGCTTATGTGTTAAGGTAGAAGATGAAGTTTAATAAAGAAGAGTAAGGTCATTGCAGTAGGGAAGCAGGAATGAGGTGAGGAGATAGTGGAAGAAGGTAAAGGGTCAGCCACGCCAGACTAACCCCCCCCCCCCCCTATGTTGTCAAATGTTGGTATGGCATTGCAGACCCAACAATTTAGTGTTCTGCACTCCACTAGCCTACTAACCAAAGCTAATATCAAGGCTACCCTACACATATACACAAAAGACAGGTATAAATAAGATGTAGGAGTCGAGCTATTTAATTAATACATGAATATATACATGAACCATATGCATAAACATAATATACCTAAGCACTCATGAATTTCCTGAGCTTGGACTTGAATGCACAATGATGTAGTCAGGGATATATAGAATTCAACAGAAATGGAATGTAAAAAAAAGTTTGTCCGAGCAAATACCTGTCGACACGGTTTCTAATGCCGAAGGTGAACAGAAGAGTGAAGACCGAGTGTTTAATTGCCTGTAAGTATACATCTGCAAAAGTAGACTTTCTGGTTTGCTTCTCTGACTTGCCAACTAAGGCAGAGCTCTTGGCAAAGGTCAACACTATAGGGACTGGTTCATTTTTTGTAACCATCTTTGCTGCAAAGGACTGGACTTCTTTGTATGGTAGGGTCCCTGATTGAACAGCATATTCTAGGACTGGATAGAACAGATAGACCAGGCACATGCTGTTTTAATGCCTGAAACTCTTGCACAGGAATCCAAGCAGTTTCTTTGACCTCCTACAGACATTATATGAGCAGATCAGCAGGAGCTAGTGAGATCAACTGCTCCCAGATTTGGCATCCACACTTGATTAAAGACATTACAATTCTGCTGAAGATCCACGTAGAACTACCAGGAATAAATATCCTAAATGTCTTACAGTGCCAAGATACAAACTTCGCCACCTTTCTCCAAACCCACTCCTGCTGATGTGTTACCTTGAGGTGCCAGATATTAGTAATATTAGGTATATACTTGTCATCGGTTCTATCATAACTACTTTGTGAATGTCACATTATACCTTACCAAGTCTAACCCCTCCCACCCCCCTCCTCCTCCTCCTCCTATGCCGCTCTTGGATAGCCATGCATATCAAAGAAGCATTTTGATATAATAATAATAATAATAATAATAACAATAATAATAACAACAAATAAATAATAACAAGCAGGTGGAGGAAGAAACAGACAAACCATGTCCACAGACTTCCACCTGACACAGCTCAAGCTCCAGGTCATCTCCATACAACTCTCAGAATCCTCTCACTTCCTTGGCATTCTATCTATCTAGGTTGGAGGTGGGTGATTTTAGGGGAGCAATCAGATTAGCATGTTCTGAAGAGAAGACAAGATGGCTGATAGGAGCAGTACCTTCAATGCACTTCAAGAGTAGCACCCTCTCACCCAGCCTGGTTCATCCCCCCCCCCTCCTCACCACACCTAATGCAAATAGTGAATTGCTGCTATATCAGTACATTCATCAGCCATGATAGTGAATCACACAGGGTCCTCCCACAGAGAAGTAGATATCACCAAAGCAATGAGAACTTTCCCCAACTGCTGTGGGGGTGGTCAGGATGGCCTTAGGTCTTAGCATCTGAAGGAAATGTCCCAATAGAGGCAGTCAGGTTGTCATAAATGCCCTCTCTTTGTCTGGAAGACCCCACCCTCTACACCCACACTTTTTTGGTACTTACACCTCATTGCTCTGGACAAGAAGAGCCTATTGCTGTCGGATGCACTCTCCATCATCTCGTTTCCAAGGTGGCTGGTGAAGGGTGATGAAAGACATGGCACAGCTCCTTTCCCCTGAACAGCTGGGGTATGGCATCAGAGGTTGTGTTGAAGTAACACAGGCTATGCTTAGTAATGCTCAATATGTAGAGATGTGATGTCTGCTGTGAAGGACGTAGTCACTGAGATTTATCCTCTTTGGTCCACTCTTGCCTATTCCTACCCTTCTTCCCTCTTTTGGGATAAGACTCTCCGGTCATATGAAGGGGTACAACAAGGTCTATGGAGAACAGCTCTGTAATCGAATCAGAAGGAGCAAGAAAATAACAGAAGGATGTTGCTTGAAATTTTATCTAGTATCCAATGTTTTGTAAGACAGGGCTTGGCACTCGGAGGAGATGGAACTGAGAAAGACATAATTGGAGGAAGCAACATTTACTTGATGGTTGAAGGGGAAGATCAATAAATATACCTCTTCTGAGATACAAGTTTTTAAACACTCCAAGCTACATATCGATTGGCACCTATGTATGTTATTTAACACATGTGGGAACTTCAATGTTTGAACTTTAAAATGTCATGTACAGTCAATAAACAAATGCAGTAATAATGTAGTTTTTAGGTTTTATTATTGCTATTACTATTATGGTACTGTACACAACATGCCATACCTCAAGTTAAAATTTTTTTAAGTTCATGCGATGACTAGGGAAATGGCTCGTCCCCAACCCTGATGGCAAAGATCCCATTACTGAGGCTGCATTCCCACGCTGCACAGCCACAGAAATCCATTGAAGAAGATGTTGATGGGAGTCCTCTTCGTAAGTCACTGACCTCAGGTGGCGTCCCAACTCCCTGAAGAATGCCTTTGCTTGAGGCCCAAAGGATCCACACGTCTCTACCGCCACAGGTACAAACTTGTATGCCGAGTCCAGGTGGGCGTACTTTTCACCCTTCAAAATCTCCGCCTGGGCTGCCACTGCACCAGCCTCAGTGACTGCAGCCAAAAGGTTGGATGGGGCAAAGGTGTCACTGCAGGTTGCATCCCATACCATAATGCCATGAAATACATTGGAGTGGGATTGCTTTTCCTGTGTGTGTCCAGTATGTTCTCCATTATTAGCATAATGGTATACCTCTGCTACTGAAAAAATGGCTCAATCATCTTTCCTCCATATGTATATATATCTTTAAAAAAATACCTCAATCATCTTTCTCCTATATACTCAAATATGCATCTAATTCTCTGTACATTTACCCATCTAGCTATGTGACTATATAGGCCAGACCAGACATTCAGAAGCTTAGCAATACCCATGCTCTAAAATATGAAGGGATACTATGCTCAGTCGAGGTCTTCTGCCAAATCAACCTTGTATGTGTATGTGCAACTCTGTGCATATAAGTTAGGATCTATGATATAAAATATCAACTCTCTTTTGGTGGTTATATATATACAGTGGCGGTTCCAAGAAGATGTTTTCCCCCTCTTTTTCCTTTTATATCCCAAGGCAGAAGATAATTTGACAAGTTAGAGTGGAGAAAACTCTTTGATATTCATCCCTTTGACAAACTTTTTTTTGTGTGTATGAGATATATAGGATAACTTTCACATCCCCCCCCCCCCCTCCCCCCCACACACACACACATGCACACACAGAGAGACACACAAACATACATGCACACATGTGACACACACACAAAAAAAATGGTGATAAGGAAACCGAAATCCATAGTTAATTATGCGTAGGCAACTAAGATGCCACACCCACACCTTGATTTGAACATGGTGTGCTTACATGAATGGGACCAAATGAGGCACCTATAATATCTGAGGGTTGTGGCAAAGAAAGTGAGCACATTACAAACTTTCAGAACACCCCTCGCTTGCCATAAGGGAAACCAGAAAATTTCGCAGGCTCCTTAGCTGCATATTGGGCAAATCAGGTGTACAACTTCAACGGCATTTTCAAGTGATAAAATCTTATTATCCCAAGCAGGAATTTGTGATGTAAAAAACTCAAAATCATGATCAGAGTTTGTCCAGACTCTCTTCGATGAGGGGTGTGCGATGAGCGTGCTGTATAATGGGCTTATGTGAGTGTATCTTTAGTTTACATAAAATGCACTTTTGCTGTCATGTGCAGTTGGTTTGCCACTCAAGTGCATTCATTAATGGTAGCAAGTTTGTCACTCTCAACCCTCACACTCCCACTTTAAATATAGTCGCATGTTACTTTCAGAAGTAATGAAATATAGTCTTGTAGTCCAGCTTCTCCTACCCCACACATGTTGAGTGTGCAGCTGGTACCAGACCAACATTATTTCATGAGATAATATTTGATGTGAAAGAGAAGGAGATCTGACAGCTTCTAATGCTTGAAAGAGAGCATAAAAAGTGATGTTCATAATCTACTGACCATATCGCAGAGCTCAGAGGTACTTTAAGATGGATTCTCTTTAAAGAGAAGAAACACACCGACTTGTGCCTCTCATCGTCCATCCGATCTATCTTCTAATATTCGATTCTCTTCCAGTCCATCATGTATGGAGTGAGAGATTTCTCCAAGACAGATGCCGAGATAAAGGTGGAGACCCTGCCAACCCTCAAGAAGAGGTTCAATAATGTTGAAAAGGAAGCTAATGTGACCATATTGACAAGAATGAGCGATTTCAGACAGTTTTTCCTCAAAACGCTCAAAAACGTCCTTCGGGAGATTTCTCGTTTTCTGTTGTTTAAATCAGCCTTTTTTTTTTAGTGCTATCTAATGAAGACCATCACATGTTAGCACAGTCATGATTGCTACTGATGTTTCCCAGGCTTGATGCACATTTTCATATTAAAAAAAAAATTATTTAAAGAGAATCCTTAAAACATTCCCCCCCTGTGCTTTTGTACAAATAACAGGTCAGCCACGATGTAGAGTGACCTCCCCCTTTCCTATACCCCCCCCCCCCCCCACCAGCTCTCGATCATACATCTTATAGTTAGTTTGTAAGACTAAGGATCGGTGATTCCTGGTCATTTATATGCACATATATAATATATATATATATACCAGCCGAAAAGTGGCTGCAGGTGTTACCTGTATCCACCCTCCCTGGGTCCCTGTGTGAGTGGTCATGAAAACAAATAAACACAGACATACAGAAAAGGCAAAGAGAAATATTACAATGCCAACCTTGCCATTATGGTTGCTTTTGGAGGGGGCATGGCTTATGGGCTACCCATGTTCTCCCCCTAGTCAAGTTAACCCTCCCCTTCCCCCCCTTTAGTTCCACCCTCCCTTGGTTCTCTGTGTGAGTGCCCATTGAGAAAACAGAATGGCTGAGAAAATTATTAATATAGATCAGCTGACATAATAACATTAAGGGTGACATCTGCAAACTTTAATTTTTTTTAAAACCTGTGGTTACAACTTTAGAGCTCAGTAGATTCTGCAAACTTCATGGTATGGACTTGATATATAGCTCAAAAGATAGGTCTCTCTGTGTGCTCTCTTTTGATACTAAAATATGTTTCATAGGTATAACTATAGGCAAGTTACTAGACCCTAAAGCGGAGGGCCCTAAAAAACCTGCACCCCAAAATCGCCGTCCAAAACCACTCCGAGTTGCGAAGTGCAAAAATATTAAAAATGGTACGAGCATACAATGACGTTTTGAGTAGGCGTTAAAAAATTTATTACCTGGTCAAGCGCGCGGGTAGAAAATTGAAGGCGTTGATTTGTCGACGCCTTCAATTTTCTACCCGCGCGCTTGACCAGGTAATAAATTTTTTAACGCCTACTCAAAACGTCACTGTATGCCACTCGTATATACCATTTTTAATTTTTTTGCACTTCGGAGTGGTTTTGGACGGCGATTTTGGGGTGCAGGTTTTTTAGGTCCCTCCGCTTTAGGGTCTAGTAACTTGAGGTCCCTCCGCTTAGTAACTTGCCTATAGTTATACCTATGAAACATATATTAGTATCAAAAGAGAGCACAGAGAGAGACCTATCTTTTGAGCTATATATCAAGTCCATACCATGAAGTTTGCAGAATCTACTGAGCTCTAAATTGTAACCACAGGTTAAAAAAATAAAAATTAAAGTTTGAAGATGTCCCCCCTTAAAATCACCTTCTCAGTAATCAACTTCAAATTTTATTCACTCGACGTTTCAACTAGATGCTCTAGTCTTCATCAGGAATAATGGATTGACTTGTATATAAAAAAGAAGGCAAACAAGACTCCAACTCAACTACAATAACCATTAGTTGAATCCTTTACCATTTCTTTTCAAATCTGTGTGATTGGCACATAAATTGTAAGGGGTCATCTAATTAGCAATGGAACATATGTGAAGTTCTTTTTTTAAATAATTCAAATCTTATATAGTGTTGGTTTCTATAATATATACTGTTTCAAGTATTGTTTGTTAATGCTATATATTATAGTTGAGCATTGAAGAATGGCACTTAACTGCCTCCTGGGACTCCAGCACTTTTGAATCTTATTTGCATCTTTTTGTTGTATATATATACACTACAAAAATCAGTGTGTAGCAAATATTGTTGCTATTGATATATATATTGTTGCATATTGTTACTTTTGTTGCCTGAAGCCATTATCTTATCCATGACTGTGCCCAAGGAGGGATTATCTCTTGAATCTGCAATTAGTTGCAATACTTCATTACAGAAGGTAAGATCACAACGTGTGAGTGGATTGTGCAAAGGATGAAAAACAAAAGGTGTATATATAACACGAGCGAATGATAGAAATGAGATGAGATTAATACACCAAGAGATTTGAAAACAGCAGGAAGCACAGGGTTCAGTGTTATAGCTGCGACTCTTCTCAATGCTGGTGCTTCATTCGGTGGGGATTCCATAGCCTTTAAAAAGCCGGTGTTTCACGGAATGGATGTACTAGCGACCAATATGCCAACACATTTAACCACAAAATTATTTGGGCTTTTGCTGCAAAATTGAGCACGATGTAACTATAGCCACCCTGGAACAGATCTCCTATATATTACCCGGTGCATGACATGCGGCCTATGTACTAAATCTGTAATCTTGATGCTGTTGAGCCTGTTAGCTGAAACGATGTTTTGGCACCTTTTGCTCTATATAGCCTTCATCAGGTAGCTACATTGAAATGTTAAGACTCGTGTGGGTTTGATAGATACCAGTAGCTAGCTATTCACCACCAAATCACACCCTTGCACACACATACAGCATCAGATGTGGCAAAAACAATAATAATATAATATAATAAGTAAATAAATAAAACAAAATAAACAACTGTGAATGATGATGTGATCTGAGTAAGCCATTATTGCATTTGGTTTTAATTTAATTTTTTATAACAACAATAACAATTACAAAATACCAAAATAATAACTAAAAAGCTAACTATTCTTATTTTATTTTGTGTGTATATACTACTGTAAATTGTTATTATTATTATAAGCATATACAGTCACACACAAAAAAGGTATATATATATATAACAAAATAACTATATATATATATACAAAGGAAGCCAAAGACGTAACATTTTATTCATATAGTTTATATATAATTATATAGAACCCCCTTCCCCTCAAGTTCAAGTGATGCCATTTTATTATTCTCATTAAACTCTGTTGACATTGCAAAATTATAATGACCTCAAATAAACTACTTTAAATAAAATGGCCACCTAACGAACGAAAAAAGACAAAGATGCCTCTATATATATATACCAAACATTGGAAACAAAAAGATGGGTAGAAGCAATTCACATATTTTTTCTTCTTCTAGAACTGAGTCTATTGGCCACTACACCTGGACTTCAGATATATAGTAGGTTGGCATAAGAAGTCCACACAAATAGAATCTCACAAGAATATGGCTATTCTTCCAAGGGGATGATAAGCCCCATCAGACCGCTTACAAGAAATGCCTGAAGGCTCCAGTTGAGAGCGAGTATTAATTGAGGTGAGAGATTTATGGTTAATGTCATCGACGTCTGCATGCCTAAAAAAAACAGCCTGGACTCCAGAGCCGAGATGACCACGAGTGCCAAACTGTTATAGAGGATCCACATTAGAGACAACTGTAGGCATGACAGAAGGGAACACCCTAATCAGATCACATTATTCATTTGTAGGACTAGGGATGACATGAATCCAGGTCCTTGACCCTTCTTAGCTGCAGCCTGAATATATATGTATATACTTGGGTGGCTGTATAGGTTGTCAAGAAGAATCTAGTGGGCGAGGTCAAAAGCAACAGAAGCCGATACCAAAAAAGCAGCGAGTGCAAGGGATACTGCACTTATGATCCCTAGACCATTGGCTTGAAACCAAGCTTTGTGTTGAGAAGGTTGGTAATCTCACTCGGGAAGGAACACTGGATTGTGTCCAAATCCTGAAGCGAAAAACGGGGAGATCGTAAATTGCTAATAACAAGCATCAGGAGCATGGAAGTGCCGGCTGCCTCCCACAACCTTCAATGGGTCGATCTTCACATTCAATCAGTGCCACAATCCCCGTCCATACCAATAGGAGAACTTACGAGAGTCGGCAGCGCAGCTCTGTGTTGAAACCCAAAGGGGGGCAGCACAGAGGAACTTCCCCAAAGTCATAACCACAATCTTTTCCCTTCATGTTTGATTTAGACCTTCGCATGAACATTCAAAACCCAAAGGGGTGCAGCAGAGGAACTTCCCTAAAGTCATAACCACAATCTTTTCCCTTCACGTTTGCATTGACCCCTCACCCCTTCGCATGAACATTCACCATCATTCTTTAGTGTCTGTATTGTTTCTATCAATCACATTCATATCAATCACATTCACTCAGACTTAATTAAGTACATAGCGTTTGCATGAGTAGTTTCACTTCACATTCCAAAAGAAAATGTGTACAGCAAAACAAACTATAGCATGAATGTACCAACACAATTGTATAATAAAAACCACCTGGTCAGCCCCCCCCCCCCCCCCCCCCCCCCAAGGACTAAGTTTCAGTGTTGTAATCACATTTCTAGTCTCTTGCATGCAAGGTCCTGCATATCTTGGTGCAGATTACCATATGCTCTATAATGTGTTGACATAGCTGACCAGACATCCCACATCATTAACATTTGATGTTTGTGGAGAAATTATGACGCCCACATTTTTGGTCTTCAGGTGGAGTTTTGATTGATAATGTAACCCATTCTTATGAGATTTGGTTCTCGTTCTCAGCAGTGAGCCCTTTGAGCAATCAACTTCAGCATCAGTAATGAGCCCTTTGAGCAATCCACCAAGCTTGTGTTCACTAGCTTGCTCTTATGTCAAGCATATACATTTCAAAAAGCATACCACACTGGAGTAGAATTATTGTTCTATATATAATAAGGCCACATGAAGCTCCTGCTACCTTTTCCGGTGGTTTGAGCTCCAGGAAGCTCTGCCTTCCAATTTTGCTTTGGAGAACACCCTCTCTGTCCAACTACATAGCTCAGCATCCACATCTGCATTCTTGGGCTTGCTGTTGTTATCAAGCATCGACAGTAGTGAAGCTTGGAAAATCAACTTTCAGCCAACATGAATGATCTTTTACACGTAGTTAAATTTCTTGTCCTTGACCCTCACTTAACTCAAGCATCACTATTCGTCGTAGTGACGGTTAACTCAAGTCTCTGTAATAACCTTCAGGCGCTTTTCTATTTTAACATATTTCTCAGCCTTTGGGCTTCCTCCTTAAAGGGAAGAACAAGCCTGAACATGTCTGGAAAATGTGGATGTGGTAGGACTTTGGAGCTCCTAGATTCTGTGTATATATGAACTTGATATAAATTAGTTAAAACTCTCTGTATCTAAAAAGTTGAATCCGCATACGAGCTCCCTAGATTCTGCACACTTCACTGTATGAACTCGATATATAGTTCAAACTCCCTGTATGTAAAAAGTTGCATATGCATGCAACTATTACATGGAGCCAAACTGGGGTTACCTCAAAACCGGAGTGCGTGAATTGGTCAAGTTTCTGGTTCCTGTGGCTAGAGGAAGCCCTACTCTATAACTCTACAACTCAAGTGGTCACACTTCTCCAGCCAGTTGCATGGCAAATTCAAGTTTCTCAGCTGTGTACACTAGACACACTCACACCAAGGCTGTTGCCATTCCCATACATTTCTGTTTTTGCCCAGAAGATAATCCATCAATTAACCGGCCACCAGCAATGATAAAAGTGAAATCAAGTAACCATGAAAATCTAATCACCGATTCATCTTGCTGTAATGGCTAACCCTCTCACCATCGGGCACTATTCAAAATTGGAATTAGTTAGTCAGTTAGCACCATTGTTGGCAGTCATCACGGTCAAATTACCGACCACAAAATACTCCACCTATGTGCTCTGTTTTAGCAATAAAAATGTTGGTGTAAGTATAGGTACACCAATGTTAGGTGCTGTCAAAGGCAGTTTTTCACTCATTCTTACCACAAACTATGAATATGAATATCTTCAATTTATCAACACAATAAGCTATTGTTTCTATCAGCACAAATTCTAACATGGCTAGATCCCTTAAAAAAACCCTGAGAAACCTCCATCGTCAGCTAGAGTGCTAGCATGCGGTGGTGGTGGTCCAATAGCCGCAACCACCTTTGCTGCACGGTCAATAGATTTTGCTTCCAAGTAAATACAAATGCCTTCACCTTCATGCTCACTTGATTCATAATCAGAACAATCCCACCCTTGACCTGTGACTTCTGAAATTATCTCTACCATAATAACTTGCTTCGCCATTTTGAGTGTCATTTATTTGTTTCCCCAAGTTCCCTCAACCATTTGACGTAAGATTTTAAGTGTAAATAGGGTATGGATTCAACTATTTATTGATATATAAATTATGGCCTATAGATGAACGTGCATATATATATATATATATCCCCCCCCCCCCCCCCCAAAGCTGTGGCGCCATACGGCTCTTGCGACAGTGAGAGGGTTAAGACACACCATCTATTTTTGGCTTTTCTCTCACCACGTGCAGTCAAAATACCCATTTTTGGGGCAATATTTTTTGCTTTGTGCATTTTGCATATATATAATCTGGGAACTGTGACCATGTCATTTAGTTGTACTTATGCCAAATTGCCATTTGAGGATGTTGGAAGCTTCCCTAAGCAGTTGCCCACTTTATAATCTCTATTAGCATGGCTAAAAAAACACACCAGCATACCCAATATCAACCAATGTTTATCTGTGCTTCAGTATAGCGTGTAATCAAAATGTGGTTAGGCACATCACTTGCTTATATGTACATTGCACTATGATATAAGTATATATGTACTGTGTGTACTAAGATATAAGCTAATTGTTTATGATGTATCCATGGTCTCCGCCTGAAGAGAAATAACAATTGTATAACACATTTAAATTCCACAGAGGCATCATAAAGGGCCACACACATAAATAGGCAGGCTATAGTACTACACAGTAAGTAAAAATTCCATTATGTGTCATTCTAACTTAGGTAAAATAGTGTGATTGTGGCCCTTTATTATTTCATGATAGAATTACCTTTTTGTAAGTATCTAGGTCAGCATCCAGCTCTTCAGCAGTGGGAGCTGGAGGTTTAGCAACCTTGCCTCGCCCCTTTCCCTTGCCACGTCCCCTTCCCTTGCCACGTCCCTGAACACCACTCCTAACAAAACAATATAAATCACATTTGCAAAATAATAATAACATGACTTTACCCTTCTTGACCCTGTGGTTTCATTTCTACTCTCTGCTTTACACCAGTGGAGTTCTTTTCTAGCTTGATCTGGTCAGATATCACTTGGATAGTCATTGGCCTACCTGCAAGACAAATTTGTGACATCCAACCATTTGAATTTTTTGTAGTAAATCTATAATACAACACATTCAGAGAAACAACAATCACAATAACCTGGTATAGCAGAAAAATCAAAATTATATTCACAAGTATTTCATTAATGAATCTGATGGTTATTTTAGCACAGTTGACCAGCATTTATAATTCAAGGTCACTTGCTATATGAAGCCACTTCTATACTCAAGACAGCTATGAGAAGTATACTTCTTTTTGCCGAGATATGTTAATACCATTTATCTTATCTATATGTCTTTGGCTTCTGAGTGTACATGTACAAATAATGGTGGCAACATCATAACCATTCTGGAGCATCAAGAATTATTGTGCATGTGCCAACATGCTATTTACATTCTAGTTGAGAAGCTTGAAGATAGAAAAGCCAGCATGAAACAGCTAACTACTACAGGAAAAAAAGGTGAGAAACAGATTGAGTTGGGAGCCTAGACGAGCATAAGCAAAGGTGAGACAAAGGTAATGGTGGTATATAGACAGCGAACATGCAAGGAGAAAGCAGAAAACCCCTGAGCAGCATCAATAACATGATGATGGCTAAGACAAAAAATAGACACGTCAGGAGAGAACAATAAGCAGCAATATCTAGGTATTTGCCCTTGAATCGTGTTCACCCCATTACGAGGTCTGAACAAAATAGTATTTGCCCTCGAATTGTATTCGTGCACAGTCAATTCCAAGCTGAAATTCGAGAATGTCATGAGGATGGCAGAGAAGATAGCGGAATTCGCTGCCTAAAGGAGGGAGAGGTGGCAGCTGAAGTCCACTACAACTTGCTCAGCTCACTCCCAAACTGGAAAGTCGAGAGAATTTTAGTGACTTTCTCGTACCAACAATAATGATAGAGAAGTTTTGAGAATACTATGGATAATTAGACCCAAGAGGGGGAGAGAGAGCAAGTTTATATGATTACTGCAATGGACCAGTGCTTTTTCAAATGATTAGATGTCCCAATCTACCAACAACTGTGTGAAATAGATCTGTGACCCATGGGCAACAACCTGACCATACAGGAGCACCTAGCCTCGAGATAACTGCAGGATGATAGCTCACTGGTGATCAGACTAGCACTCCTGCATCGCCGTTAAGGATAGTGCATAAGGGAGGGCCTAGCATATCTTCAGGACGAATCAACCCCTACCCAATGGTGAGCATACCAAAGCACTGGGCAAACAGAGCCTATAAGAAGTATGACCAAAGAAGAAACCCAAACTGGAATTAGTTTTATGCCAGTCTGGTCTTAGTGTAGAATAAGTTCGGAAGGGATTTTCTCCAGTTCAACCACAGAAACATCATTGAGAAAATGCTTCTTTAATTAATCAAAATTCTTTGGAATAAGTTTGCTTTTTGCCGTTGTAACTTTCCTTTGGACGAAATGCATAAGCTCCAATAAACGTTAAGCCCAGTGATCAGGTTCAGCAAGCTTAAATTGGTCAGTAGCATGAGAAGCAGCACTACGACACTTGCTATGACAACTCGCCCTCCCTTCTAATTTGTACTTTCTGGTCTAAATTTTCTCTTAGCAACCACCCTTTATTATCTGATCAGTTTTTCACATTTTTAGAGCTTTAAGGTATAATGCCTTGAAAGAATAAACATGAACAGTAAATATGTTGATCTTTTTACTCGAAAATAAATGATAAGCAGTGATTATTCCATGCTGAGTAGATATCTTCATGAGTCTTGGGGTCATACTGGATAAGCAAACAGAAATCTAGCAAAGCCTATCTCAATGTGCACACTGATTCAAATTGTGTCTCGATGCACATCAGATACAATGTGCATTGAGAGGTGGCTTCAGTCGGTTTAGAGCAATAAATTAGGCGTTAAGATAACTATGTGAGTGTAGATTAAAAAGAACCACCTCGCTAGGGCTGCAGATCAGAACTTGAAGGAGACGAGAGCACTATCCCAGTATTACTTGCTAGAAACAGTTTGTAGGGATATAAGCTAGCTAGATATTCTTATGCTCTAGCTACTGTTATAGCTAGCAGATTCATGGAGTATCATCCTTCGATGCTACTGCCTTTCCCTCAGCTCTATCCTCCTTCTGTTCTGCAGGTAACTCGTCCACAACAGCAGAAAAATAATAAATGTATATAACATATTTGCTGTGCATGTTGTTTACTGAGATGCATTGTGGATGCGACCAATGCGCATCGATTCAAGACTGGATGCATTTCTAATGCACTTTCATTTTTGCATTACTGACCTCGCTTCTCTCCCTCTTTTGACTTCATGCTCTTTTCAACTTCTGTTAGACCAACATGCATTGATTCAAGGCTGGAGGCATTTTCGTTTTTGCATTATTGATCTCGCTTCTCCCCCTTTGACTTCATAATCTTTTCAACTTCTGTTAAAGTGATTGCTTCAAGGCAAAAAAAACCCACATGATAAGGACCTTTTAGGACCAGGGATTGCTTGGCTTCACACATTTGCAAAGAGAGATCAGCAGGCTTCAAAGAAGGTAGTCCACAAGGCCTTTTAAGTTCATTTTTCACTGCAATTATTTTAACATTGAAATTGAACCAAATAAAGGTATAACAGTGAAGTAACTGGGTCTTTCTCATCAGCGTCACTCTCCTCCCAACAGTAGTTTCTGGCCTGTTGTAACAACTGAATATGCTCTTATATGGTTTTGTAGACAGTGAACCTCTTCAGACCCAGCAAACCTTTTTTTTTAAAATCTTGTATGGGATAGACTTTAGTTAAGACACACCTGGAGACAAGCCAGCTTCTCACGATCCAGAATAGAAATATTGGTACTGTAATATGATTGGTCATAGTGCTTCTACTGCATAAAGTAATTCCGGTTGTGCCATTTTTCTATTAAGCAACAAATGTTTTCCCCAATGTCTAGACTACGATAGTACTTTCCCATTTAAAGGTTTCATTACGCCAACCTTGGGGAATAGTTATACACTGTCTCTACATGATGAGCATTTCCAAGGTCTTAATAATTGGGGTGGCTCCTATTAATATTCAGCTCCTATTAATATTCATACAACTATTTGATGGAGATCACTTGTAAGTTATAAGTATGTAATTTTAATTCTCAGTATGTAACATACCATCAAGGGGAACATTGTGGTATTGTTTGAAAGCTTTTTGAGCATCTTGCACCTTGGAATACACCACAGTAGCAGTTCCCAGGGAATGGCCACTTTTGTCGAAGTGTAACTCTGACCTTACCAAACGCCCAAACTCAGCAAATAACTCCTACAGAACATCAAAATGGGAAGAGAGACCTAATGATAAACTAAAAATGACAACAATTACTGGGGGTGGGTGGGGGGGTTAACCATTTTTTAAATATTTTTTATAACTTGATGTATAAGCTACTCTCTGTATGCTCTCTTTTGATAATAAAAAATGCCAAAAATACCTGCAGCTACAGTGGGGTACCTCAAAACACGAGGTGGTCAAGCGTGGGGGGCTTGAAAATAATTTTTCTTCCGGCTTGAGAAAAAATATTTTCAGTACCCACCCTTGACCTTTCAGCACCCACCCTTGACCTTTCAGCACCCACCCTTGACCATCTACTAACATTTTAGCACCTAATGAAAACACTCATCACATAGAGTAAGGCTTCTTCTTGCCGCAATACCAATTTCAATTGTGTAGCACTTTCCTATTAGGAGACATACTTGCTGAAGTTCAAGCACTCAAGATTTTGAAGTGTCCCACATTAGCTGCAGGTAACTTTGGCACAGTTATACCTTTTTACGTACCAAAAGACTTTTAAGCTATAACACATTTTGTATGATCCACTTGCACACACACACACACTAGCATTGCCAGTGCAGTCTGGGGCTGACGACTGCCATCCGTATTCCATTATTTATTCATACCGGATATGTGTGGCACAGTCCTTCCATTCCCAGTCCCTTAAATCAAATTCATACAGTGAAGTGTGCAGAATCTCAAGTGTTCCCCCCCCCCCCCCCCCCCCCCAACTATTCCTGATGAAGGCTAGAGCAGCTAGTCGAAACATCAAGAGAGTACAATTTCAAGTTGATTATAGCGATCTTACACACACAAATTCAACAGCTTACTCCATTGGATACACCCAAGTAATTCATATTTCAGTATCTATTTGTTTCTCGGTTTCACTCAGGAACATGTGTACTGCAATTATAGGTGACGTGGCGGCTCTAATTGAGCATGCATACTATACTATTTCACTCCGAGAACCCCCCCATCCGAGGGTGATCTATATAAAGGGATATACGATATCATATATATATGCTCCCTAGATATTGATAGCTCAGTTCTCCTAGAATGTCCACTTTGTCTCAAATTGCTGCTGATGCTGCCCAGGGGCAGTGTACTGGCATTCCATGCTCACTCTTGGCATGTTCATTTTATCTCGGCCTAGCTAGATACTCTCACCATTTCCCCGGCATGTTTAGTCTGTGTCGATGTTGACAATGCTCATGGCTTTCCTGCTCTTTTCTTGCATGTTCACTACCTAAACATTTTTGTTCTCTCTTAGGGCTTGCTTCTCACCCACTTGTCATTCTTAAGGAGTTTCTTTTCTATGCAAAAATAGGCGATGCTGCAGACTTATTTCTCTCAGTAATTGCTCCTGTTGGTCTAGGGCCTAGGCTCCCTCACCATCTCCACTATCAATTTCTCACAGTTCTCTCAGAGTTAGTGTTTTGTGCTGGCCGCTCCAGCTTTGAGCTCCTCCAGAACATGCATGTTTAGATGTGTACAATAATTCCTTATTCCATGATTAGAATTATCCTGCCATTTTTTTTGGCACCTGCACACTCAACAGCAAATGATATAATTATATGTGATAGGATCTGAGAAAAGGGCCCACTTCGCCAAAAAAACTTTTAAAAAAAGCGTTATTGGCATGATGCTAAAGTGCAAGGATAGCTTAGAGGAATGGTGCTGGAATTGTACCTTGATCTCATGCCATTCCAACAGTTTTGCTTCCATTCTTCACAACAACCGCAAACGAGAAAACGTCTATTGAAATTGCCCTTGTGTTGTTTTACGTGAAACTCCGCATCACACATTGATGACATCACATATTCAATTGCCATGCTGTTTATTTAGGTTGCTACGGAAACTGAAGGGAAATTCCAGCATGCCCGTATTTTCATTCCGTGTACGCAGTAGCTTCTCTATTTTTAAAGTTTTTTCTAACTGCTCGCTTGGATGGAAGGAAGCACTTCTTGACCTTGAAACTTAGCAGAAAGGTAGAGCAATGACCCAAGATGCCCCTGAGGTAATTTATGAAAATAACATGATTGATAACCTTGGTAGCTATTTCAGGTCCTAGTGCAAAATCAGTTTTGGGCGAAGTGGGCCCTTTTCTCAGATCGTATCACATATAGCAAATGGATTTGGATGGTGACAAAGCTATTGTTGTGTGACCATTAATTTTGTTGTCTACTACAGTTTCCTCTTCCTTTTCATCAGAGCAGGGATCGTCACCAACCTCACCATGTCTTCACTGCAGAGTTTAGGCATCTTACCAGCAATAACTGCTACTCAGACTTACAATAGATGCATTCATTATCTTCCAACCTATTACAGAAATGTGATAATATATTGACAGCTCCTCAGATGGATGTCGTCAGTCTTTCAGTTCAAAGATTACTTTGATATACTAATACTGTGTTTCATCACTAGGCTCACTGTCATTACAATGTAATTATAGGTAAACCTGATGTGTGTTGCATATGTGGAGAGTGGGAGGATGTAGGTCCGATATGATCCAGGGCAGCGCTATTTCATTCACAGTAGTCAGGGTTTCATTTATCCCCCCCCCCCCCCCCCATTTTTGTGGGAAATTGTATTATTAAAATTCATTAGAAACGTTGTCACATCTTTAACCATCATGCACCCCCTTAAAATCCAGATTCCTCCTGCTGGCCCCCCCCCCCCTCCCCCCCAACCTGGACATTTTTCTAAATGAAACCCTGGTAGTTAAATAGTGGCTGTATTCAGGGGAGAAGCTATTTGAAAAACATGGTCCACTTGAGGATAAAGGATCATATGAATCAGTTACCAGTCTACACCTCCAGGTCTCTTCTGAATGTTCTATCCAGCAGATACCCAGGCTTCTTAGAGTTACCATTACCATGTATAAGGAGAGCTTAATTAAGGGGGGAAGAGTGCTGAGCATGTTTTGAAAGTGTGATTTATGGTTATGACTTGGAGCTCCATAGATTCTGCACACTTTACTGTATGAATTTGATATATACATGTAGCTCAAATATCTTTTGGTATTAAAAAAAAAAGTTCCATAGGTATAACTATGCTGAAGTTATTTGTAGCCAAAGTGGGGTTACCTCAAAACCCGAGTACCTGAATTGGTTTTAATGCTAGTTCTAATTGGAAATTGTTATTTGTGGCTAGAGGAAGCTCTACTTTACAATTGACGTGTTGATCTAGGCACTAAAACATAGGCAAGTATGGGGTGCATGGAAAAAAATCCTGTTGAATTTTTTTCAGTACCCACGCTTTCCTAATTAGTTATGGTTTAGCGCCTAATGAATACACACGTTTTTTAGAGTAGGGCTTCCTCTAGCCACAGATAATACAAACAGTTGCAGGCACACTTATACCTATGCAACATTTAAAATTAATATCAAGAGAGTACACAGATATTTGAGCTATATATCAAGTTCATGCAGTAAAAGTAAAGTGTGCAGAATCTAAGGTCCAAAGTGTAACCACAAGTTTATTTTTATTTTTATAGTGTTTGTGTTTATAATTTTAGACCCCCTTCACATGAACATAAGTCCACTTTAAAAAATATACATTAAAAATATCTCAATGTCACATTGTAGTGTTCGTACAGCTCTATGAATCACAGTTGTTATAACCATTCAAAACTTGATGCTGGTAAGTTATTTACTTACGGATTTGGTGCACTGACCTTACTTCATATTCCAACTTGCAGTTCCAAAAGATGAACATGGAAAAGCAAAAATTATCATCAGAAAGCTATGGAGTGGGCTACATTTTGGTATATAAATCAGGACCATAGCATGAATGTGTGCAAATATGGTACTTTAAATGCTAAATCACGGTTTTCAGCATTCTCCTCCCTAACCAATGAATGCAAACTTTATTTGTGGTCATTCAATTTTTTTTTTTAGGTATAATCTTTTTTCAAGAATAAACTTCTCAAATTTGATCATATATTTAATAAAATCAGCTACAGTTTGGTGTAAAAATCAGCTCAGTTGAAATAAACAAATAAGAACTATACAGCACCACATGTCACTCAGTCTCAAACAAAATTTACAGCAAAGAAATCCATCCAGGAGCGCCTCCTTGCTCAAGAGTGAAAGAATTTAGAGTGATTCCAGGATAGGTTATGGGCAGCTTTCCACCAAAGAAGAACTTCCAGAAACAGCAGCAAAAGCCAGGAAGAGACTGTTCATGAAGGCAGTTGTGATCGTCAGCCATTTAATTTTGCTCGCTCGCCCTGTCCAACTGGAAGTTTTATAACTACCAATAGAGCGACTGATCTACTAGGCATGTGCGTACTAAGAATGGGAGTGTTGTTCAAATTCTTCGATTGTTTTCCCGACGATGTCCGAGTGTGCGCCTTATAGCAGTTAATGCTAACACCTTCCTGATAAGGATAAGTATTTGCTCATGAATAATTCGTGAATGAATTGAATGACAGGTGGTTGTAACCTAGCAACTTGTATTATTTTTTCAAAGTAAGATAATCGATTATTTAAGAGGGTTATCAAAGATCAAGACACGTATCCGTACACATTATTATAATCTGGATACCTTGACATCTTCATTGGATACTCCATAATCAAGGTTCGAAATCATTAGCTTCACCAATCCGCCACCTCGCCTGCCACCTCGACCACCTCCACGAGGTTGTGATTTCCCTTGACTTTGACCAGTGGGCTGCTATCAGGAACAAAAAAAGGAAGCTTGATCACACATCCATACGTAGTAGTCCAGGCAGTTTGTTCGTTGCTTATTTGTTTTTGGATTGTACTGGGGAAGGGGTATGGGTAGCAGTAGAGGTCAAAAACTCCCACCAAGTCCTACTTTTAAGCTCTTTAAAAGCGAAAAATCCCAACAAACATCTTCGGAAAGGGTTGTCACAAGTACAAGCTTAGATAAGCTTGTGTGACTTTGGGAGAGCACACAGCCAAGGTACAGAATTTGCCAACAAACTCAGTAGTGCTGTGTAGACAGCACGATAAGTACCAGGCTGCTTCTCTATGCTAACCAGCATTATTACACTAAGAAGTGACTGTCAGAGTGTATTAGGCATACTCGGCTTGGCTTGGCACCTCCAACTTTAGCTGCTCCTTGACCTCTTCCTAGACTTCCCCCACGACCTCCTCGCCTTCCCCTACTACCGCCACGGCCTCTTCCCCCTCGACCACGAGTACTCTTCTTAGCTTTGATAATTTCTTCGAGTGACTGATCCATACTTGTAGAAGTTCTCCAAGTTTACTCCCACAAAATTGAAACGAGGCAACTAACTGGGCATGCGTACTAGACGGATACGAAATAAAAGCGCGGCGAAACCGCAAGCATTTGATGTCCCCACACCAGACAGGTAATTTGATATTCATCGCCGCCTGATTGTGTGCACTGTCTGGTATTTGTTAGTGGAGACTAGTGGCACCATGTTTTTGTCCTGGATAAATTCACTAGGCACGACGCACTGGTGCCAGTTTAAGCTTTCTGTACGTTCTTTTAATGATAAAGAAAAAAGTCGTAGCGAATACTGGAATACTTTATAAGTTTTCCTAGGCCAATTTGAAGTGATGTTTTCTTGCGTACTACTACACTGTGGCGAAAAGCAAGAAGCCAACGTACTGGTGGCGGAGAAAGCAACACTAGACGTACAGATAGTATCCAACGCTGGGCGAGGGAGTGCCATTTGTGACTACGTGGTAGAGAAGAGCCGTAGCGAGCTCGTACTCTGTGTTCCTAGCGTCATAAGTCTCAGGGAAGGTACCATACAGGAGGTGAAGTTGACAGGCTGCCATTTGGACGTTGTGAAAGAAGGCAGGACGTCCCTACATCTCACAAAGCTGGATGGGGGCTATTCAGTCCAAACCAAGAACCTCCCTAGCTATGCAACAGTCAGGAAAGGCCTCAACAGCAACATCTCGCCCAACGATTTTATTCTTCATCTGGGACACTTTGAGCCCAAGACTGCACTGACAATCCACATTGAGTTTTTACTCAAGCTGTCTTCGTTATCTTCATTATCTGTCCCTTGCTATGTTCTAGAGAATGGGATTCTTGCCAGGCAAGTTTCATACAAGCTGAAATTTGCCTCACAGGTGCAGATTGTGGACGTCTCCCCGTTGTGTTCTCCCTCAAGCTTCTTGGATTTTTGTTGGTTTCATACTGACAGAACAGAGCAGGTTGTGCACATCAGCTACGATACTGTAAGTGATCTGCATGAACTGGATGAAACACTTTCTGTCTGCATCAAAATGGCTGGTCATCGTTACATCCAGTCTGCATGCTGTGTTTGCCTGAAGAAGAGCAGCAAAACTCCAAGCTGGCAGCAGCAACAACGGATGGAGATAGACTGCGAAGAAGAAGATGAAATGACTAGGAGCGATGAGAGTGCCGTTGATGGCATGATGATGGTGTCTACCAGACTCACTCCGGATCAGCTCCCAGGAATATCTGAGAGTTGCATGAATGGCAGAGGAGGAATTGGGTCTGGGTTGAACTGCTTGTCTCCATCTGAGTTTGTCTTCCTTGTGGATTGCAGTGCCAGCATGAACCCCTTCATAGACAGCGTTGTCTCAACTCTCATCACTTGCATCAAGAGCCTACCTGAAGGTTGCTTCTTCAACATGATTGCATTCGGCTCCAGTTTCCGCCAGCTCTTCCACGAAAGCAAAGAATATTCAAAATTATATGTCAAGTATGCAGTGGACTTCGCAAACCAGCTCAAAGCCAATCTGGGAGGGACAGACCTTCTCCCTCCGTTGAAGTGGATCTTCAAGAAGGCGAGGAAGAACGACATGCCTTGCCAGGTCTTCGTAATCACTGACGTTGACCAAGAGGTGAAGGATGTGCCATACATGCTCAATACAATTCGGAAAAACAGGCACCACACAAGGTAAGCCAACATGTGAAAAAACATAACTGTTACACTGCTTTCAACTGCTAAGTGCAGTAATTAATTTCTCATGAGTTTGTGTGTGTTGTGGATATGCCAACCTTGTTGCCATGGAGATGGAGAGGGAAGGGGAGGAGGGCTACTCCAGTGTGTACTAATTGTGGTGGGTCTCTGCACTCTGCAGAGCTCAGTTTAATTAGCCATTATTAAGACTGTATGTGTGAGAATGTTCAGCCCTCAAATGGTATTCTCTTGATCCTGGATGCATGTGACATGTATCCTCATTTAGCATGCACGTATGATTATAAATTATTGCACTCATTCAGCCAGAGAAGGTTATGTCTTAATTTCATCCTTTCTGGTGTCAGCTTAGATAATTGCAGTAACCGTCTTCCCAGCTTTGACTGTGTTGACTTGATTTACTATGGTGGGAAGGTGGTGTAGTCCCAAATTTTCCTTGGTTTGATATTTGTGGGTGGTAGGGGGTGGGATCTGAAACTCAGTACCCTTGCCAAGGATGATGTACACTTTGGAACAAGCCTGGCTTTTAATCTCTTTTGAATGTGATTGGTTGCTAGTCAGCCACAAAAGTTGTAACAGTGCAGACCTCTCTAAAGTGGATGTGTACATAATATCAAAATGCAGATGGCTCATAATTTGATAGTTGTGTAAGTGTCTGGATATTTCATGGAAGCTATAGTATTTTTCCCCCCAGGAATATTAATTAGCTACAAGTTTGGTAAGGGCAAGCCTTGTGCTGGGTGAGCCAACAAAAACTCCTCCGAGCTATGTAATAAAACGTAACACCAAAGAAATCCATCCTGGAAACATTTTTCTGAAGGCAAAGGGGTTTAGATGGGTACCTGCGGAGTCCTCCCTGTGATGATGATTCAGCAATCTAATGGGCATTGCATTAGGCATAGATGAAGAGAGATGGGTAGGGGAGAGGGGTGAAGGTGGACAAAGTGTTTCCGATAGTGACGCTTTCGTTTGATGATAAAAGCTTAAAGATGTCATGATGAGTGGATAGCAAGCAAGCCAAGAGAAGCACAAAAGATGGTGGGAGTGATTCTATCGTGCTTGTGGATACTTTCAGGGTTTAGACGAAGAAAGAGAGGGAAGGGTGGAAGAAAGAAGAAGGAGAAGGGGGAAGAGGAAGAGGGAGAAAGCAAAGGATGGAAGAGAAGGGATGGGAAGGAGGGAGGAGGAGAAGGAGTAGAATTAAAGAGGAAAGGTGGAAGTTTGTGTAGGGGAAATAACTTTTCCGGGTTTTTTCGTGTGTGTGTGTTTGTTTTTCTTGATCATTCATTTGCCTATCGAACTGCCAATTATTTATTGTCACAGCCATGTGTTTCAGAATTGCATAATTGCACATGCTTCAGATGTGTTTGTGCAATGAAGGTTATAATTTGTTCTAGAATAGTAAGCCAGACGTTGCCAACACGGTTAGTTAGTAGTGGTATGTTTGGCTACAGTTGTCCCAAGAAGTGTGGAATAGACTGTTCCCAGAGTACTGTAGATTCAATGTGAATAACAATGCTGGCACACACGAGGAAGGAACTTTTAGGAAGTGTCTAACAGCCTCAGTCTTATTCTGCTTCAGACAAAGCAGCTCTTGAGTCAGCAGTGGGGCTTTATTTATACTTCACGACTGTCTCTGGGACAGCTGTAAGTTACGCTGCAGGTTACAGTGTGTAATTATTCCTTAGGTGGTTAGAACACATCAAGGCATTTTTTTCCTACATGCATAAAACAGTCCTGGCTTCTTTTCCGTCGGCTTGTATCCATGTTGTAGCCCAGATGGATATCCCTTTCACTCTCCGGCAGACTACATTGCAAAACATGAATATTGTTTTTGTACCAGTCAGCAGCTAGACATGTGTATTTATTACCTATGACTGTTTGAGTATTGCAACATGCCCTGAGGATGTCTGTGATATGTAGCTCATCTGTTTTTTTAAGGGGAAAAACAAACTGGTCATCTCTCCCTTTTCTTTTGCATTTCCTTTTCCTTCGGCTGAGCCAAGGATTATCTCTCTTGTTGCCTTGGTTTGGTGTAGCTGCCTTGGTGAAACTGCCTTGGTGAGCTTCTTTGGTGTAGCTGCCTTGATATAGCTGCCTTGGTGAGCTGCCTTGATGTAGCTGCGTTGGTGAGCTTCTTTGGTGTAGTTGCCTTGGTGAGCTTCTTTGATATAGCTGCCTTGATGTAGCTTCCTTGGTGAACTGCCTTGATAGCTGCTTTGGTGTAGCTGCCTTGATGTAGCTGCCTTGATGTAGCTGCCTTGGTGAGCTGCCTTGATAGCTGCTTTGGTGTAGCTGCCTTGGTGAGCTTCTTTAGTGTAGCTGCCTTGCTGTAGCTGCCTTGGTGTAGCTGCCTTGATGTAGCTGCCTTGGTGAGCTGCCTTGATGTAGCGCTTTGGTGTAGCTGCCTTAGTGTAGCTGCCTTGATTAGTTGCCTTGGCGAGCGGCCCTGGTGTAGCTTCCTTGGTGAGCTGCCTTGGTGTAGCTGCCTTGGTGAGCTGCCTTAGTGTAGTTGCCTTGGTATAGCTGCCTTGATGTAGCTGCCTTGGTGTAGCTGCCTTGGTGAGCTTCTTTGGTGTAGCTGCCTTGATGTAATTTGCTTTGGTGTAGCTGCTTTGGTGTAGCTGCCTTGATGTAGCTGCCTTGATGTAGCTGCCTTGGTGAGCTGCCTTGGTGAGCTTCTTTGGTGAAGCTGCCTTGATGTAGTTGCTTTGGTGTAGCTGCCTTGATGTAGCTGCCTTGGTGAGCTGCCTTGGTGAGCTTCTTTGGTGTAGCTGCTTTGGTGAGCTGCCTTGATGTAGCTGCCTTGCTGAGCTGCCTTGGTGAGCTTCTTTGGTATAGCTGCCTTGATGTAGCTGCCTTGGTGAGCTGCCTTGGTGTAGCTGCCTTGGTGTAGCTGCCTTGATTAGTTACCTTGGCGAGCAGCCCTGGTGTAGCTTCCTTGGTGAGCTGCCTTGGTGAGCTGCCTTGGTGTAGCTGGAGCTGCCTTAGTGTAGTTGCCTTGGTGAGCTTCCTTATACAGTTACCTTGGTGAACTGCCCTGGTATAGCTGCTTGGTGAGCCTCTTTGGTGTAGCTGCCGTGATTAGTTGCCTTGGTGAGCTGCCCTGGTGTAGCTTCCTTGGTGACCTTGCCTTGGTGAACTTCCCTGGTGTAGCTGCTTGGTGTAGCTTCCTTGGTGAGCTGCCCTGGTGTAGCTTCCTTGGTGAGCTGCCTTAGTGCAGTTGCCGCGGTGAGCTGCCTTGGTGTAGCTTCCTTGGTGAGCTACCTTAGTATAGTTGCCTTGGTGAGCTGCCCTGGTGTAGCTTCCTTGGTGAGCTGCCTTAGTACAGTTGCCGCGGTGAGCTGCCTTGGTGTAGCTTCCTTGGTGAGCTGCCTTAGTACAGTTGCCTTGGTAAGCTTTCCTGGTGTAGCTGCTGGATGTAGCTTCCTTGGTTAACTGCCTTAGTATAGTTGCCTTGGTGAGCTAGGTGTAGCTTCCTTGGTAGCTGCCCTGGTGTAGCTGCCTTGATGTACCTTCCTTGGTGAGCTGCCCTGGTGTAGCTGCCTTGGAGTAGAGCTCTGCCTTGCTATGTAGTTAGTGATAGAAATAGCTTTAGTGGGAAGAAAGAGAGATTTTTCACTAGATGAAGATTGAAATGGCATCTCTGATATTGATTTCCCTGAGCTGAGTCAGCAATATTGCTACTCTCTCCACCCCCTTTACCTACAGCATCGAGATAATGAGACAAGTCCGCTGCTTAGAGCTAGCCAAGCTCCTTGCCTCAATAAACATGGAATCAAGACAGATAAAACTGGGACGAGGGGTGGGCAGGGTGGTGGTGGGAGGGGGGGAGGGGAGTGGTCTCTTACAGTAAAATACTCAGCTGGATGAACTTGTTCAAATTCTGTTTTACTAGTGTGTGTCAGCAGATTGGATTGTACGAGACAAGCTGGACACCCATAATCACCCAATCTCCCTCAAGCTATTTACACTTCACAGACTCAATCCACACACAGATGGTGTACAAAACTCTATTGTGGGATGTTGGAGATATCTGCCCAATGTGTATCACTGCTGTCTGGCTCCTTTGCTAAAATGCCGATATGGCCGCCTGGGTACCACTCCACCAACATCATGGCGAATGGCATGGCGAAAGGCAAACGTAGCACATTGCCCTGGCTCAGGCCTTGTTAGCTTGGATGGTATTGCAATAGGCAGACATGTAACAGAATTATTGCTAATTAATAATTGGTTTAGGATACACGTTCCCAAATGCCCTTAGGCCTGACGATGAAGACGGAGTATGCCCTGCCTATTTTCCTCGGTGTAATTTGAGAAATCCTCTGCGGAGAGAATTTATACACCAACCCACTGCGGGTTATTGCTCAGTAGGGTTTTTGCTGGAAGCTTTGAGGATTTTCGCTTAGCCAGCTTGTGGTTGGGGGAGGGAGTGCCATAATGAGGTTCTGTGGGACCCACGCGGGAACATGATGATGCCAATGTATCTTATCATGTTGCTACGAGTTGCTTCCTGCAACATAGCTCGAGTCCAGTGCTTGGTAGGTGTATTTTTCTTCTCCATGGGTATTGATAAATGTGGTAGTGGTCATTTCTTTTCATATGGGCTGCAGGTATAACATGCCACTGTGCTGGTGAGCTAGGTGGGAAGTTTGAGGGTTAATTAAGAGATTCCACTGCAGCTAATTGTGCATTGCGGGCTAGAGAAGAATACAACCTCGGTCCTTTTCCACTTGCACACACATGGCCCAGGAAGTGATATAATAGAGAGATAAGAGACAGATAGGTGGATAGTTGATAATAGTAAAGATGATAGGTGGGTTGTACTAGATAAATTATGACGGACAGACCGATGGCTATGGATATGTAATAGAGAGATAAGAGACAGATAGGTGGATAGTTGATAATAGTAAAGATGATAGGTGGGTTGTACTAGATAAATTATGACGGACAGACCGATGGCTATGGATAATTAGACCTAAGAGGGAGAAGGCAATAGCAAGGATAGAAAAATCGTGATAGCTACACACACAAGCTTGCAGCAGTACAAGCTCTCGTGTTAGTATGTGGCTTTCATCTCTCTCCAGTCCTCATATTCATCTCTCACCAGTCATCATATTCATCTCTCACCAGTCTCATCATAATCATCTCTCTCCAATCATCATAATCATCTCTCTCCAGTCATCATAATCATCTCTCTCCAGTCATCATAATCATCTCTCACCAATCATCATAATCATCTCTCACCAATCATCATAATCATCTCTCTCCAATCATCATATTCATCTCTCTCCAGTCATCATATTCATCTCTCACCAGTCATCATATTCATCTCTCACCAGTCTCATCATAATCATCTCTCTCCAATCATCATAATCATCTCTCTCCAGTCATCATAATCATCTCTCTCCAGTCATCATAATCATCTCTCACCAATCATCATAATCATCTCTCACCAATCATCATAATCATCTCTCTCCAATCATCATATTCATCTCTCTCCAGTCATCATATTCATCTCTCTCCAGTCATCATATTCATCTCTCACCAGTCATCATAATCATCTCTCTCCAATCATCATAATCATTTCTCTCCAATCATCATAATCATCTCTCACCAGTCATCATAATCATCTCTCACCAGTCATCATATTCATCTCTCTCCAGTCATCATAATCATCTCTCTCCAATCCTCATAATCATCTCTCTCCAGTCATCATAATCATCTCTCACCAGTCATCATATTCATCTCTCTCCAGTCATCATAATCATCTCTCACCAATCATCATAATCATCTCTCTCCAATCATCATAATCATCTCTCTCCAGTCATCATAATCATCTCTCTCCAGTCATCATAATCATCTCTCACCAATCATCATAATCATCTCTCTCCAGTCATCATAATCATCTCTCTCCAGTCATCATAATCATCTCTCTCCAGTCATCATAATCATCTCTCTCCAATCACATCATAATCATCTCTCTCCAATCATCATAATCATCTCTCTCCAGTCATCAAAGTACAATTAGAGTCTAAGTGCAGCACTGGTTGAAGTTTTGGCTTCCATTGTTTTTAGACTACATGCACCTGCCACATCAAAGATCTTATGTCCAAATGCTTTTCTTATGTGCAGACGTGATCACCACAGTGTCTACACCAATCTAGACAGTGCTGGCAATGTTCAGCAGTCTCCTGCTGCCTCCTCCTGGGAGCTCACTTTCATTGATCCAAATATGGAATTGGTTGGTACTGATGATGCCTTTCTCGCATCTCCTTGTCTCTCTTGCTGGCCCCTCAATCTGGTCCGCCCTCCCCCACAGACTAGCTTGGCTGTTTGTGCTGGCACCTGTAAATTGAAAAACTAGCTTAACCTTCTCCTTGGCCGTTGACACTCGTCTCTAGTAAGAGTACCCTTTAAAAGGACAACAGTCTAGACTGCATGTATGTCTATTTATTGACGTGCCTACTCCTGGCATCTCACTTTGTCTCATCAGCCTGTCTGGATACTTCTGCTTGGCTTTCCTGCTCTTGTCGAACTCTCTTGATGTTGTTGGCACTGCCCAGGGCTTTCCTGCTCTCCCTCTTGTTCAAATCTAAACATTACTGTTGACTGTCTGACCTTTCATCTCTCACTTTGTTGTTGCCGTTGGTGATTTTTCTACTCCCCATTTCCCCCCCCCCCCCCCCCCTTATTCTTCCTGCGCAAATTAAGAAACTCGTGCTTGCCTCTCCCCCCCCTCCAAGTATGGCCTCCCTCTGCTATGTCCTCAATCTCTTTCTCACATTTCTCTCTCTGAACTTCAGTTGCTTTGTGCAGGCTTTTCCAGTTTCTAAGAAGGTGAACAACACATTAGCATGAGCATAATGTGTCTTTGTGCTCCTTTGATTAGGATTTCCCTGTTATTGTTGGCAATCGCACGCTCGGAGCGCATGCAACATACAGGACAAAATGGTTGAGTTTTTTTTAATGGCATCTGACAGTCAGGAATTGAACCAAATGCGAGCACAAGATTGTGAAGTGGTCTCACAGTACAGGTGTACTAGATTGTGAAGAGGTCTCACAGTACAGGTGTACTAGATTGTGAAGTGGTCTCACAGTACAGGTATACTAGATTGTGAAGTGGTCTCACAGTACAGGTGTACAAGATTGTGAAGTGGTCTCACAGTACAGGTATACTAGATTGTGAAGTGGTCTCACAGTACAGGTGTACAAGATTGTGAAGTGGTCTCACAGTACAGGTATACTAGATTGTGAAGTGGTCTCACAGTACAGGTGTACAAGATTGTGAAGTGGTCTCACAGTACAGTTATACTAGATTGTGAAGTGGTCTCACAGTACAGGTGTACTAGATTGTGAAGTGGTCTCACAGTACAGGTATACTAGATTGTGAAGTGGTCTCACAGTACAGGTGTACTAGATTGTGAAGTGGTCTCACAGTACAGGTGTACTAGATTGTGAAGTGGTCTCACAGTACAGGTATACTAGATTGTGAAGTGGTCTCACAGTACAGGTGTGTACTAGATTGTGAAGTGGTCTCACAGTACAGGTGTACTAGATTGTGAAGTGGTCTCACAGTACAGGTGTACTAGATTGTGAAGTGGTCTCACAGTACAGGTGTACTAGATTGTGAAGTGGTCTCACAGTACAGGTGTACTAGGTTGTGAAGTGGTCTCACAGTACAAGTATACTAGATTGTGAAGTGGTCTCACAGTACAGGTGTACTAGATTGTGAAGTGGTCTCACAGTGCAGGTACTAGATTGTGAAGTGGTCTCACAGTGCAGGTGTAGATTGTGAAGTGGTCTCACAGTACAGGTGTACTAGATTGTGAAGTGGTCTCACAGTACAGGTGTACTAGATTGTGAAGTGGTCTCACAGTA
This sequence comes from Cladorhizidae sp. MBARI D1340-BT2, assembly GCA_028752905.1. Lineage (NCBI taxonomy): Eukaryota > Metazoa > Porifera > Demospongiae > Poecilosclerida > Cladorhizidae > Cladorhizidae sp. MBARI D1340-BT2. The sequence continues at coordinate 9,352,896 of JAQNBH010000013.1, forward strand.
CAGGTATACTAGATTGTGAAGTGGTCTCACAGTACAGGTGTACTAGATTGTGAAGTGGTCTCACAGTACAGGTATACTAGATTGTGAAGTGGTCTCACAGTACAGGTGTACTAGATTGTGAAGTGGTCTCACAGTACAGGTGTACTAGATTGTGAAGTGGTCTCACAGTACAGGTATACTAGATTGTGAAGTGGTCTCACAGTACAGGTGTACTAGATTGTGAAGTGGTCTCACAGTACAGGTATACTAGATTGTGAAGTGGTCTCACAGTACAGGTGTACTAGATTGTGAAGTGGTCTCACAGTACAGGTGTACTAGATTGTGAAGTGGTCTCACAGTACAGGTGTACAAGATTGTGAAGTGGTCTCACAGTACAGGTGTACTAGATTGTGAAGTGGTCTCACAGTACAGGTATACTAGATTGTGAAGTGGTCTCACAGTACAGGTGTACAAGATTGTGAAGTGGTCTCACAGTACAGGTGTACTAGATTGTGAAGTGGTCTCACAGTACAGGTATACTAGATTGTGAAGTGGTCTCACAGTACAGGTGTACTAGATTGTGAAGTGGTCTCACAGTACAGGTGTACTAGATTGTGAAGTGGTCTCACAGTACAGGTGTACTAGATTGTGAAGTGGTCTCACAGTACAGGTGTACTAGATTGTGAAGTGGTCTCACAGTACAGGTGTACTAGATTGTGAAGTGGTCTCACAGTACAGGTGTACTAGATTGTGAAGTGGTCTCACAGTACAGGTGTACTAGATTGTGAAGTGGTCTCACAGTACAGGTGTACTAGATTGTGAAGTGGTCTCACAGTACAGGTATACTAGATTGTGAAGTGGTCTCACAGTACAGGTGTACAAGATTGTGAAGAGGTCTCACAGTACAGGTGTACTAGATTGTGAAGTGGTCTCACAGTACAGGTATACTAGATTGTGAAGTGGTCTCACAGTACAGGTGTGTACTAGATTGTGAAGTGGTCTCACAGTACAGGTGTACTAGATTGTGAAGTGGTCTCACAGTACAGGTATACTAGATTGTGAAGTGGTCTCACAGTACAGGTATACTAGATTGTGAAGTGGTCTCACAGTACAGGTGTACTAGATTGTGAAGTGGTCTCACAGTACAGGTGTGTACTAGATTGTGAAGTGGTCTCACAGTACAGGTGTACTAGATTGTGAAGTGGTCTCACAGTACAGGTGTACTAGATTGTGAAGTGGTCTCACAGTACAGGTGTACTAGATTGTGAAGTGGTCTCACAGTACAGGTGTGTACTAGATTGTGAAGTGGTCTCACAGTACAGGTATACTAGATTGTGAAGTGGTCTCACAGTACAGGTGTACTAGATTGTGAAGTGGTCTCACAGTACAGGTGTACTAGATTGTGAAGTGGTCTCACAGTACAGGTGTGTACTAGATTGTGAAGTGGTCTCACAGTACAGGTGTACTAGATTGTGAAGTGGTCTCACAGTACAGGTGTACTAGATTGTGAAGTGGTCTCACAGTACAGGTGTGTACTAGATTGTGAAGTGGTCTCACAGTACAGGTGTACTAGATTGTGAAGTGGTCTCACAGTACAGGTGTACTAGATTGTGAAGTGGTCTCACAGTACAGGTATACTAGATTGTGAAGTGGTCTCACAGTACAGGTGTACTAGATTGTGAAGTGGTCTCACAGTACAGGTATACTAGATTGTGAAGTGGTCTCACAGTACAGGTGTACTAGATTGTGAAGTGGTCTCACAGTACAGGTGTACTAGATTGTGAAGTGGTCTCACAGTACAGGTGTACTAGATTGTGAAGTGGTCTCACAGTACAGGTGTACTAGATTGTGAAGTGGTCTCACAGTACAGGTGTACTAGATTGTGAAGTCTCACAGTACAGGGGTACTAGATTGTGAAGTGGTCTCACAGTACAGGTGATTAGTGGTGTGGCACGTGCACAAGTGAAGCAACACGCTTCTGTTGAACAAGGTTGTCTTGCAGGATGGTAGTGGGACTTCCATCTGTCTCGATAATTTTTCAACTATTTTCTGGCTGCTATCTTGGGGAAAATTCACCGCATGGACGCATGCTTGCACGCACCTGAAGACACACATGCATGCAGATGCGTTGCCAGGTGATATTGTCGTCCATTCATTAAAGTGCGTGTGTGTGTGTGTGTGTTATCCCTGAAGGTAATGCTGTTGGCCTTCTCTGGGCCCATTCATAGAAGAGTGTGTGTTATTGCTGGAACCATTCAAGAGGATCCATTCTGTCTAGACAGTGCATCAATCTCACGCTGTCAAAGCTAAACACGTTGAACTCTTAAAGGCTAATCACCTTGGTCTGCAGAATGAGTAGGGCATCACAAAACTGCCGGCTGTGACAGACAGCTGGTGGCACCAGCAGAACTGAGCACATGTGAGACACACTGGCGCACACTGAAGGCTGGTCGAGGGGAGATTATTGAATATAGTCCTTCTCCTCCCCCCCCCAATGCTGAGAATTATATAGCCCATGATAGCCTTTCCTGGATTAGCTTATTAAGTAGCCAGGGATGATTTGTTGTGTATAGTATAAGCAAGCATAAAACATACAGGAGGACCTTTCCCCCCCCAACTAGCAATGTAGCAATACTAATATAGACTCTCAATTAATCCCCCCCCCCCCCCCCTCCCCCCCAACCCAAACAGTAACTCCTCCCCCTGTCTGCCTCTGCCCTGGAGCTATTTGTCTGTGGAGGGTGTGCGTGTGACACTGAATGTTTTCATTTCTGTGAAGTCTGCTGGCTGTGGGGTGCTGTTGTGGTCGCTGTTTATTCATTATTTGAAATGTCTCCTTGCATACCTTCCAGGATAGGCCCGTCTGAGTATTTTTACCGGTTAATACCCGGGTAATAAGGGTGGGAATGGGGGAGGGGGCGATGTTAATATGACACAAGTCCAAGTTGAACGCGAATCAATATCCTTAATCCAACTTTGAACTTTGGGACTTGACAGCGCACCACTTTGCTAAAGTGTAAGTATCCATGGCTCAGGAATGCACTGCCGAGCCAGAAACTGGGCACAGCAGAGCATCAAGCGAGGGTGTCCGTTCTTAAACGTATAAATGGGTGGGAAATGGGTGGAGTTATCTTTCACTAGCCACCATTGACATTTGCACTGGCTAAATTTGTTTGGCGTGCATGTGAGAGGCGGCTTGTGTAGTATACTACAGAAGGTGTCTAGTATACTAGAGGAAGCGTGGTTTTGAGTTTCCTGAAGTAACAACTCTAGACCCAATGTAAATCGTAGTGTAGATTACATAGCTGATCGTTTGTCTGTTGCTGGCCACCAGGGAGCATGCTGGTGGGAGTGGAGTGCAGCTTGCTGTTGGTGCATGGATGGAAGCTTATGGTGATCAAGCAGCAGCTGCAAGTATCCACAAGTCTAGGCAGGTACATTGTAGGTTGGAACAATTGATAAGATCAGACAGAGGTCGCTTTAACAACCTTTTTTTAGGATTCACAAAGCATTGGACAAGTGCAACAGAGTGCAACAGCTCTGTTAAAATTAAGCCATCAGCGTGGTACAATTGGTAAGGTCAGACAGAGGTCGCTTTAACAACTGCTTTTTAAGATTCACAAAGCACATGGACAAGTGCAACAGAGTGCAACAGCTTTGTTAAAATAAATGGCATCACTGGAATTCTTTCCTTTCTTTTTAGTGACTTGTTTTATTCGAAATATACGCTTCGATATTTGTAGATTCTTTCTTCTTCCCTGTGTGTTAAATTTGGTTTTAATAAGTACTTTTTGTCTTGCTTAGCTGGCTCCTCCCCCTTTTGTTTGCGTTTAGACACAACCTGACAGAGGCACCACCACACAATGTGTGGACCCGTGCTTGAAATATATTGCGAATTTACTGACCTATAAAAACTCTGGAAAGAACCAGTAAGGAACCAGTAGGCAATAAAAGAAGCAATTTTAAAAACCAGATAAATAGGCAGTCGAAATCCTCACCTCACCAAAAAAGTCTGTATGACTTAAAACAGGACAATTGAAAAAGGGGAGATCGATTCCAATGACCTTCAACCAGAAATGAGAGAGATAAATTCAGGTCGCTGTAAGTTTGTTAAGTCGACTGAGAGTTCATTGAGAATTTGTTGATTCTTTTCTTTTATAAGATGTGGACTGCGTCTCTCTCCCTTTCCCCCTCCTCTTTCTCTTCGGAGAAAAAAGAGGACATCTATGTCTAGCAGGTGTGAGCCTATATATACATGGTTACACAATGTCCTACCCAAGACACGCTCAGATTGCGATGAGGTTCAGATTTTTTACATGAATGTGTCTATCCTCTCTCTCGTTTCTTTCTCTCTCAAAGGTCGGCAACATTCGTGGGGTAACCGATACTGACCAATTAACAAAGCAGGGGGGGGGGGGGGGGGATGTGGGTGGAAAGATCATGATTTAGGTTCCTGGTAGGTTCCTGGAAGAGAAAAGTTTACCGTTTAAAACGGAAGGTCATAGCTTGCAGTATGTCTGGGAAAGTGAAGCCAATTAGCTTAGTGGTCAGACAAATGATCATTTAGTTTCTGTAAGCCTGCCTGCTCGTGTCTGGAGTGTCTGAAAGACAAGCCAATTTGAAAACCTCTTGATTAGATGTTTGTGGTCAGTTAGTTGACCCTTGAGTGACACTGATGCATATGCAACCAATTAAACACTCATGCACAGGCAAAGGCTGAGCGTGGCCAATGGCCAAGAACAAAAGGACTAGCCCTAAAACGAAGCAATGGAATTTTTTTTTTAATCGTCAACTTATAATGCAGTCGTTTGGTGTGTGCGTTTCGGGATTGTTGAGTGTACGGTTTGGTGAGTCACACTCGGGCAAAGTATGACTCGCGCTAGAAAGGTTTTCTTTGAGCTTTGGATAATGAGGAGCACCCACTGGACCGATAGTAACTCGACTACAATGATGACAGATGTTCTTGCAGACGCATGGGGCGAGAGCAAGAATTGAAGCAGCTGGTCTAAATGAACTTTGAAGATGAGGGTACATAGGAGGTTTCCAGCTAGCTGTCTGGTCCTGCCAGAAGTTATGGGTAGGTCGTAGTTGTAGCTGCTCCCTCATGCATGGTAGAAACATTCTGTGTAACAGTCGGAGATTTGACTGTTCAGCCAGGGCCTGACCGACAGCTGCTTTAAATAGATTGACTGTCGTAAGCCTCTCACACACAGGAAAAATTATTAAAAAATTGTCAGTGTGCTCTAAATGCTGGATTTAATTCCCCCCATCCCCCCATTCCCTTCACTTCCTCCCTGCACACGTCTAGTAGACTCCTCCATCAATATAAAATATTCATAATGCTTTAATTCTGGTATGACGGGGGGGGTGAAAAATGTATTATTATTATTATTATTATTTAATGGTGGCTGACGATTGCATCTGCCATCATGATCATGAATGGCTTCTAGGGCTTAACTGATGTTTTTGGAAGCCCTTCCTTGGAGAAAAGCTGCACAGGCATCTAGCACGGGCATCTATGCTTACCTGGAATCCCTATGAAGCCCTTCAATCAGGAGTCACAGACTTCTTTGCTGTAAACTTTGTCGTTGGACATAGACCAACATAGCAATGCGTAGCTTTCATTTTCTTACCTTACCTCAATGGAGCTGGTACTTATGTTAAACTGCTGCAGCTTATTGCATTTGCATTCTAATGATATGAGTCATTATAAGCTATAAAATAAATATATATATATTTTTTAAACCCACAAATAAAATCATCAGTCTATTGATCTATTAGTTTATTAGCACCAATACGGGAGACTGGGTTGTCGAATGAACAAATATTTGTCATTTTTCCCCTGTCCTTATATCATCTCATATATATATTAATATATTAGTCTATTTCCGTGCCCTTGTTAATCCTTTGACATGATCTGACGTCTAGCTCCGGTGCCAACTACTCTGAGTCGAGTGACTTCCTTTCTAGCTAGAAAGAGAGGGAGTATGTTTGTGTTTCCTGACTTTCTTGTGATCATGGTCCGAGCTCTAGTAGCTAGCTTCAATTACTTGCTGCTGTGTTCAGAGCCTGTCTGGGAATTCCAGGGATTACCTTGCTGTTATCATTACGCTCTATTTGTGTTATGTCTAGTCCCGTGGGCCAACCCCGTGTCGTTTAGAGTAATTGCATATGCCGTTTGTTAGCCCGGTGCAAAGCGGAGGTGATTCAATCAATCAGTCAGGAATATTTGGTTTCTGGTAACCTTCCAAAACATGTGGGCGGGTTTCAGATGTGATTGTCAGTGTAGACGCACTCTCTCAGTTTTCCCATAGCCCTTGGCTCTCTCTCTCTCTCTACCAAGGTTACGTATGATGTGAGGACTGTCCCCCCCCCTTCAAACAAAGTTCATGCTCAGTTTGATGCACTAGCTTCAAACTGAGTCGGAGCATCTTGATGGCTGCTCCAGGCCACCCACGAGTACCAGTGGTGTGTTTAGCTTCTAATCTCTTCCCGACTAGTCGTGTTACGTGTTCATTCAACCTCCTCATTCTACTCGGCCTGCTCCAGAATGTCGTGACATGCTATCAACACATCCACCGTTACCATGGAGACCATGGTCCACAGCGACAGCCCATGTTTTTTTTGTGTGTGTGTGTGTGATAATGTAAGTAGGGGAATTCTGGGTCGGAGTTGTTAAGGACTGCGCAGAAATTGGTCGGTTTCGTTGACACAATGGTGGCCACATTCAGTGTATCCAGAAAGTGCTTGCTCTATACCCTTATTAAGATGACTCAACCCAAGTGCATCTTGTGTGTATGATGTCCCAACTAACCAGATTGTGGTAATCTGGAACTCTGTAATGCATGATGGCTAGTTGAACGTGCACTAGGTCTAGTTTCTAGTGCTACAGCTCCTCTCTTGTTGGTTTACATTACAAGATGCACTGGACCAACATCCAAAGTTGGTGTAAGTAGGTTGACAATAGCTCTGTGGGGACACACACTGGACCAACATCGCACTGGGTGGAGACAGGTTGAAGTAGGTTGACAATAGCTCTGTGGGAACACACACTGGATCAGCATCGCACTGGGTCGAGACAGGTTGAAGTAGGTTGACAATAGCTCTGTGGGAACACACACTGGATCAACATCACACTGGGTGGAGACAGGTTGAAGTAGGTTGACAATAGCTATGTGGGGACACACACTGGATCAACATCGCACTGGGTGGAGACAGGTTGAAGTAGGTTGACAATAGCTCTGTGGGAACACACACTGGATCAACATCGCACTGGGTGGACACAGGTTGAAGTAGGTTGACAATAGCTATGTGGGGACACACACTGGATCAACATCGCACTGGGTGGAGACAGGTTGAAGAAGGTTGACAATAGCTCTATGGGGACACACACTGGATCAACATCGCACTAGGTGGTGACAGGTTGAAGTAGGTTGACAATAGCTCTGTGGGAACACACACTGGATCAACATCGCACTGGGTGGAGACAGGTTGAAGAAGGTTGACAATAGCTCTGTGGGAACACACACTGGATCAACATCGCACTGGGTGGACACAGGTTGAAGTAGGTTGACAAGAGCTCTATGGGGACACACACTGGATCAACATCGCACTGGGTGGAGACAGGTTGAAGTAGGTTGACAATAGCTCTATGGGGACACACCGGACCAACATAGCACTGTGTTGAAGTAGGTTGACAAGAGCTCTATGATCAATGTCGCACAGAGTTTGGGCATTTATAGCTTGACCTGTGCAGTTTAGATGTTTGTTGTCTTACTTATTAATAATTAACCCAATACCACTCCAGAATCCAGCAATGACTAGCCTGATGAGGTGGGCAGGAAATTTGACATTGCCACGTTTAACTATACGCTCACCTGTACAAGATGCCCACCCGTCATAAATAAAACGGGTTTAACAAGAATGATGGTAAATTGGAATGAATTGTTGAGTTGGTGATGTGCTTGAGGGCCAGCTCATGAAGAGACGCCCATCGAGAGAGAGAGAGAATATCATCATGAACACACAGAAGGTTTGACAGACCATGAACAGAAGAAGACCAATCACGCAGGAGCCAAGTCAGAGGCCCTTACTTATAAAGACTCGGCTTCCCTTTGAAAGATAACCCGTCACGCAGAAGGCCACAGCTGTTTGAGACTCAGAGTCCCCCTGTTCCATCAGCCAGTTGATTCGGGCCAAAATATGCCAAAGTTTTATTCAGACATTTTCTGCAGTCTTGCCCTCGATAACCTCTGCTTTTCTTGGAATGAAGTTTTGTTCTGCCAATACCTTGAAACACACTCCCCCTACCCCAGCGCCTACCTCTGCCAAACACTTACATCACAGCCCTAGCTATGTCTGCAGCAAACCACGAGAATGCAATATCAACTCCAAGTGGCAACCCGTTTGTCATCAACCGAGTTCAATTAGCTGACCCACTAAAATTAGGAGGTTGGTGGACACTGGTTGCCATGAGATGGCAAGCTTTGTCAAAGGCATTTTGACTCTCCTTACAATGCAGTGCGTTCATTCAGTTCTAATATGCACCTGTCAAAGTCTGGGTGGTGTACTCTGTACTGTTGTGTGATGTGGCCCGTGGGTTTGTATTGCTGACAGTGCATGCCTCGATTCCATCTTGCACTGCAAACATCTTGCTAGCATGTCTGCCCCATGACATAGAAGCCTATCTGTGCACATGACCGCATGGTCGAAGTTTTTATAATTAAAATAATATAAGTTTTGGCTAGGTTCTCTGTGGTTATGACTAGGAGCGTGAGAGAGAGGCGATAATTGCTTCCCGAACAGATCAGCAGATGTTGAGCGATGCTGACTGAGGGACTGTATGGGCTGGAACACATCTACAACAAGACATGAGAAGAGGTAGGAGAGCTTGTTGACAAGTCTGCTCTCACAGGACACATCCTGGAGTTCCCTTTGTGTCTCTCACACAGTCTCATATGTTTTGATTGCTTTCTCCCGTGTGCCGTCAGCAACGGCATGCGACTGGTGTATGCTCGAAGAAGAAACTGCCTGTGGATGGATGCTGCTTCGATGAAAAACAAGCTCTCTTTGCCATGATGAAGAGACCGAAGTATTTCGGTTGAAAAGTTGGCACTAAATTTTTAATTAAAAAAAAAAAATTTAAGCCGATTTAAAAGAGGAATCTTTAAAATGTATATTCTCGCAAATGAAGTTGGACGCGTGTTCTTTCGGAGAAAACTTAAGCTTCGTTGCTTGGGCTTTGCATGTACAAATATATCATTTGTTGACGAGACTCTCTGGCTTTGCCATTATCTGATTCAGCAACGCTGGAGGTCTGCCGAGCAAGGACCCAGTGAGGGTTCTCCTTGATGGTTGTAAGTGTCATCACATTATGTGGGGCCATTTCTCCAGCTTCTTCTCCCTCTCTCTCTCACGTTATTATTTCTTTCTTTCTTAATGGAACTCGAAGCATGCTCGACTAAAACTTCTGTTGGGTCTGTCGACTTCCTGAAGATGGGTTCTGTGTGGCTATCAACTTGACTGAAAATGCTTTCTATGTGGCTATCGACTGAAAATGGTTTCTGTGTGGCTTTCACTGATTATCATTATCATTTCTGCTACCTCTAATCGGCATTATCACGGATACACCCATGTTGCTTTGTAGTCTCTACTGGGTGTTGATTTGCTTTAAGTTGGTGTAGTGAAAGTGAAGGCCTCACGTTGTCTCTAGATTGAGAGCCTAGATATCCACTTTGAGTCGGCCTGGCAAGGAAGTTGCAGATCCCAAAATGAAACGCTTCATTTATGAACTTGTTGAACTTGTTATGTGAACCAATTGAAGCATGGTTGGATTAATTGCATATTGCTGATTTCACAAGGTGGGCATGCGTCCTTTTAATAGACAGAAATTTGGAGGCCCTACAGTTCCGATGTTTCGTAGGAGCCAGTGCTACACTGTACACTGAGTCGTGCATGATGGAGTATGTGTGTGTATTTGTGGAGCCAAGCTTCTGACAATCAGTCGGGCTTTGGTATTTTTATCAACCTTAGTCAGGTACCATATGGTCAGGCAGTCTGGCTGATGTGTGCGTGTGTGCACATACATAACAGGATGCGGCAGTCTGCCAGTGTGTATATAGCGACTGTTCTTCCCTCAACTTCATTCACCAGGGATCTGTCTAGAGTTTCTGCCCAAGAGACAAAATAAGTAAAAGCCACAACCCGGTGAATGATGTCATCCCCGCTGGGCTCTCCCAGTGAATGCACTCGGATACTCCAGACTGTTGACAGGTGGCTTGGTTTCTGATGAGACTGACTAGTGCAAAAATGCAACTTCAGCCCGTGGGGACCAGTCTGGCCTTTAATTAAGTAGGCCGTGTGTTAAAATGTAGTTTTAACATACTACTAGTACTACTACTACTGGTCCTACTACTACTGGTCCAGTAGCTTTTAGTGAATGCTGAGGAGTAGCGATACTATCATGTTAGGAATGGAAGTGCTCTGTGGCAAGCTGAATGGGCACCAGCCATGCACACAATGAGTTCCGGGGAAGAAATAATGTGTGTGTTTTTTAGGGGGCTTCTATGAAGTTAGGTTGCTTCTATGAAGTTAGGTTGCTTCTATGAAGTTAGGTTGCTTCTATGAAGTTAGGTTGCTTCTATGAAGTTAGGGTGCTTCTATGAAGTTAGGGTGCCTCTATGAAGTTGTAAAATGAACGTGATCCCGTTTTTTCCTTAATTTGTGGGCCCCAAAGGGACTGGTTCTGGGACTAATTTCCTAATTAGTAGGTTGCTTGATGGGGGTTGGTGTGTGTTTGTGCACATAATAATGTGTTACAAGCAAGCTTGCATATTGCATTGACAAGACTCTGTACATGTTTGCTAGCTTTGCTGTCTGATCTAGTTAGCTGCACAGCAACTTCCAGGGAAATACAACTCTGTACATGTTTGCTAGCTTTGCTGTCTGATCTAGTTAGCAGCACGGCAACTTCCAGGAGAGTTCACCGAGATGAGTGTGACTTCTTTGGTCTCCCATGGTAACATTATCCACTGGCCAATAGCTGCTATAAGGATGTGGTTTGCATGAGGTCATATGGGACTTGGAACTTGGATATAGGTTTTCTGCTCAATTGAAAGTGCAATAATCACCTTTTGGCTCTCATTTATTTATTTCCCGACTAGAGCCTAATGAATTGGAGCATGATGTCCTGTCCTGAGTTAGACCCTAACTGGTTTATGCAAAACATTGTTTATGCTAGCTCAAGCTCTAATATCTGTGCATAGTCTTGATGTAGTGTCTCCCCCAGACAGGCATTATGGCTGTTGTGTTCACGCTCGACCAATGCGCCTCTCTCACGGCAAGCTGTGTGTTAATAAGTGTTGCGCTTACACATCTGCAAGTGTTACACTCCATCCTGTATAGTCTAGAGAAGCTGAGCATAACTCAACTAGCCAAATAGGTTGAGTCTAGAGTCTGATCTTTTGAACTCCAAGACACATTCCTTGGAGATTGAAACACGCGTTGTGTTTTTTCCCCGTTCCTGCATTCAGTGTGTGTGTGTGTGTGTTTTCTGCATTCAGTGTGTGTGTGTGTGTGTTTTCTGCATTCAGTGAGTGTGGTGTGTGTGTGTGTGTTTCCTGCATTCAGTGAGTGTGGTGTGTGTGTGTGTGTTTTCTGCATTCAGTGAGTGTGGTGTGTGTGTGTGTGTTTTTTCTGCATTCAGTGAGTGTGGTGTGTGTGTTTTTTTTTTCTGCATTCAGTGAGTGTGGTGTGTGTGTGCAAAGCTAATTACCAGTGAGTGTTGCATAGTGGGCTTACTTTCAATTGGTGAGATAATTGAGTGAACTGTCCAGCTACAGTGATGGTGGTGGCAGCTACAGATGGTCGTTGTCCATTGTGCTGTGCTCCTACACGTCAATGAATTAGTACAAAGTGGCTCTCAATTCTCAGCTGCCCATTGCACCAGAAACTGTCTAAATATGAATTTTTAGATTAATCTTTACTATGAATGAAAACATGTGCAGGTGCCACGCATTTGGTATCGGAATGGATATCTGTCGTAGTCTGGTGGTCAGCATAGCGGAGGCCGGAGCAGGGAGGAGCGTCATCCTTCAAGAAGGAGATCGGTTGCAAACCAAGGTAGATATAACCTGCTGTAATGTAATACTCTCATTGTGTAGTTGCACTTATCCGAGCTATAGGTGTGTGCTCTTTTATTCCTTCATGGCAATGAGCATGCCATCATCGCCCATGGTTGTAGGTTGTTAAGCATCAAGAGTTCTCCCGCCAAGGCAGTTCTTGATTGGTGCCTCAGCACAGCTAAACACACAAACACCCATATACTTTGAACTGGCAGAGATGCCACTAGGAAGTTCAATAGCTGTTGTGAGCTCTAGCCAGCTAGTTCGCTATGGCAAACCAACCGGTTTATCAGGTCTTGCTTTAAACCATTACAGTAGTAACATAATGTAGATCAACAAGCGGTAGTAACTAAAGCCTGCTTGTTCGAACACGGTATGTGCAGGAGCTAGCCTTTCACTGACAAATGGAGTCCATACAAACTTGAACATGTGACTACACTGGCCAGAGAGAAGAAAGAGGTAGCTCGGAGTGTGCCGCATGCAAGGAAATTGCCCCTCCCTCCCCACCCACACACACATACGTGTGAAGAGCACGGTGCAAAGCATTTGGGTTTGTCAGCCTGTATTTTTTAATAATTAGATCATGTCTACTCCCATGAATTACAATCAGTATTAATTAGACATGCACGCTCGGGGGTCATCTATCAAAACCGTGGAATTGCACCTACGTGAATGAACCACTGTGAGCGTTGTATTCCATGGGCGGAGCCTCTTAATATCTGGAATATATCTGCCGAAGTTGTTCTAGTAGTATAATGACGTTATCTATACAAATTCTACTCTTCCATTAGGGCTACTGTATTGCGTGTGCTAATGAATATTCCCTCTCCCTCCACTTTTAAGTAGAAATTATTCACACATGCACACACGCGTGCGCATGCACACACACACAACTGGTAAACCACGGAACCTTACAACAAAAATCCTGCATGTTATGAAGTTATGCAGAGTTACACATACCAAGCTATAAACGCACTATAAAGTTATGCACAGTTATACATCCCAAAGACTTGATATGCACAAAGCTACTTTTTGCCAAGCGCAGACGCAATTGATGGGTGTGAAGTATCCAATTCCTTTCACCAGCTAATTAATGAAGGCATGATTATTCTAAGGAGAAGAAGAAAAAAAGCATGTCTAGTGACAAGATGATTCCTTTTGGTTGCTCAGCAACAGACCACATAGATGTGAATATCATTATAAGACTCAGAAGTAAACAGACAGGCTAGCCTTTTTAGGAGGAAAAAAAAAGAAGGTATCTTGGAAGTCATCATGCTGATCCTCACTCTCTGCTAAAGCTTCACTCGTTCTAGTAGAGCTACTACATAACTGTATGGTTATTAAGGACTCGCTTCTCCATAGAATTCTATTACTTTACAAGACTTGGAAGCGAAGGATTTATTATGATGAATTATTGGGTAATGGTTGTCAATTTTGTGATTAAGTGAAAAATCTTATTACAAATCCAGTTGCTTTTAACTCTCTTCCTCTCTCTCCCTCCCTCCTCCTCTTTTTCAGGTGATGGAGGTTCTGCAAGAGAGTTTGGAGCCAGCACTGATGGAGGCAGAAATACGATGGCAACCGCCCCCAGGCTATTCACTCATGGGATCCACCCCAAAATCTCTTGGGGTTGTCTACTCTCAGCAGACACGCCTGGCGTTTGCTTTTCTCAGGAAAAACTCCAACATGTCATCGTTGCCGAAGACCAATGGGCATAGAGGAGGTGTTGAATCACTTTCTCCAGCCACTTTGATTGGTCACCTGGTAGGGGGAAAGGAGGTACAGGTTCCCATACAGCAGTCCATGATCCCACCTTTGAATTCTCAGCAGAGCCAAGATTTAACAAATTTGCTCTCCCAGATTGGTCAGTGGTCTAAGATTGAGGAGTTGGAGCTACTGAGATTGCAGGCCAATTCTCGCAAAAACAGTGTCCAGGATGAAGTAGGAGACGAAGAGCCGAACCCTAAGAGATTGAGGCTTAATGGAACGACTCTACAACCTCTTCCTTCTGCCAGCGAGTTACAGGACGATCTGTTGAGATTAAGCCTGGACTCGGGGATTTTCTGTCCCTTTACCTATTTCAAGGGACATGGTGGGAGCGGGAGGGAAATAATTCAACTCCTTCCATATTGCCAAATGTCAGCAGTCGGATCGATCCGGAGACCCAATGGAATGACTCTTCACCCAAAGAGGATTGGAGACTCAAGGAAACGGCGAGAGCAGCAGCAGCAGAAGCAACAACGGCGGCACCACCAGTGTTTGTCCTCAGCTCGTACTTCACCGTCCACTTCTGTAGTAGCTAGCACTATTTCTGCTGTAGGAAACTCCTTCATATCGCTGGTGAGCAACATCTTTCAAACAGGCTCTAGTTCTCTTGGCATCGAAGATGGAAAGACACTGGAAGATGAAATGGAGATTCAGAAGCGAAAGGGGACCCAGCTTTACTGGGACGAGTCTAGGAATGAAATTAAGTATCCCCAGAGCTACTATCAGTTTTGCAGCAAACCATCTACACCCAATGCCGGCTGCCAGAGAACTGCATCAGCAACCACCAAAAATTCCAAGCATGTTACACCAGTACGATTTCACGAAAAGGAAGTTCAGTCTTCAATTATCAATGGACAGTGTCAAGCTTTTCGTAATCTCAATGCAGGTCAATTCTTACTCTCCTCGTTCGCCGTTCGCCCACCTTCTTCAGGTCTTCTTTGTCCTTCTCATTCATCCCAGTCTCGCACATCCTCTTCCACACACCAGAACAGCAGTACAACAGACAACAACTCTTCATCCTCAAGCGATGATGAAGAGGACGATCTGACCATTTCAGACTCAGAAAGTGACTCAAGTTTGGACTTGGATTGGGAGGCTCTACCAAAGACACGAGAGTACATGCCCATCATCCAGATGCAGTTGTTCAATGGAGCATGGCCAATGGTTCGTGGTTTTTCTTATGCCATTCGAGTTCCACCAAGTGAGATAAGACTACTCCCACTGGCATCCAACCAAATGGGTCAAGGAAAATTTGTTGGTACAGGGTCGTCTGTATCGCAAAATCATTCTTCTCAGGACATTGATGATGCTCACTTCTGGAGCACGGCTTTGGCAGTGGTCTGCTTTAGGGAATGTTTTCCAGAATTTGAGAAGGAGTGGAAGTTAATTGTTGCTAAGAGTGAATGCTGGATGAAACAGAACTTGGACCAATGTGGATTGGGAATGGACCAGGTGTACACAACAGCAAGGAAACTTCTTTTCAGAAATAACGATAATTAAGTAATTAAAGTGTATCATATTTTTGTTGTATAGTAAATCTTATTATTGACCCATCAATTTTTTTATTGTAACCATAACCAGATCCTGTCCATATATCAATCACCCTTCAGGGGGTGGGATTCAATATGTGCCACGTGAGGTAGTCGTGAATGCGATTGCCTATTCTGATGTTAATTATAAATTACCGTAATCGAAGTTGCAACGTGGTTTGTTCCCGTCCCGCCTTTTAGTAGGCGGGAACTCTGAAGGGCGCTAACATTAAATGGCATGTCAGCTATGGGTACAGCAGATGAACTGAGTGACATTTATGTGTCACTTAATTATATAACTGGTAAATAATCGTGATGGTCGGGAGGTCACGTAAAGTTGCTCACCACCGACTCCCTCGCCTATGGACCATGTTTTGATCTCATTGTCTAAAATTAAATCTTAAAATCATATTTTCATCATCAGCAAACTGCCAATAACTCATGCACTCAATGTCCTTCCCATTTTAATTAGCCTGGACCACTCATATCTCATCTGTTGTAAAGTTAATAATAATAATAATAATAATAATAATAATAATAACAATAAAAAATATAATAATAATAATAATAATAATAATAATAATACTAATAATAATAATAATAATAATAATAATAAAAAATATAATAATAATAATAATAATAATAATAATAATAATAATAATAATAATAATAATAATAATAATAATAATAATAATAATAACAATAAAAAATATAATAATAATAATAATAATAATAATAATAATAATAACAACAATAAAAAATATAATATAATAATAATAATAATAATAATAATAATAATAATAATAATAATAATAATAATAATAATAACAACAACAATAACAACAACGATAGTAAAATAATAACGATAGTAATAATAATAACGATAGTAATAATAATAATAATAATAATAATAATAATAATAATAATAATAATAATAATAATAATAATAATAATAATAAAGTAGTAGTAGTAGTAGTAGTAATAATAATAATAATAATAATAATATAATAATAATGATGATAATAATAATGATTGTGTTAGTGCATGGATGACACTTGTTGGAACACTCAAAGGAACAAGCTGCTTGACTTGCAAGGCACCTCTTTGCAATGGTACGGCAATCATTACACACAATATTAACTATCTGTTTGTTACCCTCTTCACTAATAGTGTGCTCATTCGCTTGCTCTTTACTAGTAGTAGGACATTCACCATCACTTGCATCTACAAAAAATAAACATAAGTTTGCTATACTGAAACCCCAAAGTATAGATTCCATACATGAACTCCCCGAAATAATTATCTTCAAGCAAAGTCTGTTTACTGTGCCAGTTAACACTATATAGTTCAGGGCCTGAATCCATGTTGGCAATTCAGGTTCTGGATCAATGGTTGCTATCATAGGCAAAGGGAATGAGCGCACTACTATTGAAGAGGACAACAAACATGAGTTAATATTGCGTGCACCTGTTACCATTGCTGTACCATAACAAAGAAGTGCCTTTGCAAGCAAGCCAAGCAGCTCACTTCACATGAATGTCATCTAGGTCATTCATGCACTAACGCAACTGCTATACCTCCACCTATATACCATTGATCTCATCCATGTTTTGAACAGCCCTAAGAAGAAAGGCACTATTTGGAAGAAGATACATGGAAATTATTTGCTCAGTGAACATGAAGCATTTTATCATCTCGTACAAAGCGGCTTGATGATGAAATCTTTAGTGCTTCCCAATTTCTTCTGAAGAAGAAATGTCAATATTACGAGGCTTGCAGCAAATAGCTCAAACATTAGCCCTGGAGCCATAGCCATCACATCCTTTAGTACAAGTTGCCTGTGCCAGTGAAAACCATTGGATAGTGGTCTCTACAGTTGATGTCCGGCTATATAGTATGATCTCTGTATTGAGCAATTTGAGGATATCATCTGCTAAAATAAAGTTATATTTCAGTCCAAGATGAAGAAGTCAACTACATACAAGTGCAGTATCAAAGTGGAGGGAGTGACTGTGCTCTTTTGCAATAGCATTTGCACTTCTCTTTGTGCTGGTGAAAACCCAGAAAGAGTCTTTACCACCAAGAGAAATTTAAAGGACAGGACAGTTGATGGAATGCCTTGAGAGGGAAGATATTATTTTATTTCCACAAAGAGGGATTTGGCATGAGTCTGTGTAGATACCTAGTTGTAACTAAATTACCCCTTTTTTTACCCGTCATCTTCCTGATGATGGTACTACAATGATTCATTACAGAAAGTGTAAGGAATGGCAGACTGAATGTGTACATCTGAAGAAGAGACTTAACAATCAACTCGCATACCGGTACTGTCAATCCTACCCAAGAAACTAAATCCTATGACTTTGTAAATGTCTACTCTCTTATTTAATTAATCCATAATGATAACTTTACAAATTTGATGAATACTGTTTGATGTGGTAAGAAATTTGTGATGAGAGTGCGAGTACAACCTGAAGGACAACCACCACGAGTTGGTGAAGCCTTGCATGGAAAGCATAACTAAGTGCAAATGTATAATATGATCACAGGAACAATTTGATTGGAGACAACACATGAAGAACAAGGACAGACAAGATGAAAAGAACATGGTTTGGGGTCAAAATGGATGTTAAAGTGATTCCACAAACACTTTATCAAGGGGAGGGGGACAAAACTCCTCAGATGAATGATATATAAGAGTTTAAGTAAAAATGATTAGAAGGTGAAGTATATATGTGAGTAACGTTGATGTACTTTCAATGAACTCTCAGGTGACATAATAACAATAATAGTCAATAATAATAATGAAGGCTAGAGCATCTAGTCCAAACATCGAGTGAATACAATAATTATTTGAAGTTGATTATTGAGAAGGTGATTATTAGGTGATGTACTTGTTCATAGATGTTGACCCAGTGTACCCTGAGTAGAAGGATACATAAATATGTTGAAATTTCCAGAATAGTTATTTTACCAGGAAATGTAGTTCCATAAGACAGGTCAATCAATACTTGTAGTGAAAATAACTGTCATTCAGAATATGTATATAGCTCCACGTTGGATTCTTTCTAGACTTGTAATATCTATGGTCTCAGAGTTGGCCACTTGATATGTCAAATGATCATTTAATAACCTAACCCTTTTTCAGCTCACTGGCATCTTCAAAGTCCCGCCTTTTAGTAGGCGGGATGGGATGGGATGTCCCGGCCCATCCCGTATTTTAATAATGTTGGTTAGATGAGTAGCAGGGATAAAAGAAGAGGTGCTGAGTATATAGGATAGACAAAATTATAATGGAAAATGTACTCAAATGGTGGGAGAAGAGGAAATACGTAATATTGGCACCTGGGGTCCCATGTCCTTATATTTTTGTCACCTTCTCCCATGTCGTCCCCAAACAAACACTTTGTAATTATCTTTGTAATCATTAATGATCATTAAAATAGTTAATTCATGTTTTTTTTAAATTGTTTGTATGTACTTAGTGAAGGCCTATCTCAAGGCTCAACATAACAATTAAATTATTATAACATCCAAAAAAAATCCTATGACTTTGTAAATGTCCACTCTCTTATTTAAGCTTAAAATTTAATCTCACGATGTTTCAACTAAATGCTCTAGCCTTCATCAGGAATGATTATTCCTGATGAAGGCTAGAGCATCTAGTAGAGAGATTAAATTTCAAGTTGATTTTTGTAAAGATCATTGTAAAATCCACTCTCTTGTTCAAAGTGTGTGACTATCATGCTGCTCGTGTACCAGCGGTTCTTTTCAGGGGTATAGAAGACACTTAAAAAAATACTACCTGTATACAAATGCCATCAAATTACGTGCGCATGTATATAGGCGAGCTCAACAAATGCGTGCCAATATCCCACATCGCACAAACAAAGGAGATCTTTCATTTCATCAATGGTCTTTACAATATGTGAGGCAATGTGATGTTTATATGTGTTGAGGATGAAGTTAGACTGCAGCCATGATTGATGCAGCTAGTAATGAACAAAAACCATTTATGATCTATATAGGTATGTCAAAGCACTTGAACAAAGACAAAAATTACTTTAAAATAACAACACGCAAAAGTACAGGAGGATATCTTGTTGTGTGTATGTTCAATTAGACAGGCATTCTACGTTACGTACACAAATAAACCAACTATAATGATAATTGGAGAAATAAAGTTGTAGTCTTTGGACCAAAAGGAAGTGCGCATGAATGAGAGAAGATCTTCTGTCAAATGAGTCTGAGCTATACGTATTATTGTAATGTTTTGGTGTCAGAAAGGCGTCAGGTGAAATTGACCTTGTTATCCTGCCCTTATATCAATCATGCCTTTGCCAATCTCTCATACTCTCTCTATCCTATGATTGACTTTCATTTCCCTGAAGAACTCTTTCAGATGTATATATAACGACTGCTATGTTAGATGTATGTCTTAACCAGTTGTCTTCCTGACTATGGCTAGGACCTTTGCCACCATCACTGATACCCTCTTGAGCTATATTCTGTTATATACATATTATATACACATGTACATGTACTGGTATATGGACTTGCTTACAGGAATGTTGAACTAATGGCAGTATTGTTTGGTTGCTTCCTCATGTTACAATCCCAGCCTGTTATCATCATCAATTCATGACATCAGAATAGCACTGAATTAGGACTCAGTTAGGGACAGGGCAGTCATACAGGGCAGTGATAGAGTTAAGGCTAGGCAGCAGATCTAGGGGGACTGTAACCATGAACTAGTAAATGCTTGTGGTTACCACTTTATAGCTCCATAGATTCTGCAAACTTCATGGTATGGACTTGATATATAGCTCAAAAGATAGGTCTCTCTGTGTGCTCTCTTTTGACACTAAAAGATTTTGATAGCTATAACTATACGAGCTAAAATGGGGGTATATATATACCTCAAAAGTGCCTGATTTTGGAACACATTAATTTTTCTCCAGATTACCAAGTGCTAGAGAGCTGAAATTAGCACCAGTGGCAAGAGGAAGGTACAATGAGTGGTGCGTTTACATTAGGCGCTAAAACTTAAGTATATATATACATGGTCAAGCAAATTCATTTTCCAACCCTGCGCTTGACCGTGCCAAATGGTTGTCACACTTGACAGTTAACGCTCCGATCTCACCGACTACCCAAATCTTTTTTTGACAGGCCTCACTGCTAAACACCCCAGATTCTCTATGCTGGGTCTCTGCTTTTTTCAACTGCATCTGGATTCTCGTTCCACAAATCTGCATAATGGGAGTGCGACGGGGAATATTATTGCATCATCATCTTCATCAATAATACCATACATTGAATTCATCAATAATTAGTGCTGATTAGTACTAGCAGTGCTTTTTAGCTTGCGGTGTATCCTGACGGAAACTGTAAGTGGCGACCACTTACCAAGTTTTTCTCAACTGACAGAATGTAACAATGTTCATGTTGAAATGCGAGGATTTTTTGTCATCTCCAATGGCAGCAAATTTGAGTAGAACTAAATTTGGGGCTAACCCAGACTTCTCAAATTGGCGATATGATATTCATTTCAAGGAGACTGCATCATCAATTTTTAACACTAGTGTCTTGAGCTGTATACAATGATATGGGTGGCTAAAAAGTATTCTTGAGTTGAAACTTGAAATGCAGTTAGTATAATAGTGAAGATATAGAATGGCGAAGGAAAGAATAAAAAAATTAGAGATAGAAATGGTCTGCCACTCCTCCCACAGTGGTCTATTCCCTCCTACCCCCTCATCCCCCCCCCTCCCCCGTAAGTATATGCAGGTGTACCATATGTAAATGCGATGGAAAATGTTTTTAATATAATAATCTGTCTTGTCTATGGATCTTATCTGACAAAAAAAAAGTAGATAAGAGAGCAGTTTTGAAGGGCAGCAAAATTAATGAGTAGTATATAGTGATTGTCAAAGATGCCATTGGAATGAGTTGATCCATGCCTGGACCACTTGCTTGAGGAACACCAGTGCATGTGTCACTTTTTTCAGCATACAAACATTGCATTACTTTACAAAAGAAAATATCTGACAACATATATATAGTGCATATACAATAACTTTCTCGATAATCAACTCAGATTTACTCACTTGATGTTTCGGCTAGATGCTCTAGCCAAAATGTCGAGTGATAAAAATTTGAGTTCATTATAGAGAAAGTCATTGTGTCTGTGCTGCTATATGTGTCAACTGAAAGTTCGTTGAGAATATTGTGCATACAATCCAAGCTATATCACAACTTAGTCATCAGAAACAGAGACCGGAACTTTACACAAGTACATCTGCTCTGTTCCTATTCCTTAATTTGTTGGTCCATATGTTATGCAGTTCGTTCACCAGCTGATGGATACCATTTCCAACTTCACTTGTATAGAAACAGGACAAGTGGATAAAGATGAAGTTCCAAACCTGTAAATATAGAATTCTGAGCAAAGTTTATAGCTAGCGAGATCAAACATTTTACACTGATTCATTGGCCATATAGCGGTCTTTCAATAGCTGTCAATGGAGCTAGATGGATGTCTATCAGTTGGAATATATATACTAGATCATCAAAGAACGGGGCCAAACTGGCAAAGCACAAGCTCTTCCCTGACTGGGTTGTCAGAGGAATTTGAGAGGGATGATTGTTTCCTTCGAGAAACAAAAGCCTCCACAATTTTCCATTGCTGAGGTTTCATCTGGATTTAGCCTAGTTTTTAGTATTATCTATAGCTTTAGCTACCGGTAGTCTAACTTCCTCCTGAGCCACAGCTGCAAGATAACCATCCCCATCTTCCCCAGATTGCCCTCATCTGCCAGTAAGTCCTCTGTTATATCTACTTGTAACCCAAACTTAACCAAGCGCATACTCCACTACAGATCTTTGTAGATCTTTGTAAAGCATGGTCAATTACAAGCAGAAATTAATCCTCATGTAATTGTCTCTCAGAAACACGGCTAGATGACAATATTCCGAACAGTGAAATTCATCTTGATGGCTACTGTGTTGTTAGGCTTGCTAGAAGCAGACATGGTGGGGGAGTTGCCATGTACATTAGTTCACTTTTCACGTACAATATTTTGTTCACTGGCAACTCTAATTTCGAATGTATCATTAAACTATAATTTGTGTAAGTTCTGTGTCTGTTTTATTTATTTATAGATCACCGGCTGTAGATGTACCTTAGATACCCCATTTTCTACCCTATTCAGTTGTAAGTGTTTCTCCAACTTTATCATGGTTGGTGACTTCAGTATAGGTTTCTCTAACCACTCCCACCCGCTGTTTTCAAAGTTGTCTCCATTACTTCTAGTTTTTCACTTTACCAAGTTGTTAAAGATTACTAACTACAGACCTATATCAATTTTATCAGGCTCCTAGAGGGGATCATTCATAAACTCATCTCAGAGCACATCCAGAAATATTCACCCATTTCTCAATACCAATGGGGATCCTTCTCTGATAAGTCTATATAACTAATGCATGCTCTCAATCTTTAAATAAAGATCATCGATCTTTTTTTATCTGCTTTTGATTCCATACCACACCCCTCTGCTCAACGAATTCATAAATTGGGCCCACAATTATTTAAATAACAGGAAACAGTTTGTTGTTGTTAATGGGGCTTGTATCCCATCTCTTCCCGTAACATCTGGTAACTAGTTCTATGCCTGTCCAACCAGCAAACAATCTGGTCAGACAGGTAACTAGTTCTATGGGTTCCTCAGGGCTCTCTATTGGGACCACTACTACTGTTCCTCATATATATTAATGATGATCGACTGTGTCATCTGTAATGGCCAAATTGTTGTCTATGCCGATGATACAGCATGATACAGTCATCACCTAGAGATTTCATGATGTTCAAAATGATGTTAATGCTATACTTGCCTTGCCCTGAACACCAGTAAATGTTGCTACACCTATGTTCTCCAGAAAGGCCACCTCATGTGTTCCTCTTGTTATTGACGGAGAGATGCTCATCCGATTTGAGGATTAAAAATATCTGGGAGTCACTCTGTCCAGTAACCTCACATGGTCCTCTCACATAATGAACATCTGCAATATAAGCAGGAGGATTGGAATGATTTAGGTACCATAAATTCTTCACCCATTCACATTCAGATACTCTCCTAAGTCTCTGCATGGCAGTAGTACATCCCCATCTTGAGTATGCTTGTGTACCATTTGGGATCTCCACCTCAAAAAAGACGTTGAGAAATTAGAACGAGTAGAGAAGTTTGTATTGAGAGTTTGTTTACAGGATTGGAACACAGTGAGTCTATTGGTTCTTGCAGATATTACTTCTCTTCATATCTGGCGACAGACATTGAAACTCTGTCTTCTCTATAACTTTGTCAATGGCCTTGCTATTTGTGACACACTTCCTATGAATCATTATTTTCAAATAGAGTTCGTTCCATCAATAACTCGTCTCTAATTCAACCTTTTGTGCATACTACATCACATACAAACTCATTCTTCCCATCAGCCATTCATCTATGGAACTCGCTTCCTTCAGACATTTGTTCTTTACCTTCATTCAAAAGGTCATTAGTTGGTCATTAGTTAGACAATCGGTCCCTGGGAATTGTAGAGATCTTGGTTTTTAAAAGTGATGTGATAGCCATAAATTCACTGACCAGCAAAGAACTCTCAATTAAAAATGCTTTTCACCTTTTGGATAGCCCACAAAGCAGACTATTAATTGTTTTGCAGGAATATGATACGTCCAGGTCATTTCAGTATTCCAGTATTCAAGGCTATCATACACTCAGTTGTTAAATTGTGGCTTCTGTATGAGTTGCTTTCTTTTTTCCAAGAACCATTCCCTACTTGGTCAGCTTATTACGTAGCCCGCATGATTCGCTTAACTCGAGCAAAGGCTATATACTCTGAAAGAGTTAGAGTTAATATACACAACATGACAATGGAAGATTCAATGGCATTTAATGGGTCAGATGGAGAATACTCACTTATTTCTTCAATAACAACTCAAGCATCAAGTCTCAGATAAAATTAAAATAAAAACAAAGCTATCTGGAAATATGCTGTAGAGCAAATAGTGAATCTGTCAATCCTGCTAGTTCTATTTTGTCTTCAGCAAACCTTTATTTTCAAGCACTTCTTCACTTCCAGATTGAGTCAGGGGATATAATTTTGAAGGAGCATTTTGCTAATGGATTTTAAAAAAATGAACAATATCGATCCCCATTGATTCAGAATGTTCTGATTGCTGCTATTGGAAAGTGGATCCAACAGAAAATAGTGGACATCTAACCATCAACAAGGGGACCACTCTCCTTCAACAGGGGCTTCTAACCTTCAGGGGGGAGACAGTTGTATTTATTTTATTTTATTTTTTTAATTTGTGGTTACAACTTTAGAGCTCCGTAGATTCTGCAAACTTCATGGTATGGACTTGATATATAGCTCAAAAGATAGGTCTGAATGCTGTGATCGTGTATTGGTGATGTGTGGACTGAAATGGAGTAGCAGAACAGCTCTCAATAAATGCTCTCAAAGAACTCGCTCTATATCCATTGCTATATGGCGATTCCCTTGACTTGGCCAGCTAAGAGATTATGAAACCGCTTTTGCAGAATGTAGCTACTTGATACTACATTAAAGTTATTGAAGTAGGCAGCAAAGTGCAATGCTGAGTTTAAACAAATTCAAGCAAAAATGGCTCCTGAGGAGCCTGACTTTCGAATACTCTACCCCACTTGGTAGACAGTGCAGACATCATCTCTGTGAAGTATCTTGCACAATTATTCAATCATGTAGTTGGAGCATTTTTTTTAAATGGCCAAATATGATATAGAGATATCAGTTCATACTGTGACCAAATTTCAGTTGTTTGATTTTTTTTTTTGGAGTTGCTCTCCGAGAAAATGTTTTGAGTGTTTTCTGGTGGATCTGATGGAGAAAAAGAGAGCAACTGATATTGATGATCCATGCTCATCTCGATGATGCAAATTCCTACCCCATATGATGTTAGGAGAAGGCATGGGAACTTTTCAATTGTGGAAGATCAACTACCATGACTTTGATGCAATAACTCAGTGCATCAGCAACCGCTTTGACCAACCAGCTTACTCAGATGGATAGTACTTTGGAATCGATCTCATATCATGGATCATTACTCTATGAATACTTTACTCAAGACACAGCTGTTGCTCCTGAAGGCACAATTTCAAGAGAGAAGCAACTCTCCTAACTTTAATGCTGTTTTATAGAGACTTAAAATCCCTCGGATGGCATGCCTCTCTGAATGCGGACCAGTTGGAGGAGCCAATGTCACAGTCCTTTCTGCTGCAGTGTGTGGCCGTCGAAGTTCAGCTGCGGCTATTTTGGGGACTTTGCCTGAGATTGTTTGCTTGCATTTGTTGGTTAATTGTGTTTGGGTGTGTTACTTTTTCTGTTACTACTAACGTAATTGTATGTAGTAATTATATAATTTGCACGGTATTATTAAGTGTTAACAGACTCTGATATTGCCTGTTTATAATATAATTAGCTGCACTTTCCTATGTTTACTTGTACTAATTTGTAATGCAGTGCTGCAATGTATGGAATTATATGTAATAAAAATAATATTTCATAAACATACAATAGTTGCCCATACTTTTAATAATTTGCAAATTGATTATAATTTCGCATTTAAATTTTTTGGATTGGTAATGCGGCCATCTGTCTTGTGCTGTGTGCTCCATATCTCTGTAATGTTAGCGAGCCAATTGTGACAAAGGAAAGTACCACAAGAAAATTCTCTTCACTGTATATATGTATATTACATATATATACATAGACTCTTCTTCAAGTTGTATATATATATATACCTCGGCTGGAAAGGAGAATTATTTATTCTGCTAAAGTGGATTAAATGAGATTTGTATATAACTGAAGCCCATTGGGTCCCATGAATCAACAAGTTAAATTTCCACACACAAAAAATAGAATCTACCCAATCTAATTATTGTAATTAACATAATATAAAAAATAATATTTTTTAATTTTTTAAAATTTACATTGTCACAAAATAAACAGCTAAGTGAACATAGTAGTATAAGTGGTGATGAGGTAAACTGAAATGAGAAATATTATATAGAGCAGCCAGGATGTTTGGGGAAATGCATGAGCATTTATATATATAGAACAGTGTCGAAGAAAACAATGAGTGCATTGGGTACCTACAGGGTCAGGACTGAGCGAGTCAAATTTATTGTCATAGAGTAGAATTCTAACCCCCACTTTAGAGTTGCTGAGGCATGGTGGCCTGCAAAGAAGTAAATGCATTCACAGTTGAACCAGCCCAGTTAGTGCAGTCATTAAAGACTCACAATGGTGGATGAACCAGTGCTGGTTGTCACAGGTTTGGGCCTAGGAGTTAGTAAGGTATCATGGTTGAAACTCGACTAACCACACCACACCATGTCCCCGTAGGACTCAAGACTTGTAGTTGCCCTCTACAAAATGCAGATTCGTAGGGGTTAAACAGGAATTATGATGTAATAACATTTACATCGCCACCTCCTGTAAAATTGTATAAATCTAGTCACTGAAAGTTCAGATCCATTGTCGTATCTTGCTCAAGAAGTAGGGATTTGTCAGGAGTTACCAATGATTATGCTCCATGACATTCCCTCCTCCCTTTTCCTTCAGACAGTTGCCAGTATATAATAATGCAAAGGAAACACTTTAATGAAGATGTTCACTAACTTTTGGATGCTGGTTCCATTATTAAAACCGCTCTACTAAAATTAATGCAAGGGTTTAGGAGATTGGATTTAGGGATAGTATGTAATCCCCAGCTCATTTTTAAGAAATTAATTTCTATGACTAAAGCACATAGCATAATTAAGCCAAGCACAAAATATCATACACTAGGTAGTCTCAAAAGGACACATCTAAATATAGCTAGCGGAAATCAACTCTCCCATCAACATGTAATTAATATCGCGATACTATTTATCGCAAAATTACTTCGCTAACTCATGTGTCCGGTGTGGAACAGAAGATATCCTGTTGAATGCCAGAAAGGGCAGGAATTTCACTAGCTATGAACTCGCGGATAGTGTGGGTGTGACCGTGAACCTGGTCGAAAGGCATATCCCCCACCTTTGTACGTCCAGACTGACTGATAACAGAATGGAACTAGAGAATAGAACGGATTATCTCCAGCGCGAGATAGCAGACCAGCTGACGAGCCAAGAAAGTAGAGACCCAATGGATGGTGAGTAAAGCTAGCTAAGAGATGCAGGTGACGAATGCACCGTGATAATAAGTTATCTACCCGTTCTCAATATATAAGCTCGTACCTACTCCATCATAAGGCTATCATTGTGATAAATAAAAGATTACGCTAAGACTGCTATTTTCAATATTATTTACATTATCATTTCCCCCACTCCCTTTATTTTTTCATTCCCTCTGCACTGAGCATTCCAGATAGTTTGCTTTCTGACCACCAGTTGCCCCTGAATGTATGGTCTTCTCAAATCTAGAAATGCTAAGCACTAGTGTTTGTTAGCTTGTTACTGCAGCATTATTCTACACACTGCAAACTTTAATTCACACACATTTATACCTTGTTGTATATACTTAGTCAAATAGTCACACTATATTTGAATCAGGCAGGTGTGTTATATACTATTGGGTTCTAGCTTCAACACTAGCCTGGCATGCACACAGTGTAGATAGAACAAGGTCCATTGTCCTATATTTTGAGTTGAAAATAAATAAAAGCCACTGCATCACCAGTGACTCCTATTGTTAATTTCATAGCTACAGAAAGTCTATATAATCCTTTTCCTTTCCTCAATGTTCTTGCACATGAACTCTAGAAGCTCTCACATTAAAAAAAGAAGGCTTCTTACACACACTTTCACGACAGCAAATGTCGTTGGGAGAACAGCCTTATTTTAGTGTGTTCAGGAGAAAAATAATCAAGCTATTAGAGGGAGAAAGCAAGATTATCACAGCTGCCATTTATCCATCATCATTGCCAAGATTGGAAGAGCATGTAGAAATGAACAAAAAGACCCTCTTAAACCTCTTAATTTGTCTTCATTGTTACTGAAGTGAGGCTCACCAACAGCTCCTTAATGTTCATTACAACCACTGGGCTACGGGGAAATCTCCAAAATCAAACCACAAAAAATGTTTGTGTTCACAGTGGTTGCTAGGCAATAATAATCACAATCCAGCTAATGCATAACCATGCCAAAGTTAGTTGCAGCCAAAGTCAGTGACATCAGTTGTTGGGACATCATTCCTTATTGCAAGAATATCTTCTTATTTGGAGTCCTCAGCAACTGAGGGCTTTGCCTTTGCCAGCAACTAACTTTGCCTAAACTGCACACTGATAGAGCACATGTAATCTATAAAGTCAAGAGTGTATGAGATAGAAGCCATGGAGCTTGAAAGATTTATTGTGACTCGACTGGATAGGATGACCTCAAGGTCCTGAAGTCCGATTACATCTCAGCAGCTAGGAATAGATACATTATCCTTGCTCATGGTTACAATTTCTTCCAGGAAACCTAAAACTTGTCATTGGTGATGTAATTGAGGATGGATAGTCAACAACACTTTACGAAGTTAGATAGTGTCCCCCCCCCCCCCCCCCCCCGCAGTTGTTGTTGATGCTTTTGTTGTTCTCCGTTCACATGAGAAAACAACAACAAAAAGACCCATTGGGCAAGCAGAGAAGTGATTACCAAGGTTGTGCTAATTTGTGCCCACCCATGTAGTCCTCTAAGCAATTTTGACAAGTAAACCAACCTTGTCTACAGGCAGTTGTTGGACTCAGTGGCTCAATAGCTCTCACAATTACTCACCATGTAGCACTTAATTGACTAGCCAGCACAGCCTTCCTTGTTCTTCCTTTGACAGGAACACATGGTGGTGTTCCTGTCGGGGAAAGCAACAGGGGGGTAGGGGGGGGATGAGGGGGTCTTCTGCTCTATCAATACCAATCTATTTGGCACTCTGTCCTGTCTGGCTCTTGGAATTATTTTTGAACGTCAGCAAGTTTTGTGTCATTCAGTCTAAACTCACTGAACTAGTGCCAAATACCCTCCACCTGTTGTGGTGTCTCCGAGCAAGTTACTTGTCCGTAGTTGGTGTGAAGAATAACAACTTCAATTTTGTAGCCTGAATTTGGTAAACTAGAGAGTGTTGAATAATGCTAGGGATGTGAAATATACTAGGGATGTGAACATCATTGGACCGTTATTCTGCCAAGTCATTTTGTATAGCAATTTGGCAGATCCTGGCTTATATAAAAGTGCGTTTCAAATAACGAGGTAATGCAGAAGGGAGTTTGTGGGTAAAGGTTTCCCCTGACTGGTGGCGGTTCCGGGACTTTATGAAGATTCTTGTTACATCATATGCACTGTTGTATGAGTTCCATTAGCGATAGGAAATATGTTCCCTCTTCTTCGAGGAAAGATAAATAAGTAGAGCATGTTGTGAGGTGATAGCACCACATAATTGTTTTGGGGGTTGATATGTGTGTGTGTGTGTGGTGAGGGGGGCATCCAGATTTTTGAGCGGGGGTGGGGGTGGGGGGAGCTCTGACTACAGTTTGAGATTGATTGGTGTAAACTAGTATGCCGATAGGCTACGTAGGAGATGAGTAACATCCCCCACTCCCTTACATCTGCCTGTGGTCAAACCAGTGCATCTGTCGAGCTCTAGTGAACTGACAGTCTGCCAGTACATCCACTTGCAATAGCTAGCAGATCTGGCAGGTGTGGAGCAATAAAGAACTGCCTATTCTCCTGCTACTAACCCTTTCACAATGTGGCTGAATTTCGGGCCAACATCACAACAGCCTGGACAATGTGGATTAATAAAAAAATATATATTCTTTCTTTGTGACCTTAGGCATGTAGCAAACTGCTGAGTTGTGTTAACAGACATTTTTCTAGATGAAGTTTACAATACTGGAATGTTGTTTCATGTTTTCCCCCAAAAAACTGGTGGGGGCAAAAATGTACAGAGTTGCAGTTGGCTGCACTTCTAGGCAAGACACTGCTGGAGAAGAATGGAAACCTGGAATTGAAACTAAGGAAACTACAAGAGTTTGCAGAGGACACGCTCGTAGCCAATCAGGTGTGTTTGTGGTAGCAGGATGGTTAGCATGTATGTATGTGTGCATGTATGTAAAAGGAATATCAAAGAGCATGACGGCACTCTTATTATTGGGGGGGGGGGGGGGGGGGGGGGAGACGGGGGTTGACCCGCATTTCAAAATGGAGGACCCCTCAATAATTTCATAACTCAATTAAAAAACTCACTTTGGCCTTACAAGTCAAAAAACCTGTCCGTTGTCATGCTTTGCACTAAGAACACTTCCAGTGTGCCTTGGATCCTTCTCCAAGGTAACAAACTAGTTAACCTTTAAAAAAAAACAGCAACAACAAAAACCCTTTTAAGATCTTTCGTGAAGTTCCTCTTTCTTAGCTTCTTCCCCACACTCGGCCTTGTGCCAAAGGTCCCTTCATATCAAGGTCAGTACACCAGAAGTCTTTAAGCACAATATGGTAAAGGTCATCATGGCCTTCAATCTTATTCTAGCCTGTGCACACCATTACAATAAAGACCACATTGAGATGGATGACAAGGATGAGATTTTGTAAACTGAAACAGCGGAAGCCTTTAATATAATTGACTTTCTGGGTAATCAACTTAATCTACTCACTCAACATTTAGGCCAGATGCTCAAGCCTTCCTCAGGAAGAAACGTCGAGCGAGTCAATTTAAGTTGATTATCGAGTCATTATATCTAGAATATGACAATTTGGAGTTCGTTGAGTGGTTATCTAAGAGGACGAGGTAAGCTGCTCGTTGCTGAAGTTAGAACTTACATCCTGTGCTATGTGACGGCATGCATACCTGAAGTAGGAGGAGCTAGGATTGCCTGCATAGAGCAGCTTCTTGTTGTAGACCCAGCCTGCAGCTTCTTGTTGTAGACCCAGCCTGCTGAATTGAGAAGGCCAAACATGTTTCCAATATTGGAATTGCTGCTAAATTATATAAAGCTATCCCCTGCATCTTTTACAGTATGTATATATACATATAGACCACAATGGAGGCTTATAAATGTATATATATATAACATATACATATAGACCATATGTATATATATATATATAGACCACAATGGAGGCATTAAAAAATGGACATTTTGAGATTATTTTGATCAGCTTCTTACCATGCTTCATGCGTGGGTCGCATGATGCAAAAAACTAAAGCAAGGGGATCATCATTACCACACCAATCCACGTAGATGAGATTACACGATGGCAGTAGTCATGTGACTGTCAGCAGGCCATAAGTAGAGCAGGAAAGTGACACCTTACCCATACAAAGGTGTTTGTAAGACACGTTTAGTGTTTTGCAGGACACACATTTAGACTCGCCCCTCATTTGACACATTAAAGCCATAAAACAACAAAGATGTCTTCATAGGAATGTAAACACATATAATGTGTTTAGGTTGGTCCTTTCTTTTATCCTGTCCACAACGACCGTGGCAAGGCGTTGTTTTTCAGGACTAAGAAGTACCAAGGGACAGTTTTTGAAAGGTCAAAGGTCATGATCAAAACCAGCTTGATGGATATTTTACTAAAATTGGTAGGCAGGTCCAAGAACGTAAAAAGGAACTAATTAAAAAAGATGGGCGTGGCAGCGTCTGCATCCTTATACGCTATGCCAGTTTTCATTGCATAAGAGAGAATCGAACCAAGCCCCCCCCCCCCAAAAGAGAATGGAATCGAAAAAAGCGAGAGAATGGAATCAAACCAACAAAAGCGAGAGAATGGAATCAAACAAAAAAAGCGAGAGAATGGAATCAAACCAACAAAAGAGAGAGAATGGAATCAAACCAACAAAAGAGAGAGAATGGAATCCAACAAAAAAAGCGAGAGAATGGAATCAAACCAACAAAAGAGAGAGAATGGAATCAAACCAACAAAAGAGATAGAATGGAATCAAACAAAAAAAGCGAGAGAATGGAATCAAACCAACAAAAGAGAGAGAATGGAATCAAACCAACAAAAGAGAGAGAATGGAATCCAACCAAAAAAGCGCGAGAATGGAATCAAACCAACAAAAGAGAGAGAATGGAATCAAACTAAAAAAGCGAGAGAATGGAATCAAACCAACAAAAGAGAGAGAATGGAATCAAACTAAAAAAGCGAGAGAATGGAATCAAACCAACAAAAGAGAGAGAATGGAATCAAACAAAAAAAGCGAGAGAATGGAATCAAACCAACAAAAGAGAGAGAATGGAATCAAACCAAAAAAAAGAGAGGGAATGGAATCAAACCAACAAAAGAGAGAGAATGGAATCAAACAAAAAAAGCGAGAGAATGGAATCAAACCAACAAAAGAGAGAGAATGGAATCAAACAAAAAAAGCGAGAGAATGGAATCAAACCAACAAAAGAGAGAGAATGGAATCCAACAAAAAAAGCGCGAGAATGGAATCAAACCAACAAAAGAGAGAGAATGGAATCCAACAAAAAAAGCGCGAGAATGGAATCAAACCAACAAAAGAGAGAGAATGGAATCAAACCAACAAAAGAGAGAGAATGGAATCAAACCAACAAAAGAGAGAGAATGGAATCAAACCAACAAAAGAGAGAGAATGGAATCAAACCAACAAAAGAGAGAGAATGGAATCAAACCAACAAAAGAGAGAGAATGGAATCAAACCAACAAAAGAGAGAGAATGGAATCAAACCAACAAAAGAGAGAGAATGGAATCAAACCAACAAAAGAGAGAGAATGGAATCAAACCAACAAAAGAGAGAGAATGGAATCAAACCAACAAAAGAGAGAGAATACCTGGCGATTCAAACCGCACCCATGCAAACAAGTTAAAAAAAATCTTTTAAATATAATGACCTGATCAATGCTCCACTTAAAAAAGTTTTTATTTCAGCTTTGCTAGAGCGTCCAGCCGGAGAGTCGAGTAACAATTTTTTAATAATTAAGTCGATTATTGAGAAAGTAATTTGATTATATGATTTATGTGTGAATGGCACAGATGTTGACGAGGCAACTTGCCGAGGCCAGGGACTCCCTCCACTACGCCAACAGACTCTATGAGCAGCTGGAAGTCAAACTGGAAGAGTCAGAGGCATCAAGCAAGCAACTTGATAAGCAGAACAGGTGCAGCGTGGCCCTCCTCGAGAAGAGAAATACAAACCTCAGGGACATGGAGAAGGACCTGAAGCAGTTGAGAGAAGAACGAGTTCACCTCCGAGCTGAGCTCGACAAGCTGAGAAGAGATGCAAACCTGGTGGCCGAAAGAGAGTTTGACCAGGTAAGAAAGAGCAGAAGTCCGGGAAGAGAGAGGTCGCCGGGAGGTCAAGAGCTCTTTGATGGCAATGCCGTGGATGATGTCTCTGTGCCGGCCGAAGAGGTTATTCGACTCCGCAATACCGTAAGAGACCTCTCGTTGAAACTGCAAGGGTCGGTCTCCCACAAGAGACAGCTGGAAACAGAGATAGAGGAGTTATTCGGGGATAACGCTGGTCTGCGTCAGAACTTGGAACGAATGGACGGAGACATGAGTGTCCTCCAGCTAAGACTGGAGGAAGCACGAGAAAGGAGTATGCACTTGCTGGATGGGGTGGCAGTGGAAGAGCCCCCTGCCAGTGCACTCAGCTCTCAGACTCATTTCCAGACTCATTTCCAGACTCATTTCCATCCGTGTACTCCAGTGTCTACATGCGAGACGGATGCACCACCGATGGTGACAGTCACCCCAACCCTCAATCGTACTTTCTCCACCACCTCGGAGGCCACCACTGAGCTCGCTCCTGCATCACGTCCCACTGAAACAACGACCAATGAAAAATCCATCTTCAGCGAGTTGGACAGCGAGTACAGCAGCCTGCAGCAACAGTATCAAAACTTATTGATGAATTGCGTCTGCTCAGCTGGCGAACTGAAGCACGTCGAGGCGGATGGTGACAATAACAGGAAAGTCAACACGGGTGGTCGCAACGATTCCGAGAAGTCCAATGCTTCTAGGAGCAGCAGCCGCTCCTATGGCAAAAGTGATGCTTTCAAGGAACTGTTTGATGAGTTGTTCATAACTCTTAGGAAAACGGCACAGGTCGCTGACAAGCTGATCCAAGGAAAGATAACTAACTAGACAAGGTATAGAACAGTTTTCCCATACTTCATTCATTATCAAACAGTCACAATTCATTTCACAGCTGAGTAATAATAATGCCATTACTACCAACTGCTATTAATTATGTTCTCTAGCTATTTTCAATAGGTCTACTCTCTGTGATCTGTCATAGTAGAGTGAAGACACGGTATGGTGTGCTTCCATCCTAGTCCACTCCAGATCTTGCGATGCTGCAGGTTATATGGATGCATGGGAAGGTGGAGGAAGGGAGAAGGTGGAGGAAGGGAGAAGGTGGAGGAAGGGAGAAGGTGGAGGAAGGGAGAAGGTGGAGGATGGGAGAAGGTGGAGGAAGGGAGAAGGTGGAGGAAGGGAGAAGGTGGAGGAAGGGAGAAGGTGGAGGAAGGGAGGAAGGGAGAAGGTGGAGGAAGGGAGAAGGTGGAGGAAGGGAGAAGGTGGAGGAAGGGAGGAAGGGAGGAAGGGAGAAGGTGGAGGAAGGGAGAAGGTGGAGGAAGGGAGAAGGTGGAGGAAGGGAGAAGGTGGAGGAAGGTAGAAGGTGGAGGAAGGGAGAAGGTGGAGGAAGGTAGAAGGTGGAGAAAGGGAGAAGGTGGAGGAAGGGAGAAGGTGGAGGGAGGGAGAAGGTGGAGGAAGGGAGAAGGTGGAGAAGAGGAGGGAAAGGTGGGGTGAAGGGGAGGGAGGAAGGAGAGGACCGTGAACATGGCGGGAAGGAAGGGGTTAACCGCAAAGAGTTAATTTTGGTGTCATAGATCGAAGCTTGTCTAAGGTTTTGCGTGGACTATATCCAACACATGCTACAGTACTGCAGAGGAGGGAAGGGGCGTGGCAAACTAAATTAACTGATGTACCTAATCCATCCAAGAAGAGTCTGTAAGTGTCTTCGTTCCTAATGGTCGAAGCACAGTACATCTTCACCTCAGGGTTGAACCTGTTGGTAAATTAAACAGTGCATGTACTCTAATAAACTACCCAAAGGCACTGAAGAATGTGCTTTTTTAAAATCATGCCCCTGCTGGTTGACTTCTTGAGCTATTGAGAATACAACCTGTAAACACAGTCCTCACATAGCCCAACATACTTCCACACAGATAGTCTTAGGAAGTCTCACTGTTACATATGGTTCCATAGTCACATATGGTTCCATAGTCACATACGGTTCCATAGTCACATACGGTTCCATAGTCACATATGGTTCCATAGTTACATATGGTTCCATAGTCACATACGGTTCCATAGTCACATACGGTTCCATAGTCACATACGGTTCCATAGTTACATACGGTTCCATAGTCACATACGGTTCCATAGTCACATATGGTTCCATAGTTACATATGGTTCCATAGTCACATACGGTTCCATAGTCACATACGGTTCCATAGTCACATACGGTTCCATAGTCACATACGGTTCCATAGTTACATACGGTTCCATAGTCACATACGGTTCCATAGTCACATATGGTTCCATAGTCACATACGGTTCCATAGTCACATATGGCTCCATAGTCACATACGGTTCCATAGTCACATACGGTTCCATAGTCACATACGGTTCCATAGTCACATACGGTTCCATAGTCACATACGGTTCCATAGTCACATACGGTTCCATAGTCACATACGGTTCCATAGTCACATACGGTTCCATAGTCACATATGGTTCCATAGTCACATACGGTTCCATAGTCACATACGGTTCCATAGTCACATACGGTTCCATAGACACATACGGTTCCATAGTCACATACGGTTCCATAGTCACATACGGTTCCATAGTCACATACGGTTCCATAGTTACATACGGTTCCATAGTCACATACGGTTCCATAGTCACATATGGTTCCATAGTCACATACGGTTCCATAGTCACATATGGCTCCATAGTCACATACGGTTCCATAGTCACATACGGTTCCATAGTCACATACGGTTCCATAGTCACATACGGTTCCATAGTCACATACGGTTCCATAGTCACATACGGTTCCATAGTCACATACGGTTCCATAGTCACATATGGTTCCATAGTCACATACGGTTCCATAGTCACATACGGTTCCATAGTCACATACGGTCCCATAGTCACATACGGTTCCATAGTCACATATGGTTCCATAGTCACATACGGTTCCATAGTCACATACGGTCCCATAGTCACATACGGTTCCATAGTCACATATGGTTCCATAGTCACATACGGTTCCATAGTCACACATGGTTCCATAGTCACATACGGTTCCATAGTCACATACGGTTCCATAGTCACATACGGTTCCATAGTCACATACGGTTCCATAGTCACATACGGTTCCATAGTCACATACGGTTCCATAGTCACATACGGTTCCATAGTCACATACGGTTCCATAGTCACATACGGTCCCATAGTCACATACGGTTCCATAGTCACATATGGTTCCATAGTCACATATGGTTCCATAGTCACATACGGTTCCATAGTCACATACGGTTCCATAGTCACATACGGTTCCATAGTCAGATATGGTTCCATAGTCACATATGGTTCCATAGTCACATACGGTTCCATAGTCACATACGGTCCCATAGTCACATACGGTTCCATAGTCACATACGGTTCCATAGTCACATATGGTTCCATAGTCACATACGGTTCCATAGTCACATACGGTTCCATAGTCACATACGGTTCCATAGTCACATACGGTTCCATAGTCACATACGGTTCCATAGTCACATACGGTTCCATAGTCACATACGGTTCCATAGTCACATACGGTTCCATAGTCACATACGGTTCCATAGTCACATATGGTTCCATAGTCACATACGGTTCCATAGTCACATACGGTCCCATAGTCACATACGGTTCCATAGTCACATATGGTTCCATAGTCACATACGGTTCCATAGTCACATACGGTTCCATAGTCACATATGGTTCCATAGTCACATACGGTTCCATAGTCACATACGGTTCCATAGTCACATACGGTTCCATAGTCACATACGGTTCCATAGTCACATATGGTTCCATAGTCACACATGGTTCCATAGTCACATACGGTTCCATAGTCACATACGGTTCCATAGTCACATACGGTCCCATAGTCACATATGGTTCCATAGTCACATACGGTCCCATAGTCACATACGGTTCCATAGTCACATACGGTTCCATAGTCACATATGGTTCCATAGTCACATACAGTTCCATAGTCACATACAGTCCCATAGTCACATACGGTTCCATAGTCACATATGGTTCCATAGTCACATATGGTTCCATAGTCACATATGGTTCCATAGTCACATACGGTCCCATAGTCACATATGGTTCCATAGTCACATACGGTTCCATAGTCACATATGGTTCCATAGTCACATACGGTTCCATAGTCAGATATGGTTCCATAGTCACATACGGTTCCATAGTCACATATGGTTCCATAGTCACATATGGTTCCATAGTCACATACGGTTCCATAGTCACATACGGTTCCATAGTCACATATGGTTCCATAGTCACATACGGTTCCATAGTCACATACGGTTCCATAGTCACATACGGTTCCATAGTCACATACGGTTCCATAGTCACATACGGTTCCATAGTCCCACATACCCAAACAGTTCCACAGACATAATTTAACAGTTCCACACACCACATAGTTCACAGTTCCAAACACGTCTCCTAGGTTATGGAATACTGAAGGTGAAACATTGTATACCTCATGTTAATTACTAGAAATGAAGAAGCATGTTGCCAAGCTTTTCCGTTTTGTGGCTATATTTGTACATGAAGTCATAGTAGTCATTGCATCTGGCCCTAGTTATTGCCTCTGGCCCAAACTCTGTCCCTAGTTATTGCCCTGGCCCAAACTCTGGCCCTAGTTATTGCCCTGGCCCTAGTTATTGCCTAGCCCAAACTCTGGCCCTAGTTATTGCCCTGGCCCAAACTCTAGCCCTAGTCATTGCCCTGGCCCAAACTCTAGCCAGAGTTATTGCCCTGGTCCAAACTCTGGCCCTAGTTATTGCCTGGCCCAAACTCTGGCCCTAGTCATTGCCCTGGCCCAAACTCTAGCCCGAGTTATTGCCCTGGCCCAAACTCTGGCCCTAGTTATTGACCTGGTCCAAACTCTGGCCCTAGTTATTGCCCTGGTCCAAACTCTGGCCCTCGTTATTGCCCTGGTCCAAACTCTGGCCCTAGTTATTGCCTGGCCCAAAGTCTGGCCCTAGTTATTGCCTGGCCCAAACTCTGTCCCTAGTTATTGCCTGGCCCAAACTTTGGCCCTAGTTATTGCCCTGGCCTAAACTCTGGCCCTAGTTATTGCCCTGGCCTAAACTCTGGCCCTAGTTATTGCCCTGGTCCAAACTCTGGCTCTAATTATTGCCTGGCCCAAACTATGGCCCTAGTTATTGCCTGACCCAAACTCTGGCCCTAGTTATTGCCCTGGCCCAAACTCTGGCCCTAGTTATTGCCCTGGTTCAAACTCTGGCCCTAGTTATTGCCTGGTCCAAACTCTGGCCCTAGTTATTGCCCTGGCCCAGACTCTGGCCCTAGTTATTGCCCTAGTCCAAACTCTGGCCCTAGTTATTGCCCTGGTCCAAACTCTGGCCCTAGTTATTGCCTGGCCCAAACTCTGGCCCTAGTTATTGCCCTGGTACTCTGGCCCTAGTTATTGCCTGGCCCAAACTCTGGCCCTAGTTATTGCCCTGGTACTCTGGCCCTAGTTATTGCCTGGCCCAAATTCTGGCCCTAGTTATTGCCCTGGTACTCTGGCCCTAGTTATTGCCCTGGCCCAAACTCTGGCCCTAGTTATTGCCTGGTCCAAACTCTGGCCCTAGTTATTGCCTGGCCCAAACTCTGGCCCTAGTTATTGCCCTGGTACTCTGGCCCTAGTTATTGGCCCTTGCACAAGCAGATGTCATGCACCATAGTAACTAGCAGCTTCTGAAACAGAAACTTGCTTGAGGAAGTAGTGGGAGGTGTTTTGTTGTTGTTGTTTTTGTGCTAAGAGTACTTGGAAGCAGTTTCCGTTGAAGACGGGCTAAATATTCAGAGTGAGGTCATCAGTCAGTGCTGCTCTGGTTGAAGGAAGTGCCAAGGTAATGAAGGGTTGGTCATGGCAGCTGACAAGAAATTCAGGCTTCTTGGTCAAGAGCATGTTTGCACTGTTGGTACTGTTTATGTGTTCAGTTTGTCTTCATTATTAGCATATCTTTGAGAAAGAAAATGCAGTCAGTTATTCCTGATGAAGACTAGAGCATCTAGTCGAAACATCGAGTGAATAAAAATTGAAGTCGATTATTGAGAAAGTGATTTTAATGTTATTATGTCAACTGAGAGTTCATTGAGAGTTATGTTCCTCCTATTCTTACAGCAACCGCTGGTGCGTACTCAGTTCTCTGTTGTACTCGCTGTCCGAGAGAGAAGGAGCAACAGTCGGCAGTACACGAAAGCAACTGCCTAAACCTTGCCAAGCTTGTCTACCCATGACAAATGCTGTGTCCACCTTCATAGACAAGCCAAGCTTGGTATAGGCTCTACACATGACAAATGTTTGTGTCCACCTTCATAGACAAGCCAAGCTTGGTATAGGCTCTACACATGACAAATGCTGTGTCAACCTTCATGACAAGCCAAGCTTGGTATAGGCTCTACCATGACAAATGTTTGTGTCCACTTTCATAGACAAGCCAAGCTTGGTATAGGCTCTACCATGACAAATGCTGTATCCACCTTCATAGACAAGCCAAGCTTGGTATAGGCTCTACACATGACAAATGCTGGTCCACCGCCAAGCTTGGTATAGGCTCTAAACATGACAAATGCTGTATCCACCTTCATAGAGAAGCCAAGCTTGGTATAGGCTCTACACATGACAAATGCTGTATCCACCTTCATAGAGAAGCCAAGCTTGGTATAGGCTCTACACATGACAAATGCTGTGTCCACCTTCATAGACAAGCCAAGCTTGGTATAGGCTCTACACATGACAAATGCTGGTCCACCGCCAAGCTTGGTATAGGCTCTACACATGACAAA
Source organism: Cladorhizidae sp. MBARI D1340-BT2 (assembly GCA_028752905.1). NCBI lineage: Eukaryota > Metazoa > Porifera > Demospongiae > Poecilosclerida > Cladorhizidae > Cladorhizidae sp. MBARI D1340-BT2. The sequence goes on from JAQNBH010000013.1 coordinate 9,393,497, forward strand.
TGCTGTATCCACCTTCATAGAGAAGCCAAGCTTGGTATAGGCTCTACACATGACAAATGCTGTATCCACCTTCATAGACAAGCCAAGCTTGGTATAGGCTCTACCATGACAAATGCTGTGTCCACCTTCATAGACAAGCCAAGCTTGGTATAGGCTCTACCATGACAAATGCTGTGTCCACCTTCATAGACAAGCCAAGCTTGGTATAGGCTCTACCATGACAAATGCTGTATCCACCTTCATAGACAAGCCAAGCTTGGTATAGGCTCTACACATGACAAATGCTGTATCCACCTTCATAGAGAAGCCAAGCTTGGTATAGGCTCTACACATGACAAATGCTGTGTCCACCTTCATAGACAAGCCAAGCTTGGTATAGGCTCTACACATGACAAATGCTGTGTCCACCGCCAAGCTTGGTATAGGCTCTACCATGACAAATGCTGTATCCACCTTCATAGACAAGCCAAGCTTGGTATAGGCTCTACACATGACAAATGCTGTATCCACCTTCATAGAGAAGCCAAGCTTGGTATAGGCTCTACACATGACAAATGCTGTGTCCACCTTCATAGACAAGCCAAGCTTGGTATAGGCTCTACACATGACAAATGCTGTGTCCACCGCCAAGCTTGGTATAGGCTCTACACATGACAAATGTTGTGTCCACCTCCATAGCTAGAATGTGTCAAGGAGTAAATGATAATGACATAATGGAACTCCAGCATTTTTTGTCCCGACAGCAACTAACTCAGCAGCCCACTCTCACTCCTCTGCAGAGAGTTCTCTTTGATAATCATCTCCTGATTTGTGTAAGCCCACCTTATTAAAGCCTGGTGCCCCAGGCATGTTTTTTTTAATGCTGAACACCAGCAGATACACGGATGAATACATCATCACAAATGCAGCTGTTCGTGGGAAGACAAGCTGAACTCCACAGTGAGGGATTCGGCCTATTACATGATGTGACACATGACTACTTGTTTTCAGTTAATTATGTATATTTGCTACCACAGAACACAATGCACAGCCATGGTAACCAAACATGTCACTTGTCTGGAGACAGTTACATTACAGACTTAAGCTTGGAGTGAAACAGCTGATTAATGTTAGCATTAAATGAATGAGCCGATAGCACGTGCATGTAGCAACCACAGAGAGACTAGCAGTAAAGGGTAAGAAGAAGATTGGGATAGGGAAGACTAAAAGTGTTTCCTTCAGGATTTTATGGAAGGGGGAAAGGGGAATATTTTTTTAGGGGAAGTGAGGGAGAGGGAACGAGGGGGAGGGGGGCAAGAGAAAACCAAAGGGGAAAAAAAAAAACTTTCAAGGATATACAACTATACATATCACAATTTCAATTTATTGTGAGCGAAGCAAGTACTCGATGGGAGGTTGGATGGAAGACTTGGTATTGCTGTCCAGGGTTTCGTCATCCAAGGGGGAGGGGGAGGAGGCAAATGGAGGAACCTGGATTCCAAAGGGGGGGCGGGCGAATAGGTGCCTCCCCCCTCCCTCCTAAATGAAACCTGGCCATGAATGGCGTACATATCTATCGGTGTACTCAATGAACATTTACCTATTAAAAAAATTGAATGGGTCACCCACCTTAAATAAAGCACGCTTATGTAAACTGGGAATGGTCGTCGTGGTGAAGAGAAAGATCGAGATAATGGCAGCAGATTCGAGGTTAGAGGAAAGAAAATTGGCTGCACAGGCAGGTGAGAAGGAGCTGCATGGCTAATAACTGATGGGTAAGGATGCTGGAGTTTCATTCTGGCAGAGCTACTCAACTCATGAACATGCTCTAGCTGTGGAGGGGGATACGCCATTTTAGTCATGATGATGCAGAAACTATCAACCTTGCAAGGTGAACACACATACTGAGAGGCCATCATGTACAGTGCTGGCACAACTGGAGAAGAGGCTGCTAGGGGGAGTGTGTCCAGCCTTGCTGTGTGAGAGGCCATCATGTACAATGCTGGCACAGCTGAGAAGAGGCTGCTAGGGGCGAGTGTGTCCAGCCTTGCTGTGTGAGAGGCCATCATGTACAGTGCTGGCACAGCTGGAGAAGAGGCTGCTAGGGGTGAGTGTCTCCAGCCTTGCTGTGTGAGAGGCCATCATGTACAATGCTGGCACTGCTGGAGAAGAAGCTTGCAAGGTGAACACACATACTGCCACTCTCTATGGACAGAGAGAAATGCTACACACCGTTGCCATATTAGGAAGGATAACTGATGTAATAGAGCAGAGACGTGCTAATGATGTAGAGCAAACACATTAAACAGTGTCAAGAAAGCAAACTATCAAGTTGTCAGCTTGTGCTTGGCCTTCCCTTTGGTGCTCTGAGAATTCCTGCTGGAAGCACTTCCTTATGACGAAGACGCTTCCAAGTTCTCCTAACAAAACTCCTCCCACAGCCTCATGCATATTTCTGTGTCAGAATCTGCCAACCCATAATGCCGCAGGGCATCAAGTTTCTCAACCTTGTGCCAGTACCAAATCCGAAAGGAATATATAAATGCATGCAATACTTTGGCAACTTCTCCATATCACAATCCAAGCATTACATCATGATGACATCAATCATGTACAGATCAGTACTCTATTAGGCCTTCAGCTATGCTAGGGCTAGGACAATGGCTAGAGCAATACAATGCTAGGGATGACATCAATAATGTACAGATCAGTACTCTATTAGGCCTTCAGCTATGCTAGGGCTAGGACAATGGCTAGAGCAATACAATGCTAGGGATGACATCAATAATGTACAGATCAGTACTCTATTAGGCCTTCAGCTATGCTAGGGCTAGGGCAATGGCTAGAGCAACAGAATGCTAGGGATGACATCAATAATGTACAGATCAGTACCCTATTAGGCCTTCATCTCTAGGGCTAGGACAATGGCTAGAGCAATGCAATGCTTTCAAATAAAAATTGAGGTTCTTATTTTGTGGGTCTCACTCCATTGCACCTCTCACAATTCCTCCCATTCATTACTAGTGTCTACCTACCTATCCATCTAATTCTCTCAGCCCTGTCCATCTGTCTGTGTTTCAATGGGCACTCACACAGAGGAACCCCCCCCCCCCCCCCCACCCCCTGTAGAGTGGGACCACGAGGGAGAGGGGTAATGCCTGCCGCAGGTCTAGCCAAAAAGAGGCACAAATGGACACACATATAAGAAACAAGAATAAAAATGCTTATGTTAAAAACCTACAACTTTATTGGATTGGCTTCTCAAAGTTAGATGACCCTTTGCCATTTAAAATAGAAACCTTTTTGCTCTTGAATGTCCTAAGCTAACATAGACATAATCAAGATGGAGGTAGCTGCACCAACTCCTCTGCCTGATGCACTTGCACCCCCTCCCCCATTGGGATTCAGTCCTGGCTGGCTGGACAGGTGGCAGGAAGCCTGCAACCTTCTTGCTGACTAGCTGGACAGATGGAAGGCAAGAAGCCTCCAACCTTCTTGCTGACTAGCTGGACAGATGGTAGGCAAGAAGCCTGCAACCTGCTTGCTGACTAGTTGGACAGATGGTAGGCAAGAAGGCTCCGACATTCTTGCTGACTAGCTGGACAGATGGTAGGCAAGAAGCCTCCAACCTTCTTGCTGACTAGTTGGACAGATGGTAGGCAAGAAGGCTCCGACATTCTTGCTGACTAGCTGGACAGATGGAAGGCAAGAAGCCTTTAACCTTCTTACTGACTAGCTGGACAGATGGTAGGCTAGTCTCCAACCTTCTTGCTGACTAGCTGGACAGATGGAAGGCAAGAAGCCTCCAATCTTCTTGCTGACTAGCTGGACAGATGGAAGGCAAGAAGCCTCCAATCTTCTTGCTGACTAGCTGGACAGATGGAAGGCAAGAAGCCTTCAACCTTCTTACTGACTAGCTGGACAGATGGTAGGCTAGTCTCCAACCTTCTTGCTGACTAGCTGGACAGATGGAAGGCAAAAAGCCTCCTACCTTCTTGCTGACTAGCTGGACAATGGAAGGCAAGAAGCCTCCAGCCTTCTTGCTGACTAGCTGGACACCTGGAAGGCAAGAAGCCTCCTACCTTCTTGCTGACTAGCTGGACAGCTGGAAGGCAAGAAGCCTCCTACCTTCTTGCTGACTAGCTGGACAGATGGAAGGGAAGAAGCTTCCAGCCTTCTGGCTACTAGCTGGACAGCTGGAAGGCAAGAAGCCTCCAGCCTCTCCAAGAAGAAAAAAAAGAAGGAAGAAAAAGAACCTTTTCAGACTGTACTGTAAGGTTTGGAGGATAAGTTTCCCCCACCAAAAGATGACACAGAGACAAGTGGCAATTGATAATTGAACTAGCTGCCTAACTAATGGTGGCACCTCCAATAGGTGCGCAAGCATCCTGACCTCGCTCCAAACCACTCAGCACAAAGTTAACAACTGCAATATTGTTTCTGCATGTTGATCACTGGCAACATAGTGCACATTGTAGAATTTACTTTATTAGGTAATGTTGCTTTTGTTTACCTAGCTATTGTCGCCATGGCAACAACGAGTGGTCCAATGCTGTCACAGTCATACACAACATCTGTACCAGGCAACAACAAGAAAAATATATATATATTTTTTGCTCACAATAAAGATTGTTGACAAACCTGTAGCTAGAACACAATCTACCCATTTTCCATCCATCGAGAGCATGAGTTGGGTCACCTCCCTCTCCTGCGTCCAGTCCAAACATCGGAGACTCCTATCAGTGACATCGCCTAGAGATGTTGTCATAACAACAAAGGCTTATCATGATAATCAAAAAAAGGTAAAGTGAAGTGGGATGGAAGGGGAGGGGGGTGGGGAGGAACGAACTTCTTGATACTGGCTTCAACAAGGAAATTACCTTGGAGAAGGGCTGTGTAACAGCTGCAAGATATGCACAGGATGGAGTATGCTTGTTCACGCTCGACATTCAGTAATGCACTGGTAAAACATGTGGAGCCCAAACAGTCTTGAGGTGATAAAGCCACAGAAAATGGCCACGTCACTTACCTCCTCTGTTTATGAACTAATGAAGAATGCGCAAGTAACTTGATACTGTAAGCCACCATGAAGAAGCTCTGCTGCATGCACGCATGATGGAGTTAGCCTGCTCAAGTTACCCCAGAAGAGAAGCCCAGTTGAAGAAGAAGTAAGCTGACACCGAGTCAATACGTCCAGAGTCAACAGAAAGTGTTATATACACATAGAACATGCACAGCCATGGCAGCTGGTTTGTGTTGTGGAGCATGGCTGGGTGGGTGAGATTTTGTTGGTGTATTCATGAGTGTGCACTTAGCCCAAGCTACTCCCGGGAGGTAGGGGACTCCAACTACGTCCCATAGGCTGTACCTGGCCAGGTGCTAAAACAAACCCACACACACTCATGCGCACGCACACACACATGCGCCCACACTCATGCACACACACCCACACACGAACACATATGGGCACACACACACACACACACACGTGCATGCACACACACGCAGAATCTCATGCATAAAACAACTAATGGATTCTTTTTAAACTCTGCACCTGCCTTGCTCAGTAAACTCCTGAATCATTACATATATATTTTTAATGGAGGTTATTGCAAATGCATACCTTGGCCATCTTTTCCTGTCTGATTCAACTGTTTCCGGAAGCTCCTCAGCTAAACTAAGCTATCCCTATGCCAACTGGAAACCACTCAAAATGCCTCAGTTCATGAGCAAGGATGTGCTCCTGGGTGGACTTACCTGTCACAGGCTTTGTTCTAAATGTAGCTTAATGGAGGAACAGCAAGACACAGTGACTGGCATCTGCTCTTCCCTTTTCGGCTTGAGACATAACTCTGCTGGAAGTGTCAGTGCATGTGTCATTGACCTCAGAGTCAGCACACACCCACAGGCAAATAATAAATAATATTACTAATAGTGGGGGAATTATAATCAAGTGCTCAATAATTAACTTTTCGACATCAGGAATAATGACTAGATGCTCCAGCCTTCAACAGGAATAATGACTAGATGCTCTAGCCTTCATCAGGAATAATGACTAGATGCTCTAGCCTTCACCAGGAATAATGACTAGATGCTCTAGCCTTCACCAGGAATAATGACTAGATGCTCTAGCCTTCATCAGGAATAATGACTAGATGCTCTAGCCTTCATCAGGAATAATGACTAGACTTCATCAGGAATAATGACTAGATGCTCTAGCCTTCATCAGGAATAATGACTAGATGCTCTAGCCTTCATCAGGAATAATGACTAGATGCTCTAGCCTTCATCAGGAATAATGACTAGATGTTCTAGCCTTCATCAGGAATGATGACTAGATGCTCTAACCTTCATCAGGAATAATGACTAGATACTCTGCCTTCATCAGGAATGATGACTAGATGCTCTAACCTTCATCAGGAATAATGACTAGATGCTCTAGCCTTCATCAGGAATGATGACTAGATGCTCTAACCTTCATCAGGAATGATGACTAGATGCTCTAGCCTTCATCAGGAATAATGACTAGATGCTCTAGCCTTCATCAGGAATAATGACTAGATGCTCTAACCTTCATCAGGAATAATGACTAGATACTCTAGCCTTCATCAGGAATAATGACTAGATGCTCTAACCTTCATCAGGAATAATGACTAGATGCTCTAGCCTTCATCAGGAATAATGACTAGATGCTCTAGCCTTCATCAGGAATAATGACTAGATGCTCTAGCCTTCATCAGGAATAATGAGTAGATGCTCTAGACTTCATCAGGAATAATGACTAGATGCTCTAGCCTTCATCAGGAATAATGACTAGATGCTCTAGCCTTCATCAGGAATAATGACTAGATGCTCTAGCCTTCATCAGGAATAATGACTAGATACTCTAGCCTTCATCAGGAATAATGACTAGATGCTCTAGCCTTCATCAGGAATAATGACTAGATGCTCTAGCCTTCATCAGGAATAATGACTAGATGCTCTAGCCTTCATCAGGAATTATGACTAGATGCTCTAGCCTTCACCAGGAATAATGACTATCTAGCCTTCATCAGGAATAATGACTAGATGCTTGAACCTTCATCAGGAATAATGACTAGATGCTCTAGCCTTCATCAAGAATAATGACTAGATGCTTGCCTTCATCAGGAATAATGACTAGATGCTCGAGCCTTCATCAGGAATAATGACTAGGTGCTCTAGCCTTCATCAGGAATTTATGCATGCACCACATGCGATATTCACAGTTTTCCTGAGAAGCTCGAAGCTCGAAGGGACCAGCATAAAACAGCTCAATTACAGAAATGTGAGAAACAGATGGAGGAGGCCCCCCCCCCCAAGTTATTGTTTGGGGGGGAGGTATGAGTATAGACAGTGAATATACAAGGAGAAAGCAGGAAATCCCTGAGCAGCATCCACTACAGGCCACGACAAACAAACTTGCCAGGAAAGAGCTTGGAAGCCGAGCAGTAAGAACAGCACAGGCTCTGAGACAAAGTAGGTGCCTGGACAGGTTCTGTCGAGAGCATCGTCTTTAAAAAATAATCTTGCTGTTACTGTCGCAGCATCGAAGAGTGCAGAGACAAAGTGTCGAAGGTAACCATCAGAGGGCAAGTGTAAGACTGTCTCAATTGGGTCGACTTACAGTTCATAATGGTGGACCCCAAAATGCCACCCATCCAGGAAGGAGGTGTGGCATATCGATTTTACACCCAAGGATCAGCACTTCAATGGAGATGTAGGGCTGGAGATACCCATTTCTTGGACCTTAATTCTCAAGACAATGCCTGTGGACCCTCATGCACCATCACTATCTGTGTGCTATGCTTCTGTGTCTCCCCACAGCATTCAGAGTGAACCTCATGCACCATCACTATCTGTGTGCTATGCCACTGTGTCTCCACACCACAGCATTCAGAGTGAACCTCATGCACCATCACTATCTGTGTGCTATGCCCACAGCATTCAGAGTGAACCTCATGCACCATCACTATCTGTGTGCTATGCTTCTGTGTCTCCACACCACAGCATTCAGAGTGAACCTCATGCACCATCACTATCTGTGTGCTACGCTACTGTGTCTCCACACCACAGCATTCAGAGTGAACCTCATGCACCATCACTATCTGTGTGCTATGCTACTGTGTCTCCACACCACAGCATTCAGAGTGAACCTCATGCACCATCACTATCTGTGTGCTATGCTTCTGTGTCTCCACACCGCAGCATTCAGAGTGAACCTCATGCACCATCACTATCTGTGTGCTATGCTACTGTGTCTCCACACCACAGCATTCAGAGTGAACCTCATGCACCATCACTATCTGTGTGCTATGCCACTGTGTCTCCACACCACAGCATTCAGAGTGAACCTCATGCACCATCACTATCTGTGTGCTATGCTACTGTGTCTCCACACCACAGCATTCAGAGTGAACCTCATGCACCATCACTATCTGTGTGCTATGCTACTGTGTCTCCACACCACAGCATTCAGAGTGAACCTCAAGCACCATCACTATCTGTGTGCTATGCCACTGTGTCTCCACACCACAGCATTCAGAGTGAACCTCATGCACCATCACTATCTGTGTGCTATGCTACTGTGTCTCCACACCACAGCATTCAGAGTGAACCTCATGCACCATCACTATCTGTGTGCTATGCTTCTGTGTCTCCACACCACAGCATTCAGAGTGAACCTCATGCACCATCACTATCTGTGTGCTATGCCACTGTGTCTCCACACCACAGCATTCAGAGTGAACCTCATGCACCATCACTATCTGTGTGCTATGCTTCTGTGTCTCCACACCACAGCATTCAGAGTGAACCTCATGCACCATCACTATCTGTGTGCTATGCCAGTGTCTCCACACCACAGCATTCAGAGTGAACCTCATGCACCATCACTATCTGTGTGCTATGCCACTGTGTCTCCACACCACAGCATTCAGAGTGAACCTCATGCACCATCACTATCTGTGTGCTATGCTACTGTGTCTCCACACCACAGCATTCAGAGTGAACCTCATGCACCATCACTATCTGTGTGCTATGCTTCTGTGTCTCCACACCAGAGCATTCAGAGTGAACCTCATGCACCATCACTATCTGTGTGCTACGCTACTGTGTCTCCACACCACAGCATTCAGAGTGAACCTCAAGCACCATCACTATCTGTGTGCTATGCTTCTGTGTCTCCACATCACAGCATTCAGAGTGAACCTCATGCACCATCACTATCTGTGTGCTATGCTTCTGTGTCTCCACACCACAGCATTCAGAGTGAACCTCATGCACCATCACTATCTGTGTGCTATGCCACTGTGTCTCCACACCACAGCATTCAGAGTGAACCTCATGCAACATCACTATCTGTGTGCTATGCTTCTGTGTCTCCACACCACAGCATTCAGAGTGAACCTCATGCACCATCACTATCTGTGTGCTATGCTTCTGTGTCTCCACACCACAGCATTCAGAGTGAACCTCATGCACCATCACTATCTGTGTGCTATGCTAAAGTGTCTCCACACCACAGCATTCAGAGTGAACCTCATGCACCATCACTATCTGTGTGATATACTTCTGTCTCCACATCACAGCACTCAGAGTGAACCTCATGCACCATCACTATCTGTGTGCTATACTTATGTGTCTCCACATCACAGCATTCAGAGTGAACCTCAAGCACCATCACTATCTGTGTGCTATGCCTCTGTGTCTCCACACCACAGCATTCAGAGTGAACCTCATGCACCATCACTATCTGTGTGCTACGCTACTGTGTCTCCACACCACAGCATTCAGAGTGAACCTCAAGCACCATCACTATCTGTGTGCTATGCCTCTGTGTCTCCACACCACAGCATTCAGAGTGAACCTCATGCACCATCACTATCTGTGTGCTATGCTTCTGTGTCTCCACACCACAGCATTCAGAGTGAACCTCAAGCACCATCACTATCTGTGTGCTATGCTACTGTGTCTCCACACCACAGCATTCAGAGTGAACCTCATGCACCATCACTATCTGTGTGCTATGCTACTGTGTCTCCACACCACAGCATTCAGAGTGAACCTCATGCACCATCACTATCTGTGTGCTACGCTCCTGTGTCTCCACACCACAGCATTCAGAGTGAACCTCATGCCTAATGACCTTTTTTGGACAAGTTGCCTTCTCCAAAATGAACACCTCACTTTGTGTGTATTTTTGTTCATCCTGAGGAAGTTCAAAGTTTGACAGTGGACTAACCCTTTAAGGGGGACCGTCTGTGCATTTTTTAATATTTTTTTTTAACCTGTGGTTACAACTTTAGAGCTCAGTAGATTCTGCAAACTTCATGGTATGGACTTGATATATAGCTCAAAAGATAGGTCTCTCTGTGTGCTCTCTTTTGATACTAAAATATGTTTCATAGGTATAACTATAGGCAAGTTACTAGACCCTAAAGCGGAGGGACCACAAAAACCTGAATCGCTCCAACCTCCATAGAAACCACTCTGAGTTGCGAAGTGCAAAAAAATTAAAAATGGTACAAGTGGCTAGAGGAAGCTCTAGAGTACGCAATGAGTATATTGAGTAGGCGTGAAAAATTTATTACCTGGTCAAGCGCGCGGTTGGAAAATTGAAGGCGTTGACAAAGCGTCGCCTTGTCAACGCCTTCAATTTTCCAACCGCGCGCTTGACCAGGTAATAAATTTTTCACGCCTACTCAATATACTCATTGCGTACTCTAGAGCTTCCTCTAGCCACTTGTACCATTTTTAATTTTTTTGCACTTCGCAACTCAGAGTGGTTTCTATGGAGGTTGGAGCGATTCAGGTTTTTGTGGTCCCTCCGCTTTAGGGTCTAGTAACTTGCCTATAGTTATACCTATGAAACATATTTTAGTATCAAAAGAGAGCACACAGAGAGACCTATCTTTTGAGCTATATATCAAGTCCATACCATGAAGTTTGCAGAATCTACTGAGCTCTAAAGTTGTAACCACAGGTTTAAAAAAATATTAAAAAAAGTGCAGATGTCCCCCCTTAAGCTGACAAAAAGGAAGTCTACTCTTGACGTGTCATGTCGTCAGGCAACAATCGCCCTTCTAAATAAATGCTCACGTAGGTGTAAGCCAAGGGACTTTAAACTTTCTGTGGATATAGTCTCTTCGGTTATTTCCATTATTTTGCCAATACAAGCATTGTCCGCTGCGGCTGCTAGTCATAGCTTTCTTGCATGTAGCACCATCAAAACCAGCCAGTTGAGGGGGTGGGGGGGGGGGGGGGCAAGGCAAGGACGCGACAGCTGTCAACATCGCAGAGCCCTTGAGCTGCACCAGATAAGCAGCTGCTTGTGTGGTCTTGAACATTTGGTGAGAGCAGGAAAGTGGTGTTGGGGAGGTGGGGGGTGAGGGGTGTGAGGGGTGTGAGGGGTGAGGGGATGGAGAGGAGTAAAAACATTAAAAAGCAAGAGCACACTCACCATGGGGTCAGCCCTCACCACGGGGTCAGCCTCACCACGGGCTCAGCCTCACCACGGGGTCAGCCTCACCACGGGGCCAGCCTCACCAGAACTGCTTGCATTATGTGTGGGCAGCTAGTGTGGTTTGTTGGTAATGCCACCTGTTGCATGGGAGAGAGGGAGGGAGGGAGGGAGGGATAGCCGGTGATCCAGCGTTGCCAACGCAAAAAGACACATGTGAGGGTATACCCCTAAACAAAATGGCCGGCAATGCCATGTGCCCTGCCATTTCTGGCGATGGTGGCTTCTAACAACGTGGACCACAACCAAAGATTTCTAATGGATCGAGCCCTGACCCACGCCTAACTTCATAAAATTTCGTGAAATCCATCTGCAAGCTTTCGTGTAATCCAGCTAACAGACAGACAGACCAATAGACATACCCACCTTGGCGGAGGTAATAATAAAATATAATTCTCTCAATAAACTCTCTAGACGCAACCCAAATTACAATGACACTCTCAATAATCAACTTTAAATTTACGCTCTCGACGTTTCAACTACACACGAGGTCATCGTAAATATTAAATTTAAAAATGACAGCCTCGCAATGTTTAAACCACGCCTGCTTAAACGACCCTTTACCTTTAGAATGTACAACAACAAAAATCAGAAAGGGTCAAATATCAGGTTTCCATTCTTTCTGTCCTACTAGTCAACACAATACATTTTGATATTCCCACCCCTTCTAAAATTCTATAATTATTTGGTAGCAACATAGCCCAACCATCCAGTGAGCAGTTCAGAACAACCTTCAATAGCAACCATGGTTGTCAGCTGACCATCCAGTGAGCAGTTCAGAACAACCTTCAATAGCAACCATGGTTGTCAGCTGACCATCCAGTGAGCAGTTCAGAACAACCTTCAATAGCAACCATGGTTGTCAGCTGACCAGCCAGTGAGCAGTTCAGAACAACCTTCAATAGCAACCATGGTTGTCAGCTGACCATCCAGTGAGCAGTTCAGAACAACCTTCAATAGCAACCATGGTTGTCAGCTGACCATCCAGTGAGCAGTTCAGAACAACCTTCAATAGCAACCATGGTTGTCAGCTGACCAGCCAGCGAGCAGTTCAGAACAACCTTCAATAGCAACCATGGTTGTCAGCTGACCAGCCAGTGAGCAGTTCAGAACAACCTTCAATAGCAACCATGGTTGTCAGCTGACCATCCAGTGAGCAGTTCAGAACAACCTTCAATAGCAATAGCAACCATGGTTGTCAGCTGACCAGCCAGTGAGCAGTTCAGAACAACCTTCAATAGCAACCATGGTTGTCAGCTGACCAGCCAGTGAGCAGTTCAGAACAACCTTCAATAGCAACCATGGTTGTCAGCTGACCAGCCAGCGAGCAGTTCCGTAGGGCTATATTCATCAGCTACTGCAGTATCTTGGCACAGCAGTGTGTCGATCTTGTAGCCTTTCTGCATCCACAGAATGTTCCTTCCATAGCACGTGCTAGTGTTCCTTCCATAGCACGTGCTTCCATAGCAAGTGCTAGTGTTCCTTCCATACATCAAAGGCCTAATAAGCAACCATCTGGCATCTGGCTCCCTTCTCCTACACCGAGCTCGATCTCTTCTAAAACCAGTTGCCCCTCTCCTCATGCCAACACCCGAAGTCCTCCGGGAATTCTATGATGGTGAGCAACTTCTGCCTCAAGTTAGTTTTAAAAGCCAGTATTTCAGCAGATCTTAAAGAGGATTCCCAAAGCATCCATTGCAGCGATAAGTGACTACTATACCAGAGGGTTTGTTTAGATAAGATTCTTGGGAAAGTCTCTTCCATTTCAATGGCCATTGTTTAAGAGTTCCTCCAATCCTTCGCCACCATGATCAACCAACAGTTGAGAGAAGAAAAAGACCTTCCTGCTGCAAAGAACCTTTCTCACAAGAAGTAGAAGTCCTCCACAAGATCCCCTAGGTTCCTTGGGGAGACGGGCGTCAGAGAAGGGTGACTTCAAGGTGCAGCCTTCAAGGAAGCTGCTGTCCCGGCTGCTTCAGAGGACTCGTTGGCAGAGAAGACGGAGGCTACTTACTCAGCCTTCACAGGAAGCACTCTCCATGAGCAGCAGCCTCTGAACCTGCGAACTGAACGAAGCTGGGTGGAGCCATAGGGGCCCAAGATGTGAATCGGTTTATTATCCAGGTCTATTTTGAGGACATGCCTACCTTCGGTCAAGTGGGTTCTGGAAAAGAGTTTGATGATCCTCCTAGATCTCGCCCACCTCAACCAGACACACACCAGATTCCATATCAGACACACTAGGAGGCCTGGACTCCATCTTATCCACCCTCAGACACACTAGGAGGCCTGGACTCCATTTTATCCACCCTCAGACACACTAGGAGGCATGGACTCCATCTTATCCGTCCTCAGACACACTAGGAGGCCAGGACTCCAACTTATCCACCCTCAGACACACTAGGAGGCCTGGACTCCATCTTATCCACCCTCAGACACACTAGGAGGCCTGGACTCCATCTTATCCACCCTTAGACACACTAGGAGGCCTGGACTCCATCTTATCCACCCTCAGACACACTAGGAGGCCTGGACTCCATCTTATCCACCCTCAGACACACTAGGAGGCTTGGACTCCATCTTATCCGCCCTCAGACACACTAGGAGGCCTGGACTCCATCTTATCCACCCTCAGACACACTAGGAGGCCTGGACTCCATCTTATCCTCCCTCAGACACACTAGGAGGCCTGGACTCCATCTTATCCACCCTCAGACACACTAAGAGGCCTGGACTCCATCTTATCCACCCTCAGACACACTAGGAGGCCTGGACTCCATCTTATCCACCCTCAGACACACTAGGAGGCCTGGACTCCATCTTATCCACCCTCAGACACACTAGGAGGCCTGGACTCCATCTTATCCACCCTCAGACACACTAGGAGGCCTGGACTCCATCTTATCCTCCCTCAGACACACTAGGAGGCCTGGACTCCATCTTATCCGCCCTCATCCGCAACTCCATCTCATCCAATTTCAGTCAAAAGACCAATTCCATTACATCACAGAGGTTAGGCTGAAGCACGTCTCATCTCATGCCGCACGTGGTTAAGCTGTCAGGATCGTTACATTTCTGAGAAAGTTTGTGGGTCTGGAGGTCATGGCGCAGGTTCGCAGGAGCTATGCCAGACGACAGGACTGAGAGGTGATCCCCTAGGGGGGGGTGGTAGCAGTGAGTGAACCGCTGAAAAGCCTCATGGCTTCGCTTAGAACGACACAGGCTGCCTTCTGTGGGCACTAGGGCTCCACTCGATGTTATTCTAAGCTCAGGAATGTGACGATCCCGACAGCTTAATTCACACCTCAGGTGCGGCAGCTTGTTCCCTGAGGACTTGGAATGCACACAACATAGGTGTGCGGTGGATTCTCTTTTAGAGAGGGCAGCAGAAGACGTGACAGAGGCTGTCTCAGCCTAAATAGGCAGGCGCCTGGCCAGCACTTCCAGTATCTGCACTTGGCCCGAGAGCGGATGATACCATCAGAGATGCTTCAACCTCCACCCGAGAACCACTGTACCGGTCACACACTTGCCAGCATTGTCGGGCCGAGGTGGACCATCTTGCTATCCCAGGCTCAGCCGAGCGAGGGACACAAGTATGGTCACTTCCTCCTCCTCTGCTACCTTCTTCTCCTCCTCCTCTACTACCTTCCTCTCCTCTACTCCCTTCCTCTCCTCCTCCTCTACTACCTTCCTCTCCTCATCCTCCTCTACCTTCCTCTCCTCCTCCTCTACTCCCTTCCTCTCCTCCTCCTCTGCTACCTTCCTCTCCTCTACTCCCTTCCTCTCCTCCTCCTCTACTACCTTCCTCTCCTCATCCTCCTCTACCTTCCTCTCCTCCTCCTCTACTACCTTCCTCTCCTCCTCCTCTGCCATTTCCTTTCCTCCTCTCAATACATGTAGGTTGAAAATTAATATTGAAGTAACGAGTGAAAGAACGTATTATAAACGTATTCACACTTTGTGGTTTTGTTGCTATGCAACATAATTTCAGCCCAATGTTGGTCGCTTCATGGGCAATTTAGTGATATACGGTTGCTAGGTAATCTCTCAAGTACTGATTTTATACTACAACCAATGTTGTTGGCACTAATATTCCTTAATAAAGTTGGCAGCGAGAGAGCTAACGAGTCAATCCAATGGTGTTTCCTTGCTTAAAATAATACATACCAGTATTTTGTTTATCTGCATAATATACACTCTAAACGAACTCTCAGTCGACATAATGTAGACACAATGGTTTCCAATACCAACTATGACTTGACATTTTTGACTAGAGCATCTATCGAGTGAATAAATTATTTCTTGAGAAAGTGATTGTAGAACATTATATAGAACATTATATAAGAGTTCTTTGTCGTTGATATTCTCTCACCTACTAACCTTCGAAGAAAATTTAATAAAACTAGAAATAATAAATTGAAACATAAAAATGGTGCCTGGCTATGACTTGGGCAGACACACCGGGCAGGGTAGAGAGAGCTTCTAGAAACTGCTGGGAATATCTCTCTCCTAAGGTATTTGAAGTTCAGAGAAGTGAAGACAGCATTGAAAATTTCCTAGAGACACGTTCAATATTGATGCCATTTCCCCCCCTCACTGCCAGCTGCTGCGTAGCAATCTCTTAGTGGCTCTCTTTCACAATCCCTCAACTGTTGCCTTCCATACAGCTCTCTATAAACATGGCAGCCTCTTTCAACAACAGCCGAGCAATCTCATCCACAGCTCTTCAGTCCATTTCCCTTCGGGAGTCAATCGCGTATTGTCTTATGGTCAGTTGAGCCTGTAAAAACTATTTTATGGACCACAAGTCTTACGACATACACGGCAACAGCGCGAGAGACGTCTTCTACGAAACAAGAAGCAGTCCAGATTCACGGCACCATCTCCCTCCAGCGCCAGTCTCCAAGTCCGGAGAGCCAATTATCTGTTGATTCCGGGAGTGTCTCCTGAGCATATGGTCTTACAAGGGCAATTTGTCCGTCCTTGTACACCATATGAGTCCACACAAAGTCTCATTATCCTAACCATGTTTTGCTCATTTCATATTGTTCTTTTGTAATGATTTAATGTATACCCCCTCACCCTGCACCTCCCCTCTCAATGCGACCATCTCTACAGATGGCGATGTACCGAAACATCCAACGTTCCCACCTTTAATTCATGGGTGGAGTACCTACGATATCATCAGGCTGCTTATCTGTTTTTGAATATAATCCGTGCCCCCCCCCCCCTCCACTCCCCTCCAATGTGACGACTACATGTACCCTTACAGATGGCGATGTATAATACGCACCAACTAGAATGTTTGTATACATCTAATGGTCCAATCTTTACTCGTGTCGAGAATAAGTTCCTCATCACAACGTAGCATTGTGTTAAGTACACGGATGACTGTGGAATAGAACTAGGTCCATTCCAGGCCGTTGACGCATAGAGAATGAAAGATTCTCGGTAAACAAACAAACCTCTTTGTTTCCTGTCCGGAGAAGCTCGCTTGGTAAGGTCTTGTGATGATCCTTACAGATGTCCCAACTGACTAGATTCATTAAACAGATTAGGTCACTGGAAAATTTGGACACTGGAAGATTACTCCTCTGGTAGTAGAATTGTTACGAATGGACCCATAAGCGAATTATGATAATGAAGAAGTTGAGAAGATGAGAGGGAAAGATGTTGAGAAGATGAGAGGGAAAGAAGCTGAGAAGATGATAATGAAGAAGTTGAGAAGATGAGAGTGAAAGAAGTTGAGAAGATGAGAGGGAAAGACGCGGAGAAGATGAGAGGGAAAGAAGTTGAGAAGTTGAGAGTGAAAGAAGTTGAGAAGTTGAGAGGGAAAGAAGTTGAGAAGATGAGAGGGAAAGACGCGGAGAAGATGAGAGGGAAAGAAGCTGAGAAGATGATAATGAAGAAGTTGAGAAGTTGAGAGTGAAAGAAGTTGAGAAGTTGAGAGGAAAAGAAGTTGAGAAGATGAGAGGGAAAGACGCGGAGAAGATGAGAGGGAAAGAAGCTGAGAAGATGATAATGAAGAAGTTGAGAAGATGAGAGTGAAAGAAGTTGAGAAGATGAGAGGGAAAGAAGCTGAGAAGATGAGAGGGAAAGAAGTTGAGAAGATGAGAGGGAAAGAAGCTGAGAAGATGATAATGAAGAAGTTGAGAAGATGAGAGTGAAAGAAGTTGAGAGGATGAGAGGGAAAGACGTTGAGAAGATGAGAGGGAAAGACGTTGAGAAGATGAGAGGGAAAGACATTGAGAAGATGAGAGGGAAAGACGCGGAGAAGATGAGAGAACTCGAAGACTAATTAGGCTGTTTCCAGATTTTTGTTTTCAAGTTTTTACCTTTTGTATGCAAATACCTTTTGGTATTAATAATTACTAACTTTTATTATTATTATTATTAACTATTAACTTGTTGTTATTATTAATTAAATTGTTATTATTTTCGAGATCTCAAAATAGAGTGCTACCTCTCTGATATATGCCGATACCACAACCATTTAAAAAGGCTAGCACAAATGCTCACACTAATCCCCTACCTACTGTATATGGCATTCAGCCATAACCACTCTTCACAGAAATCAAATAAGAATGAACCCCTCAACTTCAAGGATTTCAAACTTGGGAGGGGGAAGGGGGGAGATATGGGAATTGTCAGGGTGATGGAGACAAAATACCCCTCAATGCTCAATGCTATACTCAACTGCCACTTGATTGGCCATGCCAGTTTACTTGCATTGCCACCAGCTAGCGGTGCTACGTACATCACACACCTCAGCCTTAATTATTTCACACTCTGGATAAATGAGTCCAATATTACAAAGTGAAAATGAAGAGCTGGAAAGCTTCTCGGGGACAAAGGTGGAAGATAATTAGAACTCTGCAGTTGAAAGGCCTCTCTACACCACACGCACTAAAGTCGACTTAAAAAGTTGCTTCAAAACACATTTCCGTGTGCCCACACCACAAAAAAGAGGGAGGGAGGGAGAGAGAAAGGAACTGTCCTTCACTTTTGAGTTGATTAGAAGACTTAGAGTCGTGTATTAGGATGAGCAAGTACGCTCAATTGCTCAAGAGTTGGCTGGCCAGGAATCGAGCAGACATGGTGGCTGTGCAGGATTCAAGGCAAAGAGTCTGACCTTCATCTGTGAAGTTGCGGGGCCGGATCTTCCCATGGCAAGGTCGAGCAGAGCTATGGACACTTTTGACTTCGGTAGTTGTGTGAGTTACTATGTTAAATATATCATGTATAGCACACTTTTAACAGAGATACCAGAGGTAAGCTCGGCGCTTTGAAGGAGGAGCTTGAGCAGAAACAAAGACACATGGAAAGTGGGATTACTACGGTTGAGTAGTGGATGGTGTGTGGCTGTGATTGATGTTAGTGCTGCAGCATCTCTGATGAGTAGTGGATGGTGTATGGCTGTGATTGAGCAAGGCTGATGTTAGTGCTGCAGCATCTCTGGATGGTGTATGGCTGTGATTGAGCAAGGCTGATGAGTAGTGGATGGTGGATGGCTGTGATTGAGCAAGGCTGATGTTAGTGCTGCAGCATCTCTGATGAGTAGTGGATGGTGTATGGCTGTGATTGAGCAAGGCTGATGTTAGTGCTGTAACCTTTTCATCAAGCATAAACAACGATTGTCATGGGTATATGGAGGGTGATTTTTTAAATTAATGGTGGTAATTTTATATGGCAGTTATGGGACTTTGATCTCCAGTGTTATTCAAATTAATTCCATGTCAGCAAACCCACACACACACACATATATGGAACACAGAAGCCACCATTTTCCAAACAAGTATTACCTTTCAAGTTGATACCAATGTTCTCCTCCAACTGCCCCAGAACAGCTGCATGGCAGTCGGTAAAGGTGTAGCGACTTGGAGCACAGAGCTTGCAAAGAGAGATGCCTGCAAAACCTATGCCACAGCCGAGCTCCAGCACGCTCCTTCAACAGATAGCATCCATGTTGTGACATACTGTACTTGGATATGTAAAGCACCATCACTAACTTGCCTGTAAAGTCCTTGAAATTCTGCGAAGAGATCAGCCACTCCACAAATGCAATGGATGCCTGGTTACATACAGAAGCAAGAGAAAAAAGTTGTTGTTGTTGGGTTGTTGTTGTTGTTGCTATGGGTTGTTTTGTTGCTATGGGTGGGTTGTTGTTGTTATGGGTGTGTTGTTGTTATGGGTGGGTTGTTGTTATTGTTGCTATGGGTGGGTTGTTGTTATGGCTGCTGTTGTTGCTATGGGTTGTTGTTGTTATGGCTGGGTTGTTATGGGTGGGTTGTTGTTATTGTTGCTATGGGTGGGTTGTTGTTATTGTTGCTATGGGTGGGTTGTTGTTATTGTTGTTATGGCTGGGTTGTTGTTGTTGCTATGGGTGGGTTGTTGTTATTGTTTCTATGGGTGGGTTGTTGTTATGGCTGGGTTGTTGTTATTGTTGCTATGGGTGGGTTGTTGTTATGGCTGAGTGTTGTTGCTATGGCTTGGTTGTTGTTGCTATGGGTGGGTTGTTGTTATTGTTGCTATGGGTGGGTTGTTGTTGTTATGGGTGGGTTGTTGTTGCTATGGCTGGGTTGTTGTTGTTATGGCCGGGTTGTTGTTATGGCTGAGTGTTGTTGCTATGGCTTGGTTGTTGTTGTTATGGGTGGGTTGTTGTTATGGCTGAGTGTTGTTGCTATGGCTTGGTTGTTGTTGTTATGGGTGGGTTGTTGTTGTTGTTGCTATGGCTGGGTTGTTGTTGTTATGGCCGGGTTGTTGTTGTTGTTGGTGGTGGTATCGACATACATACTTGCCAAGTGACCAATCCCGTGGTCCCACCAGATATCACATTGACAGATTCCTTCAGTGTGACATACCTCCCTGGCCCCTACAACATTACAGATAACCAACTAACAGTAAGCAACTACACTTGCTCATCCTACTAACACTAGTCATTACCCTACAGTATTTGAAAACATTTTACCGTGCCATTTTACCATGCCATTGCATCATGTGACTGGCATCAATGACTTTTCAGTTAATTAATACACAAATTTCAAAAAATCCAGATATAGATGTTTGCCCTGGAAAACGATAAGGGGGCTGATATACAAAATGGCCTGGTGCATTAGGCTGATCTCACATTATGCAGAACCCTCTCAACTCTTTTGTTTACCCCCTATTTCAAAATGGCGGATGTCAAAGAACTAAGAAGTTCTCACATCGACAACTTCTTAGCTACCTAAATGGTGGTTTCAGCCAATGTCTGCTCCAAAAAGACTCCAAGTCCAAGCTGCTAAAAAACCGTTGAAAGTGTTAAAATGCATCTTCAAGATTATTATCTATCTAATCTATCTCTCAATCTATCTATATCCATCTATCCATCTATATATCTATCTATCAATCAATCTATCAATCAATCAATCAATCAATATATCAATCTATATATCAATCTATCTATCTAATCTATCTATCCATCTATTATATCTATATATCAATCAATCTATCTATCATCAATCTATCTATCCATCTATATATCAATCAATCTATCTATCTATCAATCAATCAAACAATCAATCTATCTAATCTATCTATCTATCCATCTATATATCTATCAATCAATCTATCTATCTATCAATCAATCTATCTATCAACCAATCAATCTATCTATCACTTCTATTCCTCACAGACAACTTGCATACAAATTCTTATTCGTAGAATGTTTAGTACTGCAGGACTCCGAATGTTCCAATGCACATCTATGTCTAAACCTGCTTCTCTCGAACTCTCAGCTGATAATATGACCTTCTCGATAATCAGCTTAAAAAGTTTCTCTTGAGGCTTCAGTTAAATGCTCTAGCCTTCAGCAGGAATAATGCAGAAACACCGAGATATATTTTGTTGTTGAGTATGCACATGTGGTTATAGCAGAATGATGACCTGCACTCATTTCTGCACTCATTTCTGTTGTTTGTATTGGGGAGTTCTTTGTCGAGGGCAAGTGTTACCAAGTCCAAAGGAGACTATATTACCAAAACTCTCTATAAAGAAGGCCATAGCTGATTTTCTACCGAAACTCTCGTTGGTGGACTGTTCTTGTGCAACTGTTTCCAAGTCCTTGAAGGAGGCTGTAGCTGACACCCTACATGGATGCAGTCAACAATAGCAACAAGATATGGCATGATGTGGTGGTATATGTAGTGTACGACAACAATAAATGAGATAGAAAAACGGTTTAAAAGCTCCGGAGCCCTGAAGCTCTGATGTGTTACTCTCCACCGCACAACTACAAATCCCTAAACAACAACAAAGAAAACTATACCAGATTGACCTGTTAAAGAAGAAAGTTAACTAGACTGTACCCATGCAGACGACAGCGAACCATATGATATGACTGGTAAAGGGACACCAACCGAGAAAGTTTCATTGTTAACCGGTAAGGGTCGTCAACTTATCGTGCTACAGTACAGTCTTGTATTAAAACAGAGTCAATCTAAACATAGTTGCTTGTCAAGAAAGCAGCTTCGTTGCATGCATGCAAGGAAGGAATTAGCACACCTTCACTTCCTATTCACGATAAAATAAAAACAGTTTGCATTGAATATATATTTGACATGAAGGCTTTTTGGTTGCATAGCTTACAATGTTATAAGATTTGTAGCAGTTCCTACTCTTGCCATCGGCTGAATCACGACTGGATGAAATCAAGCTGGTGAACAATTCATATAACTCTGCGATGACTTCATGGCCATTGTTCTCTGCCTGTTTCAAATAAAAAGCAATAACTATCACATGTCAAAATACTCTGGCGTGTTACAAACTTGCAAGATGATGTGCTTTAAGAAAGCTCTTTGGTAAGATTCTGAAGGGGGATAGGTTCTGTTCAAATGATGCCGACATATCTGTGGATAAGACATCTGCGGATTAATATTGTCCATTGCTACATAGAGTACAACAATTTACTGCAGGTGCCAACCAATTCTGGTGAAGTCAACCCTGTGGATTAATACTGTCCATTGTAGACTATAACAATTTACTGCAGGTGCCAACCAATTCTGGTGAAGTCAACCCTTTACCATCTTTACTTTGGCGGCTCGAGGAAGAAAAGGGTCTGGTGGTCTAGGATGCACGACTCATGTCAGCTCACTATATAGCTATCTGCCAATCAAATTGCTGTATTCCTGTAGATTATATTTCAAGGTGTGTCGAAAGCATGATCACCCAATTTACTGTTGTAATATATAGTATGTTTGCAGTTGTCACTGAATGGGTAAAGCATTTTGTAGCTGCTTAGAGGCTTAGAGACATAGATAGTGAAATCTCAATTTCCTGCTGTACCAGTTGAGTATCCAGTCCCCAAACTCATGCACGGTAAAATACAGTGCACACTAGACTAGCTTAACCCAGTGGTTTCAGTATTAATAGTTCTCCTCGAATTATTAATAGTTCTCCTCGATATTACTACTATGCATACCACTGACTTCTTGAAAAATCAACTTTTGGTCATCGGATGAAAAAGAGACCTATATAGAGGTAAGAATCGTCAAGCGAACAAGCATAGTTGGTTGCTCCATACCTCGCTGGTTTGATCTTTCCACATATCTTTATGGGTCACCATTGCTAAATACTGGTTCAGCACCATTTCTACATTCATTGCCATCAGTTCCTACCTACTTTTGGAGTAGATCATTCCTACGCCAATAACCCGCCTCCCGTGGACAAAATTTAATAGTAAACCGCACCTACTACTAAAAAAAGAAAACCTTTGACTTGGTATCTTCTTGCATCTACACCAAAGATGTACGCTTTCGTTTCATAGTTTATACGCAAGTAGAAGATGTGATCCTTTTTATGTTTTACCTGCTGGAGCCTAATATTTGTTTATCTTTCTCAGGGTAGTCAGAAACCGGAGTAGAAGTAAAAGTAGGGATCGAGGAAGACGGAATAGAAGCCCTTCGCCTGCTGTTCGCGATAGGCGAAGAGGAGGAGGCGGCGGTGGAGGTAGAGACAGAAATGCTGAAAAGACGAGGAAAATGCGGAGCAGAAGGTTTGGCGCCAAGGTGTTGTTGGTGCGCATCAATTAGAATTCTGTTACTTCATATATATTTTTCCCCCTCTCTCCCTCCTCCCAAACAACGACCCCTATTAACTTTTTCTGTACCATAGCTCCTCATCTAGCAGCTCTGACAGTAGGTCTAGTTCTGGGTCACGCTCCAGCTCATCGGGTTCTAGCAGGTCTAGTTCTTCTGGAAGCTCATCAAGAAGTAGCAGCAGCAGCAGCAGTAGTGATAGCAGTTCATCTCGATCTAGGTCACGGGGAAAGTACCGCCGATCTCGCCGCTCCAAGTCTGCCTCCCCTAGGCCTCTACAGAGACAGCAGAGGCGAAGCCCTAGTCCCCTATCATCCAAAGTTTGCATTTCCAAGCTCACACGAAACGTCAATAAAGGACATGTCGAAGAAATTTTTGCCAACTATGGAAAGATAAAAATAGTGGACTTTCCCATTGACCGGGTCAACTTTTTGCCCCGAGGCTATGCCTATGTTGAGTTTGACACCCCGGAGAATGCTAGAAGTGCCCTCAAGTATCTTAATGGTGGCTGGGTGGATGGCCAGGAAGTTGCTGTGCAGATGATTCTTCCTGTGAAGCGTCCTGCTCCCCGTCCTCGTGCCCGATCTCCACCACCTTTCAGACGGAGTCATCCCTCTCTTCGTCGATCCCCTCCACCGCGTATTCGACGCCGAACCCCACCCCCTCCCAGACGCCGAAGGTCGAGGTCTCCCATTAGACGAAGATCTCGGTCACCAATAAGGAGATCTCGATCACCAATACGGAGATTGAGGTCACCAGTAAGGAAAAAGTCTCCAGTGAGGAGGTCAAAATCACACTCACCGCCAAGAAAGAGAGGACGTTCAGTCTCTAGTTAGCTTATGAATTATTGTATGAATTATTGTAGCACACCATTATTGTAGCACCGTAATTATCACTGTTTATTTGAACTTATTGTTTGTGATAATATAATATAATTATTATATATAATTATATACTACATAATTGTGCGCGCTGTAGCTAGCGCCACAGCCGCAGGCAATTCGCGATAATTTATCTTTTCGAATTTGCGGCCTGCATCATGTTCTCTCGCAAGCCAAACTGCTCCTACAACTGCCTAATCGGCATGGCCTTGAAATCCAGTGATACAGGAAAACTGCCGGTTGGAGAGATCTACCGGTTCTTCGAGTAAGGGTGCATTTTTCATCTTGTTTTAGGTGGGAAGGTAATGCTTGTTGTTGTTTTTTAGAAGGGAATTCCCTTATTTCCTCACTGCTACAGAGCCATGGAAGGTACGATTTTATGATCACAAAAACGGTTGCTGTTTATTGCACATGCATAATTTATTCATGACAGAATTCGCTTCGTCACAGTCTTTCCTTGGGCCACTTTTTCAGGAAATATAACATCGACAGGATGCAGACCAAAAAGGGCCATTTGTGGGAAGTTGAGCCTCACAAGACCCCAGAGTTGGACAAGGAAATGTCCATGTTTTTGACAAAAGGAATTCCTGGTATAGAAATCTGTATGTAGTGTATGGTCTCGCTCGCTTATGAATGTGTGCACGTGGATGGATGAAGAGAATGTATATAGAGTCAGTGTGTGTCTATCTGATCATTACATAAGCATAATCAATGTTGGTTTGTTAATTTTTTTAAATTGGTTTGCCATGATTAATGCAAAATGAGCACATGGGGTGTACCTGCAAGTCTGGTCAAGCATAATAATACTCTGAGCACATAATGACATGCCAACTTAAAAATTAGCATGTCATGTGAATTTGGAAATGCTGGCAAGTTTAAACCATTAGCTTAATCTTACAAGACCCGGTGTTGGGTAATGTCTGGTGACTATTGCTAGCTTTTCATGAGCCAATATTGATACTGGTCGAGAGCACATAAATGTGGTGATACTCGGCAGAAATTTCATTGAGTCTCATCAACTTTTTGGGGGTTTATGTTCTTTCATGTTGTATATTTCTAGATAACCTTCCCAGTACATCCCAACTCTCAATACTCCGATTGCAGATGACACAATTATACCTGGACTCCATCAAGAACACACCTTCTAGTTCTTACAGTAGCTCTATGATTAATCCACAAACCTCAAGCTACTCACAAAGAATCGCAGTACATATCCCATTATTTTATTACTCGTAGCATTAATAGCTGTGCTTGTTTGTGTGAGTTTGTGTGATTTATGACTATTATTGTAATATCTATTGCAGGAATCCCCTGCTATGAGGAATTTATCAGGCACAATGATGCTTGCTCCGGACTCGATCTCACTTCAAAATTTCGTGCCAGGACAAGCTAATCTCAGTGACTTGAGTCCAACTTTCACCATTCCTTCCTCCCATGCATCCTGCTATACTCACGATCGACAAAAGATGACAAGCTCTATGTTTCCCCCTTTGAGGAACAGAAATGCTTGTCCTCCAACATCCTCACACACACCACCACAGAGTTCAAGTGCTAATCAGGAGAGAGAAGTTCTGGCTAATCGGCATGAGACATCCAGGTTCCTCAGTAAGCAGCAATTTGGAGCACCTCCACTACTTCCTCATATTAGTGAGGAGGCCATGCAACTAATTCAATTTTGTAACCACTGTTCCTTTGAGCTTGGACCAACAACACATATGTCAGCACTTCAAAATGAACCAGGCTTATCCCCAAGTGACCAAGGTGCATCCGGTCAGAATTTTGCTTGCATCGCACAGTCAAACACATGCAGTTGCACCAACACATTCCACGATGCAGAAGATGAAGATAATAGACACTATCCCTTCATCACTAGACCAACAGGAGACCACAATCTGTCTCTCTCTCAGATCAACAGTGGTTCTTTGTATATAGAACCTGGATCCCCTCGGGAACTTATGATAAAGAAGTATCCCCGAGGCAGAAGGATGAAATCATCTTTGAGTAGGAGCTTAGATGATGCCATACAACCTGTTATCTACGACTGGAATGCGTGGTGGGAGAAAGAGTACATCCAGTGTGCTTTGAGCGATGAAGTGCTCATCAATTCCGTGGAGTGTCTATGTGATGATGAAAGCAATGACAGGATCTCAGAAGACAGCCCTCAAAGAAGCAGGAATACGCAAGCTCGAGTTTCCACCAGGAAAAAGTCAAACCCTTCCTTCCTTACACCCACTATGGATGGCAACTGGATTTCTCCCTTACCTAGTGGCACTGAAAGCAAGGAATGTCGAGAAAGTAAGTCTTCCATCAATACCCCAGATAAAGAAGGCATTAGGGAGAAAAGCAAAGGTGATAAACGTTATCATATCCAACAAGGCATTCCTTCTGAAGTGACTACTCCTCTGAATTCCCTCATCAACTGTAAAGATAAAATGATGTCAACTCGAAAGAAGGTTGTCAGGGTTTGTGCAAGTCTACGCCTGATTGTGTCCATTCCATTCCGCAAACTGATAACAGAACGACAGCTGAAGAAGTACTGTGGAGAGGGAGGAAAGTATATTAGCACACCAGGTCTCTCCCACTAACATTAATAATAATAAAATTATTGTATGTTGACATTAATAACAATACAATTTACATAATGAAATTGTGACGGACAAGCAGAATAGAATACCTCTGAGCTTTTTTTTATACCCAGGTCACATTGAAGGATTCAGTAGTTGATTCATTCTGCATGTTATATTGCAAGAAATCTGCCAATGATCTAATGTTATGGGGAAACTCTGTCTGGTCTTCAGTGCTGACAATAAAGTTGCACAGAGAACTGTCAGCATTTCTCTTCTCCTCTCGGAGATGTCTCTTCTTCATCTTGCTCCTTGCATACCATATGATTATTGTGTTTGACGTGATCCCCACGAGGCAGACAACAGCCAAGCAGACTGCTACAATCACAGCCAGCAGGCCCGGCACAATTTTGCCACCACTGGGCTCATCAGAACTGCAATCTGAATCACAAAAAGTATTATTTCTACGTTTGTTAGTTTTATGTTTTACTTGATTTTAATTAAACGTACATTGCATAGCTCACCATTGCATGAGGTTGCTTCTTTGTGCACCATGACGGACTCATCACTGCATAGAGAAACCACTTTTCCTGATCCTTCATCTTTTTCATTAACTGAAAAATCATCAACTAAAAACAACTCAACTAATAGTGAACGAGCACCTTACCTGCATAGTGAGGGATGATTTGTGGTAAAACAGATCTAATCATCACCACAGACGCATCACAAACAGAAACTTCACATTTCATCATCGTAGAAAATATCAGCAAGTCCATTTCCACTTCATCCTCCCCAGTAAAATTACCAAAACCAAATCCTGGTGAATTACCACCAGCTGGTATGTAACATCCCAATACATCTTCGGGTTGAAAATAAATGACACTATTCTCTTCACTTCCTGTCACATTCCCTCTCAGTCTTATATTAAAGTCATGGTAAAATTTTCCACTTTTTATTGTGTCATTTCGATGCAGATATACGCTGTTCATATCCACTGAGTGCTGCATGACAGGGGAGCTTCCAACGAGACTAAAAGACGATCTTCCTTTGCTTGGTCTCCACACTTGAAGGTGCATCAATGGAATTGAGTAGTTGGCAACATTACCAGAGTTAGTATCAAAATGGATTATCCCACTCCAGCTTTGAATGGATCCATAGCATTTAAATTTTGTGCTTATGAATAGCACCAAGAGATTCCCGCCATTAGTAACTGGCGGACCAAGAGTGACCACCGAAGGTCTGAGTGAATCTTCGATGGTGAAGCAAGTAGTCTGACCTGCAGCCAATGTCAATAATTTCAGCTACGTATATAGCATTTTCTAACTTAGGGATATTGTACAGGATCTTCCTTACCATTCACAAAGCCTTGTAGACTTCCCGCGATCGCAATTGTAAATATGACAGACCAGGTCATCTTCAAATATTTTGTCGCAAAACCAGACATGAGCTACACTTAGCTTCTGTACATCATTTCATCCACTCAGATTATGATCATAGTACTGGACGGTAGGTACAGCTATAGAGCTCGCTTTGAGTGTAGGGTTGGTGAACCGGTCCCTCTGAAATAAGTTGGCACGGATTGTGGTCATTATCATCAGGTTAGGTAATTATTTTGAGGAGCGTAGGGTTGGCTGACCTTTTTCCGCTCTAAAAGTGTTAACATATAATACATGTCCTGTGGGTATTATCGACATCGAGTAGCAATTAGCTCATCCGAGTGCAATTAGCTTAGTGTGCAATAGAATTTTCCTACACAGAAAATCTTCTGCAGTCGAGTTGTGAACCGCCAAGTCTTGGTCTGCTACATTACTCAATCGCTTATCAACACGTCCAACCACTCACAACTAGACATTCATTTAGGGAAGAGGAATGTCTGACTGACTGTCCGCAAAGTTTCAAACACAAGCCAAGTGCAATTACTATAGCAGATTCTGTGTGCCATTCAAATTGACAAACCGGATTGTACAAATATCAACACCAGCTCATGAAAAGCTGGCAACAGTCACCATCAAAGCTGGCCTAATCATTTAAGCTGCACCCCTACAATTTCACTGCCAAACCTCCACCACTTTCAGTGCTGTTTTTCATATTTTCTGTCACGGTAGCTACATAATTTGCATATCCATATATATAGTTTCTCACGACCATTGGTTTGCACAAGGAAGTGTCACACTAACACAGGATTAAAAATAATAAAAACTAAAAAAAATTTTTTGGGGGGGGGGGGGGGGGAAGATGTTGATTTGCTAGATTCAGGAAATCAGAATCACATGTTTGGTTAAAGGCTCTATACCAGATACCAGTCACCTGATTATTTCTGTACAAAGTACATACATATATACCAGCACAAAAGGAAAGCATCATCTAAGGGTGACTAAGCAGCGCTGGGGGGGGGGGGGGGGGAGGATTTCTCTGCCCCTCTCCCAACACTAACAGCAGATAATTCCCCCCCCCCCCCCAATTTTCAAAAATATATTAAAACTGTACTTCCCCAGGGGTTATGTTAATAGGGCATATCATTCAAATATACACACAAAATTTATACCAGTGTGACAACTGGAGCATAGCTGTCAAAATTACATGCGTTATAATAAATTTATAGTCTGCTCTGCATCCCTCCAGACACGACAATGGTTTCTCCGGTTATATAAGTGGCATCATCAGAACACAGAAATGAAACAACTCCAGAACAATCATCTGGTTCACCTAGTCTAAGTTGAAGAATGAACACACACAATAGCATAATACCAAAAATGTGGAACACATTATTACGTATTGTATACCTGTTTAGTGGGACCATTTCTAGGTTCTTTTGTAACAAAGTCTCATTGCTCCATAACTACAAGAAGGGGAAGTGAGGGAGGAATACACAAGATATAGACATACAAACAATATTGAATTGAAAATGGGAGGGGGGGGGGGGAGCTTTCCATTTTATGAAGGCTAGTAAGTTGTGACAAGTATATATACTCCCTTATAAACCTGTACCCTGATCACCTCAAAAATTGTCTAAAATCAAAGAGTAACCCCCCCCCAAAATTATGTAACAGAACCACATAACTGTGTTATGTGAGAAGTTTTTCAGATTGCCACATGAAGGGAAATGGAGGTGAATGATGGCTGAAAAGCAAGAATTAGTGGCAAACATTGACTTTTGACTCCTGCTCATTACCTGTTCATAACGTGTTATACAACTTGTGAATGGGTAGCCATTACAGGCACTCTTTTACAGGGATCACGGTACAGTTTTTTTTGTGGAAGAACACTTGCCTTCTTTGTATAAATTTACTAGTTGGAAAGCTCTTCAAATGAGCTCTCTTCTGGCACCAAAATTAATTGCAAAGAAAAAAACACATTCATAAAGGTTTAGTACTTTACGTTTATATTGATGGTTTACCTGAAATCCTCCCCCCTTGTTTCTAGTTGTTTGTTTTCGATGCAGCTCTGCCAATGTTGAGTTACTCTATGCCAGCAGTATTAATTAGTCTACGTCCTCTTATGCAAATCCAAGCTTCTGAAACTTTCTTCTAATTCTTATGTGTACTCCACACAAGTCAGCACATACCATATCTTGTTGTTTAATTCTTTGGTAGAGGATCAGCTAAAATCTCCTAGTAAAAATTACATTTTGACTTTCAATCTTTCTGCTGTACAGAATTCTGGAGCTATGGTCTAGGATGCTGAGAAAAAAGAATAAGAAAAAAGAGGGAAGGGGGAGGGAGAGAAAAAAAAGCGGGGAAAAAAGGGGGAGAGGAAGGAAAAAAAGAAGAAAAAAAGGAGGGGGAAAAAAAGAAAAAAACTTGCCGTGACCAGGATTCGAACCTGGGTTATTACGGCCACAACGTAATGTCCTAACCTCTAGACGATCACGGCTTCATGAACATAATGCTACCCAAAACCCTACACATTCTATAGCATTTCTACGGGGGTGCCAAAGGTGTTAAAGACAAGTAGTTTAATTTTATTTCCCAAAACCCTACACATTCTATAGGGTACCAGAGGGTGCCAAGACAAGTACAGTTACTCCTCTACTGAATTACTTCTCTACTAAATCGCTCTTGATGATTCAAGATAAGTGGGTTTTACTTACTCCTCTACTAAATCTTGTCTTGATGATTCCTGGAGCAATACAGTTTACCCTAATCCCATCTGGACTCAGTTCTTGGGAAAGAACCTTTGTAAGCCCCAAAAGAGCAGTCTTACTCACACCATATGGGCCAAGAAACTGCCGGGGAGAAAATGAAGATCAAAGTAAAAATTACAACATAGATTAGTGACAATAAAAAAAATCTCACCGAAAATGGAGTATATCCTAGAATTGAGGACACAAGCACGACAGAGCCATTATTACTGGCCTTTAGATATGGATAAGCCTCTTTCACCAGGAGAGCCGCAGCCTTGATATTGATATCTAGGATCTGTATGCATTCTCTGTCAGCAAGACATCACCAGGAAGACATCACCAGGAAGAAATACTACATCCAACCATGAATGCACTTACCTTATCCCAAGCAGACTCCGGAGCCTTAAATATTATATATATACACACACATCACAATATTACTATTATAATTTGCTATCGTGTAAACCCACGTCTAAAGTCCTCCCCATAGTAGGATTTGTGCCTGCATTGGACACCAGAATATCCAGTTTCCCAAATTTAGAAATGGTCTGCAAAGAAGAGACAAAACAAAGAGTGCATCTCTCCCCCCCCCCCCCCCCCCCAGTAACCAAGACAACGGTGGTCCACCACCCCATGCAGTCTACATGCTAAACATTCACCACTAGGCAAGTGCCCACTACCCTACAGGTTCAGTACTGAATGCAGTACGGGATATTCTAGTCAGATATCAGACATTTTCCAAACATCTCATGTATTTGTCTAGCAAAAATAAATTTGCTCTATCAAGTAAGGAGTAACACTAACAAATCCTCTAGAATATGTTGCATGCACACAACCACGGCAACACTAACAAATGCTCTAGAATATGTTGCATGCACACAACCACGGCAACACTAACAAATGCTCTAGAATATGTTGCATGCATACAACCACGGCAACACTAACAAATGCTCTAGAATATGTTGCATGCATACAACCATGGCAACACTAACAAATGCTCTAGAATATTATGTGCACATGCACAACCACGGCAACACTAACAAATGCTCTAGAATATGCTGCACCCGCACAACCACGGCAACACTAACAAATGCTCTAGAATATGTTGCATGCACACACAACCACGGCAACACTAACAAATGCTCTAGAATATGTCGCATGCACACAACCATGGCAACACTAACAAATACTCTAGAATATGTGCACATGCACAACCACGGCAACACTAACAAATGCTCTAGAATATGTTGCACGCGCACAACCACGGCAACACTAACAAATGCTCTAGAATATGTTGCACGCGCACAACCACGGCAACACTATCAAATGCTCTAGAATATGTTGCACGCGCACAACCATGGCAACACTAACAAATGCTCTAGAATATGCTGCACCCGCACAACCACGGCAACACTAACAAATGCTCTAGAATATGTTGCATGCACACACAACCACGGCAACATTACAAATACTCTAGAATATGTGCACATGCACAACCACGGCAACACTAACAAATGCTCTAGAATATGTTGCACGCGCACAACCACGGCAACACTAACAAATGCTCTAGAATATGTTGCACGCGCACAACCACGGCAACACTATCAAATGCTCTAGAATATGTTGCACGCGCACAACCATGGCAACACTAACAAATGCTCTAGAATATGCTGCACCCGCACAACCACGGCAACACTAACAATTGCTCTAGAATATGTTGCATGCATACACGACAACGGCAACACTAACAAATGCTCTAGAATATGTTGCACGCGCACAACCACGGCAACACTAACAAATGCTCTAGAATATGTTGCACGCGCACAACCACGGCAACACTATCAAATGCTCTAGAATATGTTGCACGCACACAACCACGGCAACACTAACAAATGCTCTAGAATATGTTGCATGCACACACAACCACGGCAACACTAACAAATGCTCAAGAATATGCTGCACCCGCACAACCACGGCAACACTAACAATTGCTCTAGAATATGTTGCATGCATACACGACCACGGCAACACTTATGCTCTAGAATATGTTGCATGCACACACAACCACGGCGTCATTTTGCAAGCCTGTTACTTGGTTAATGCCGACTGTGTGTTCTTGCAGTCATTTCTGCAAATTAGCTTCAAGTATTTTCCATTGCTTTTTGCCAACACTTGTTGTGATTTTAGTTAATGGCAAGTTTTCTCCTGCTAGTCTTAAAGTTTGTATATGAGGAGGACAATATTTCTGTTCTGCAGTTTTCTTCTGCATAATTTTTAAGACCTTTAAGTTGAGTCTCTTTACAGGCTCGTTTTAGTTTTAAGTCGAGTCTTTCACAGACACGTTTTGCCAATATGAGGAGTTCTCATCATCAGCTGAAGAACCAGTCAAGCGAAGGTACGTACAAGAAATGGGTGACCCAGTCGATCGTGAGTGTCAGAAGCTGACATGGCTTGACCGCGAGTTGAGGCAAGTGTGAAAGTTGTGACAAAGCTAAAGTGTCAAGTGTGCACAAAGTTTAGAGACAGGATCTTAGGAAGGACGAACTTCAGCGACAAATGGATACCTGGAGCAGATTCTATACGAACCACCAATATTTTGCTGACCATGCGAAGTCCGACCAGCACGTGCATGTGATGAACCTCCTCAAGAGCGAGCAAGCCATAGCACAAGGTGCGAGCACTGCTTCGAATTCTCCAATTGTGCAATCACTTACTCCTCTGTCCGAAGATGAACGGAGAAGGATGAGGGTAAAATTCGATATCTCCCATTTTGTGGCAAGTGAGCAGCTCGTCTTTTAGAAGTACCCCAGGACCTCCAGGACCTGTGACCTCCAGGACCTGTGACCTCCAGGACCTGTGACCTCCAGGACCTGTGACCTCCAGGACCTGTGACCTCCAGGACCTGTGACCTTGAGGCAAGGAATGGAATAAATCTTGGCAGCTCCTGCCTCCACCGAAATGCCACTAAGGAGTTTGTTCACTACATGGTTGAATTGAGAAGGCAGGATTTGCTCTCTGCCAATTTCTGAAGCAAAGTCCCCCCCTACTGATGGATGGCTCTACTGACCAGAGCATGTTGACAACTAGTTCTCTGGTGTGACCAGAATGGTGCTGATTAGAAGATGGAGACAAGGATGAGTTTCTTGTGTGTGCACAAGCCTAAAAGTGTCACTGCAGAAGGGCTGCTTCAGTACGGACTGCAGTGTCTTAGCATCCAGTCAGTGACTAAAGAGGCATGCAGTAAGCTGCCATTGATGGAACAGCGGTGAATGTGATGGGTAGTCCACAAACTGAGTGCCGTAAAACGGGTTCTTTCTAAATATGGTGCCTCGTCACCCTTTCAGAGGATTCTTCAGTGAAACCAGCTGATCATGCAAAATTGAAAGGGTACCGGTGGAAATGGACAGATGCCAAGTTTCTTCTTGGCTGTGCTCGTTCACTGACCTTCTTACACCATGTGTCATCTTCTCCAAGTGCATGCAAGTGTATGTATGCAAGCCAACAATTCTTGGCTCTAAGTAACCTACTGAGTGCAGGAGATCAGCAACCTCAATATAAAACCTGTAGACCAGTGGCCAACCTATGCTGCCGCTACACTGAAAAAGGTCACTGACAAAGATGGAGAACAGGTCTATCAATGTCAGATGCTGAAGAAGTTCACACATGCGAAGAATTACTTCAAAAACCAATATTGAGAGTATTAGACGTGTGTGAGTGCTCACATAGTGCAAGGATGGCCCGGTCAGATCTGAGGCTCTTTCGTGACATCATCTTCATGCGAGGTACCCAAGGATGGCAGAAGATTCTGGGTGAGAATAGGGAAGCAGATAGACACATGTTCACTGAAGCTGAAGAATCCACAGATGAGAATGCTCTAGATAGGCATGTTGAACACTTCTGTGTTCCATTAGAAGGAGCTGCAATGGATGTGTTCGAGATCCGTGATGAGTTTGGAGGCAATGGTCTCATTTGCTGCTCAGTTCCTCTCTCTATCTACCTACACCATGGAGTATCACTCCGTCTGGTGATAAATTAATAACAATAATTAATAACAGTTAATAACAGTTAATAGTAATAATTAATAACACTTAATAATAATTAATAACAATAACAGTAAATAACAGTTAGTAACAGTTAGTAATTAATAATTATTTGCATACAAAATGGTAATAAACTTGAAAAAAACAAACCCTGGAAACTGCCAAATTAGTCTTGTCAGCCTTCACTTCAGTGTCCAATGGCAAGCTTGAGAAAACCTTAACCTAGCTCAGCCTCATCTAGAGAACCTCACCTGGTAACAGTACCCTAAATGACCTGCCGGTCTAGAACGAGGCCAAACTTCCTTCCACTGCAAGATTCCACCCAGGGTGCTGCTATCGACCTTTGGTGGAGTGTTAAGTTTAGAAAGCCTAGTCACGGTCAATGGAAGCAGCACAAAAAAGTTTTGAAGCCTCAGATGCCCCAGCCGACAGTAATGAGGAGGAGGAAGAGGAGGAGCTGTTACTTGATGGCTGGCTACAGGATGACTGACTCTATCTGTTACTTGCATTGTTCATTATAGAGTCTAATTGTGTGTCACTACTAATCACTTGATGATTTGACTTGTACATGTAAATTATAATTTCTCAAAATATTTGATGGCAGATCAAAGTCTGAGAATGGCAGAACCAAATATTCGGACAAATTGTCCAAACAGAATTCTGTTGTCATTTCCCGCACTGGAATGAATACAGGTCAGCCGGGTTCAAGAGAACAGGGTGCAGAGAAATCTAGCTCTATACTTCTCACATGCTCATAGAGCATCCCTCTCAAGATGATAGCAGTGATGAAGGCTGAATCATTTTAAAGGGTAGCAATGAAGACATTTACTTTACTGAATTCAGTGAACACGAGGAAGAGGAGAATGAACAGAAGCCTCTCACAACAGCCATTGATACAGTTCTGCACAACAACCATTGACACAGTTCTGCACAGCGGCCATTGATACAGTTCTGCACAACAGCCATTGATACAGTTCTGCACAACAGCCATTGACACAGTTCTGCACAACAGCCATTGATACAGTTCTCCACAACAGCCATTGATACAGTTCTGCACAACAACCATTGACACAGTTCTGCACAACAACCATTGATACAGTTCTGCACAACGGCCATTGATACAGTTCTGCACAACGGCCATTGACACAGTTCTGCACAACAGCCATTGATATAGTTCTGCACAACGGCCATTGACACAGTTCTGCACAGCGGCCATTGATACAGTTCTGCACAACAGCCATTGATATAGTTCTGCACAACAACCATTGATACAGTTCTCCACAACAGCCATTGATACAGTTCTGCACAACAGCCATTGATACAGTTCTGCACAACAGCCATTGATACAGTTCTGCACAACAGCCATTGATACAGTTCTGCACAACGGCATTGATCTAATTCCTCACGCATCTGAGAGCCCTCATACGTATTATATGTTCATTAATTGGAGCACTAACCAATATTCAACTTGGCAAGTGCCCACCTTGGTTGCCTAGGTTATGTGGTAGGCTTCAGTATATCTATGGCTGCCTCATTGACAACGATTTATCATCAGTTTTATCGACACCCCAGCAACAGGATGTTATGTATGACATGGTGTGGATATCAAACGAGCTATCGCATATTAATGCACACCATCCAATGCACGTACTTGGTCGAAACCTGAGAAGTGTAGTTGCTAGATATCAAGTGACCTCTGTCTGACCTTCAAATTGTGCTATGTCTTCTATGTTGGCGGTCGTAAGGTTTCCTGCTTGGCTCCTCCTTAGACACGCAGAAAAGTTGTTTGCTTGCAGCTGCTACTTAATCACCATAAGCTTCCATCTCTGAACCGACGACCGACAGAGAGTTGCATTCCGCTCTCACCAGCATGCTCCCTTGTGACTCGACTCAAAAGAAAGAGGCAAACTACAAACATTGTGCATATTCTGATTGGGGGGAGGGGGGGAGGGTTGCATGGGGTTATTTCTTCAGGATTCCATTAGCTTAGTTTCTGTAGTAAACTAGACACTTCCTTTGGTATACTAGAGACCTGTCATAAACTGTACATACCCTTTAAACATCAATAAAACCATGCAAAATACATACACTTTCATAATACACTACATATAACTCCCCAAGAAGAACAACCCAACAAACAAATAAACACAGGCCAAACAGACTCATGTATAGTACTATATACTGTACACGAGGGTCTGCGTGTATAGTACTATATACTACACACAAGGGTCTGCATGTATAGTACTATATAGTACACACAAGGGTCTGCATGTATAGTACTATAATAGTACACACAAGGGTCTACATGTATAGTACTATATAGTACACACAAGGGTCTGCATGTATAGTACTATATACTGTACATGACTTGAGGGTCTGCATGTATAGTACTATATACTGTACACGACTTGAGGGTCTGCATGTATAGTACTATATACTGTACACAACTTGAGGGTCTGCATGTATAGTACTGTATATACTGTACACGAGGGTCTGCATGTATAGTACTATATACTGTACACGACTTGAGGGTCTGCATGTATAGTACTATATACTGTACACGACTTGAGGGTCTGCATGTATAGTACTATATACTGTACACGACTTGAGGGTCTGCATGTATAGTACTATATACTGTACACGACTTGAGGGTCTGCATGTATACTGTACACGACTTGAGGGTCTGCATGTATAGTACTATATACTGCACACGACTTGAGGGTCTGCATGTATAGTACTATATACTGTACACGACTTGAGGGTCTGCACGTGTGCAAAAGATATGGTACAAACTTGCTTTCAGATCCCCCCGCACCCCCCCACCCCTTAACACTAAATCCTTATTTTTATAATTGAAGTGGCTCACCTCTTTGATTAGATTCTCTCTGTGTTCACCCTTCCCCACATGGCACACCACACCCTCCACCCTCCCTCCTTCCACCTGCCTCAGTTTCTCCACCGCACTCTTAACATTGGCCTCTTTCCTGCTGCTCACCATCACATCAGCTCCATCACTCACCAGCTTCTTAGCAATGCTAAAGCCAATGCTACAGAATACGGGACACAAATTGACCACTAAGCTACCCTGCGTAGAGCACATCAGGCATGCAACCACAACATGGGTGTGTCACAAGTAACTCACATTAAGCATGTACGTTGCATAAGTGTAAATCAAATGATAAATGTCCGTTATGCATTGCACCGTTTAGAACAAGAAGTATCCCATCTGCTAAATACGAATGAGAAGGAATGCGTTTTGTCTGCGAATGTTACTACATAACATGCACCAGACTCATAGCGGATGTCCGGCAATTATAGCCAGGTTTTGGTGCACCAGGTAAGGGATGTTGATGCCCCAGGGTCCTATTGGTCACCATCGTCAGAAATAATAAATAGTACGCGAGTGAAAAGTTGCTCCATTTCCTCGACAGATATTCCAGTCTGGACCGCGTGAAAATTGCCTGGGCATGTGCGAGCTTGAGACGTCAGAGCACATTCCACCGGCATGTGTAAACCCTGCTAGAGTCACCAGACAAACATTCAATTACTGCTGGCTAGCGAGACACCTCTTGTAGTGCATGGCAATGGTCCCACATTGGAGGGTGACTCACCAGACAAACATTCAACCACAGCTGGCCAGAGAAACACCTCTTGTAGTGCATGGCAATGGTCCCACATTGGAGGGTGACTCACCAGACAAACATTCAACCACAGCTGGCCAGAGAAACACCTCTTGTAGTGCATGGCAATGGTCCCACATTGGAGGGTGACTCACCAGACAAACATTCAACCACAGCTGGCCAGTGAGACACCTCTTGTAGTGCATGAAACATTCAACCACAGCTGGCCAGTGAGACACCTCTTGTAGTGCATGGCAATGGTCCCACATTGGAGGGTGACTCTCACCAGACAAACATTCAACCACAGCTGGCCAGAGAAATACCTCTTTAGTGCATGACAATGGTCCCACATTGGAGGGTGACTCACCAGACAAACATTCAACCACAGCTGGCCAGAGAAACACCTCTTTAGTGCATGACAATGGTCCCACATTGGAGGGTGACTCACCAGACAAACATTCGACCACAGCTGGCCAGAGAAACACCTCTTGTAGTGCATGGCAATGGTCCCACATTGGAGGGTGACTCACCAGACAAACATTCAACCACAGCTGGCCAGTGAGACACCTCTTGTAGTGCATGGCAATGGTCCCACATTGGAGGGTGACTCTCACCAGACAAACATTCAACCACAGCTGGCCAGAGAAATACCTCTTTAGTGCATGACAATGGTCCCACATTGGAGGGTGACTCACCAGACAAACATTCAACCACAGCTGGCCAGAGAAACACCTCTTTAGTGCATGACAATGGTCCCACATTGGAGGGTGACTCACCAGACAAACATTCGACCACAGCTGGCCAGAGAAACACCTCTTGTAGTGCATGGCAATGGTCCCACATTGGAGGGTGACTCACCAGACAAACATTCAACCACAGCTGGCCAGTGAGACACCTCTTGTAGTGCATGGCAATGGTCCCACATTGGAGGGTGACTCACCAGACAAACATTCAACCACAGCTGGCCAGAGAAACACCTCTTTAGTGCATGGCAATGGTCCCACATTGGAAGATGACTCACCAGACAAACATTCAACCACAGCTGGCCAGAGAGACACCTCTTGTAGTGCATGGCAATGGTCCCACATTGGAGGGTGACTCACCAGACAAACATTCAACCACAGCTGGCCAGTGAGACACCTCTTGTAGTGCATGGCAATGGTCCCACATTGGAGGGTGACTCACCAGACAAACATTCAACCACAGCTGGCCAGAGAAACACCTCTTTAGTGCATGACAATGGTCCCACATTGGAGGGTGACTCACCAGACAAACATTCAACCACAGCTGGCCAGAGAAACACCTCTTGTAGTCCATGACAATGGTCCCACATTGGAGGGTGACTCACCAGACAAACATTCAACCACAGCTGGCCAGAGAAACACCTCTTTAGTCCATGACAATGGTCCCACATTGGAGGGTGACTCACCAGACAAACATTCAACCACAGCTGGCCAGTGAGACACCTCTTGTAGTGCATGGCAATGGTCCCACATTGGAGGGTGACTCACCAGACAAACATTCAACCAGTGAGACACCTCTTGTAGTGCATGGCAATGGTCCCACATTGGAGGGTGACTCACCAGACAAACATTCAACCACAGCTGGCCAGAGAAACACCTCTTTAGTGCATGGCAATGGTCCCACATTGGAAGATGACTCACCAGACAAACATTCAACCACAGCTGGCCAGTGAGACACCTCTTGTAGTGCATGGCAATGGTCCCACATTGGAGGGTGACTCATCAGACAAACATTCAACCACAGCTGGCCAGAGAAACACCTCTTTAGTGCATGGCAATGGTCCCACATTGGAGGGTGACTCACCAGACAAACATTCAACTACAGCTGGCCAGAGAAACACCTCTTGTAGGTCCCACATTGGAGGATGACTTGACAAACACTATTTTTTTTTTACAGCGCAGTGTCACTCATTGTAATGAACTGCTACTGCATACCACTATAACACCCACTATAACACCTGGATCCTGGAGCCACACTTCCAATTTATGGGTAGACCACACCCTTTAACTTCGAACAGGAACCAGGTACAGAGCGAAATTATGGCACAACATAATTCATAGGATTACTCTTCATTATTAATTAAGAGTGTAAGAAAGATATTCCTTACTACTACTACTACTACTAATTACTACTACTACTACTAATAATAATAATATAACAGCATAACAATAACAAAAAAAATAAAATAAAAAATAACACAATGAATTTAAAAGTAAGCAAGCAGTAGATATTGAATAAATAAATAATAAATAATTATAAAATATTATAAATAATTAAATAATCCCAATAAATAAAAGTCCCCCTCATCCCCCCAAACAAGTACAGTGATAATAATTCCATTTACCCACAAAATAAATGTATGCCATAATTACATGCTCCAGCATAGATGAAACATTTATTAGTCCAATTTGTATGCCCCAAGATGGATCCACAAGGAGAAACTGAATGAGAGTTGATGATGGAGGCACTTTCACTTAAGGATAGTGATGCACTGGAGGTGCACAGTGTTAGTACAGTTTATTAACTGAGAATTCCGTAGTCTTGTCATTTCCAAGAGATGCATGCTGTCCTCCTGGTGTACAAGAAAGCCAGAGTGAATATTCCAAGCTAAGCTGGAACTCTGTGCAGTCTACATGCCTGCTGAAGAGTAACCT
Source organism: Cladorhizidae sp. MBARI D1340-BT2 (assembly GCA_028752905.1). NCBI lineage: Eukaryota > Metazoa > Porifera > Demospongiae > Poecilosclerida > Cladorhizidae > Cladorhizidae sp. MBARI D1340-BT2. The sequence continues at coordinate 9,434,998 of JAQNBH010000013.1, forward strand.
TCCCCCACTTGCATCGTGAAATATACTGTAAAGTATGTGTGGCAATCTTTTGTTGAAATCCAACTTTATTCCTTCCACGTGAAAAGTGAGTGAGCATGATTGGAAGCCTCAGGGTATCGCCTGTTCCCATTTGCTTCACTCCCGAGTTATGGCTAGAAGAGGCCACACCTTCAGCTGTTGAGTGCAAACACTGAACCTCTGAATCAGCAGTTGCCTTCGTCTTCTCCCCTCAAAAGGAAAGCAGACGAAACATCATAATGCCTTCTTTTTAAGTTTGCCTATCATAGGTTCAGACTACTACTAGTTAGGAGGAAATCTTTTTTCGTTGTCTTATTGTGGTATATACCTAATCTAGAGAATCTTGGACGTAGAGGGATGTCCAGGACCGCCATATTATTTCCTACTGGGATTCATCCCACCAGTAGTCTAACCCTAATCACTAGAATAACCCTAACCATAAAAAGAAGCCTTCTCCTAGATCTAGAAGAACCCCACCCCTAGTCCTAGAATACCTCCAACCCTAGAAAACCTTATTCCTAGTCAGAACCTCACCCCTACTCCTAGAAGAACCCCATCCCTAGTCCTAGATACCCTAACCCCAGAAAACCTTATTCCTAGTCCTAGAAGGAGCACAGCCATAGTCCTAGAAGAACCCCACCCCTAGTCCTAGAATACCCCTAACCCCAGAAAACCTTATTCCTAGTCCCAAAAGAACCACACCCCTAGTCCTAGAATACCCTTCACCCCTAGTCCTAGAATACCTCTAACCCTAGAAAACCTTATTCCTAGTCCTAGAAACCTCACCCCATAGTCCTAGAAGAACCCCACCCCTAGTCCTAGAATACCCCTAACCCCAGAAGACCTTATTCCTAGTCCCAAAAGAACCCCACTCCTAGTCCTAGACTATCTTAAGAAGTCATAGACCTATCATAGAAGAACTAAGCTTAGCCTTCCCCATAGAATACCCCTAGTACTTGAACACCCTAGTAGGTAATTCTATTTTAGCATCCCTCCCAAGTATCCAGGGAATCTCAGGATATCCTAGAAGGGTAGAGACATGCCTTAAGGGGATGGTAGCTCTCCCATGGAAGAAACTGAGTCCAGAGACAGGGAAGCAGAAGTAGACAGAGAGAAGTCATGTTTCAAGCGATCAAGAAGCAGCTACAGCAACAACCTTGCCAGGACTTCGTCTCGAGAGAGAGAGAGCTCCAGTGACTCAAGGATAACATGGCCAATAAGTATCTGTTTATTCTGCAGATGTTGCTAGCTACTGGGGGCAGGAAGTAGTGTGTAGGATGAGAATTAAAAACGACCCGAGGATTGTGTGGTGCAATAGGTCTACAAGTATGTCAGTTACGATGTCATTCTGCAGGTGTTGACATCTGCCGGAGACAGGGGGTAATGTGGAGGACTGTGTTGACATCTGCCGGAGACAGGGGTTACCGTGGAGGATGTGGGTTTATATTAAATTAAGTAGAAGTTTGTCGTAGCTTCAGTGACTTTTCCCTCTAAGTACTTGAGTTACGAGGAGTAATATTGCATTTCTACATGAGCAATACCACATGCACTTGCTGGTAGACACACTTAATTTGTATTCAGTGAAGTATGCACGAACCTTGAACTTTCCATGTAATAGGCACCGTATCTTCTCACACATCTGCATACCTCTTCTGAAACTTCCCCAATTATTGCTCACCAAATCTAAAGACCTTCTCATCATCACACCTTACAGAATATGAATTACTAGCACTGTGTAGCTTGCACTGACACTGACTGCAGCTTGCACTGACAATGACTGTAACTTGTACTGACACTGACTGTAGCTTGTAATGACACTGACTGTATCGTGTACTGACACTGACTGTAGCTTGCACTGACACTGACTGTATTGTACTGACACTGACTGTAGCTTGCACTGACACTGACTGTAGCTTGCACTGACTGCAGCTTGCACTGACACTGACTGTAGCTTGTCTGACACTGACTGCAGCTTGTCTGACACTGACTGTAGCTTGCACTAACACTGACTGTAGCTTGCACTGACACAGACTGTAGCTTGTACTGACACTGACTGCAGCTTGCACTGACACTGACTGTAGCTTGTACTGACACTGACTGTATCGTGTACTGACACTGACTGTAGCTTGTACTGACACTGACTGCAGCTTGCACTGACACTGACTGTAGCTTGTACTGACACTGACTGTATCGTGTACTGACACTGACTGTAGCTTGCACTGACACTGACTGTAGCTTGCACTGACACTGACTGTAGCTTGCACTGACACTGACTGTAGCTTGCACTGACACTGACTGCAGCTTGCACTGACACTGACTGCAGCTTGCACTGACACTGACCGAGCTTCCACTGACACTGACTGTAGCTTGTACTGACACTGACTTTAGCTTGCACTGACACTGACTGTAACTTGTACTGACACTGACTGCAGCTTCCACTGACACTGACTGTAGCTTGTCTGACACTGACTGTAGCTTGTGCTGACACTGACTGTAGCTTGTCTGACACTGACTGTAGCTTGCACTAACACTGACTGTAGCTTGTCTGACACTGACTGCAGCTTGTCTGACACTGACTGTAGCTTGCACTAACACTGACTGTAGCTTGCACTAACACTGACTGTAGCTTGCACTGACACAGACTGTAGCTTGTACTGACACTGACTGTAGCTTGCACTGACACTGACTGTAGCTTGCACTGACACTGACTGCAGCTTGCACTGACACTGACTGTAGCTTGTACTGACACTGACTGCTTGCCCTGACTGTAGCTTGTATTGATTCTGACTTCAGCTTTTGCTGACACTGATTGTAGCTTGTGCTGACATTGACAGCAGCTTGCAGTGACACTAAATATAGCTTGCATTGACACTGACTGCAGCTTGCACCGACTGCAGCTATTGCTGACACTGATTGTAGCTTGTGCTGACACTGACGGCAGCTTGTACTGACACTGACTGAGCTTACACTGACACTGACTGTAGCTTGCATTGACACTGATGGCAGCTTGTACTGACACTGATTGAGCTAATACTGACACTGACTGTATCTTGCACTGACACTGATTGTAGCATGCACCGAGACCGAGTATATTGTACTGATAATGGACTGTAGCTTGCACTGACACTGACTGAACTTCCACTGACACTGACTGTAGCTTGTCTGACACTGACTGTAGCTTGTACTGACACTGACTGTAGCTTGTACTGACACTGACTGTAGCTTGCACTGACACTGACTGTAGCTTGTACTGACACTGACTGTAGCTTGCACTGACACTGACTGTAGCTTGCACTGACACTGACTGCAGCTTGCACTGACACTGACTGAACTTCCACTGACACTGACTGTAGCTTGTACTGTAGCTTGCACTGACACTGACTGTAGCTTGTACTGACACTGACTGCAGCTTCCACTGACACTGACTGTAGCTTGTCTGACACTGACTGCAGCTTGTCTGACACTGACTGTAGCTTGCACTGACACTGACTGTAGCTTGCACTGACACTGACTGTAGCTTGCACTGACACTGACTGTAGCTTGCACTGACACTGACTGTAGCTTGCACTGACACTGACTGTAGCTTGCACTGACACTGACTGCAGCTTGCACTGACACTGACTGCAGCTTGCACTGACACTGACTGAGCTTCCACTGACACTGACTGTAGCTTGTACTGACACTGACTGTAGCTTGCACTGACACTGACTGTAGCTTGTACTGACACTGACTGCAGCTTCCACTGACACTGACTGTAGCTTGTCTGACACTGACTGCAGCTTGTCTGACACTGACTGTAGCTTGCACTAACACTGACTGTAGCTTGCACTGACACTGACTGTAGCTTGTAATGACACTGACTGTATCGTGTACTGACACTGACTGCAGCTTCCACTGACACTGACTGTAGCTTGTCTGACACTTACTGCAGCTTGTCTGACACTGACTGTAGCTTGCACTGACACTGACTGTAGCTTGCACTGACACTGACTGTAGCTTGCACTGACACTGACTGTAGCTTGCACTGACACTGACTGTAGCTTGTACTGACACTGACTGCAGCTTCCACTGACACTGACTGTAGCTTGTCTGACACTGACTGCAGCTTGTCTGACACTGACTGTAGCTTGCACTAACACTGACTGTAGCTTGCACTGACACAGACTGTAGCTTGTACTGACACTGACTGTAGCTTGTACTGACACTGACTGTATCGTGTACTGACACTGACTGTAGCTTGTACTGACACTGACTGCAGCTTGCACTGACACTGACTGTAGCTTGTACTGACACTGACTGTATCGTGTACTGACACTGACTGTAGCTTGCACTGACACTGACTGTAGCTTGCACTGATACTGACTGTAGCTTGCACTGACACTGACTGTAGCTTGCACTGACACTGACTGCAGCTTGCACTGACACTGACTGCAGCTTGCACTGACACTGACCGAGCTTCCACTGACACTGACTGTAGCTTGTACTGACACTGACTTTAGCTTGCACTGACACTAACTTGTACTGACACTGACTGCAGCTTCCACTGACACTGACTGTAGCTTGTCTGACACTGACTGTAGCTTGTGCTGACACTGACTGTAGCTTGTCTGACACTGACTGTAGCTTGCACTAACACTGACTGTAGCTTGTCTGACACTGACTGCAGCTTGTCTGACACTGACTGTAGCTTGCACTAACACTGACTGTAGCTTGCACTAACACTGACTGTAGCTTGTACTGACACTGACTGTAGCTTGCACTGACACTGACTGTAGCTTGCACTGACACTGACTGCAGCTTGCACTGACACTGACTGTAGCTTGTACTGACACTGACTGCAGCTTCCACTGACACTGACTGTAGCTTGTCTGACACTGACTGCAGCTTGTCTGACACTGACTGTAGCTTGCACTAACACTGACTGTAGCTTGCACTGACACAGACTGTAGCTTGTACTGACACTGACTGTAGCTTGCACTGACACTGACTTTAGCTTGCACTGACACTGACTGTAGCTTGTACTGACACTGACTGCAGCTTCCACTGACACTGACTGTAGCTTGTCTGACACTGACTGTAGCTTGTCTGACACTGACTGTAGCTTGCACTAACACAGAACTGACACTGACTGTAGCTTGCACTGACACTGACTGTAGCTTGTAATAACACTGACTGTAGCTTGTAATGACACTCACTGTATCGTGTACTGACACTGACTATCGCTTGTACTGACTCGGACTGTAGCTTGTAATACTACAAGTGGGTGAAGCCATGGTTGCCTAAATTAGAGCAAATTAGCTGTACAAATCTAGCCTGCTGGCTTGAGATGCTATAAGAAATTTTCCAGGTTTTTTGAGGGCAATGAAATGCCATAAAGACTTCCAAAGGCAAGGACTCCCCTGCCACTCACCCACCTACCTCAATCATCTAAACACATGCAGGTACGTACAATAATCTTGATGTATGGCATGGAATATCAACTATAACACCACCTTCTTGGTTGGACAATTGCAATGATCTGTAGTGGGGGTGGGGGTCAAAAGTATTTATCCAGGGGGACTACTACTATATTTTCATTATTTTTTTTATATATAAAGGGGGGGGGGGGGGGGGGGAATCAGAGTAATCCTCATGGAGGGCACTTATATCTATTGGGCATTATAAAATTGAAAATTCCAACTGGGCGAGCTTGAGACGTCGAGCACATTCCACCGGCATGTGAAAACCCTGCTAGAGTCACCTGACAAACATTCAATTACCGCTGGCCAGCGAGACACCTCTTGTAGTCCATGGCAATGGTACCACATTGGAGGATGACTGCATTTTTAATTTATTTTTTAATTATATATATTGATTTATTTATTTAACACTGCAGTGTCACTCATTGTAATTACATTTACTGGGAGGGGAAGTTTATGAGCCTGAGGGCAGAGGAGTTATTATTATTATTATTTTGCAGGTCAGGCCATTCGCATGCAAAAAGTCTGGACAAACTTGGCATATCACTTTGTGTTCCACATGCCATGAATTCCGCAGAATGGTAAGTGGCTAATAAGACATAAAAGGACTGCTATGGAAAAGGACAGCTCGACGATCACTTCATCCTGTGTGTGGTCTGGGACACCTCAGTGCATAGCCGGGGTGGGGGTGGGGGTTAGGGATGCTGCAGGCAAGGAGGTGCTTTGAGAGCGCCAAAATGTTGGCATGCATGAATATGGCTTAGTTAAAAAAGGAAGTGCTTTACATAACGCCAACTCTCATCTCCCTTTCCCCTTCCAGGAGTGAGTGATGTGGTCTGGCACTACCGTGCTAAATCTGTCTACCGGAATGTAACTTCCTGCTACCTCAAAATGGATATTACTGCCGTACTGAAATGATCTCAACGCGGGAGAGGTTGTGCGTTGCAGTGGACGTCACTAGCGGAGGCAAGGGGATAAAAACGCCTTTTCTACACACTTTAATCTTTATTATTATTTTTAGTTGAGAAAGTAACATCTCCTCCATAATAGTTGAAGGAAACTGAGCTATGTATATTCAGCATCCATGCCATGTGAATTGAAGTGTTTGCTAAGCATGTCATTAAGCACGCATTCACCTACAATGACCAAGTGACCGCATAACTCAGCAGAACCAACTTTAGTATGCTAGTGTTCTTGACACATACTTCCCTCCCCACAAAGGAGGTAAAGGGTTGTCGACGCACAACTATGCGGTGATACATCTAGAAGTGTGTATATATCATAGTCTCTCGTACCATGAGAAATATTTCATTATCCTATTCAAGGTCACTCTCACTAATTTTCTGTTAGCACTTGTTTACTTCTGTTAGCACTTTTTTACTCTGTCAACTTCTATTTACATCATGCCTCCCAAAACAAACAACAAAAAAAAACCCCAAGCTACACTGTAAGCTTTCACTGAACATTCATGACCACCTCATAGTCGCATCTGATGACCTCAGGTATTAGCGAGATTTAGATCCACTTTGAATGCAACCTTGGTATGTTTCTACGCATACCTATATCTCAAAATATAGCACGTTAACTAACTAGGATGCATGGGGAATCTGCCGAGATCTACTTGCAGTTCTCCTTAAAGCAGTGTTCCACAACCTTTGCTGGGATAGACAGGATTATTTTACTCGCTGTTTTGTGCACCCACAGCCCTCTAACCAACCCCCACCCCCCATTCCTGCATCCACCAACAAATGAAGTGGAAGGATTGAGGGAGGGATACCGTCTATTTCTTACCCATCAGTGGAGGCAGTGACAATTGCCACTCTTCCCGTCAACTTCTTTCCAACTGCTGAGGACATGACTCTGCAGCAGCTTACAAATCCCTGGCAGACATGCATGCGTCCAGCTAATATTCTCTTATACGGCAGTCTAAATGATGCCCCACCTACGTACTTACATGGACAGGTCTACGGAGGCTCTACGCTACGTAAGTACGGACCCAGAACTAAAACTTATTTTGGCAGCAAACCTCCTAAACACCGTTTTTAGCTCCAAAAACGCTTCTAGCGCGCTTTGAATCTTTCTACAGGTGGTAACTTTCCTACCCCTCCCATGTCAAGTCAAATAACAACAAAGCGGGTAAAAACAAAATAAACGGTAACGGTCGTCAGTACAATAAACACGCCCCTGCTGTGTTATACATGAGCAACCTCCGCTTGTTTTTGTTAGAAGTAGTGAACAAGTATGAAGCTTGCTTCTACAATAGAGAGCTTCAACAAAAATAAGGTAAATTTCATGTTAAAATATAACGTGTACCAGTCTATGGGCCTACCCCTGATATTATGGTACACCTTACTTAGTGGGCAGATTCTTGTTGTGTTAAAAAAAAGAAGTAAGTTCTACACATAATTGGTACTGCCAGATGGTAGCTTAGTGGTAGTTATTCAAGATGGCATCCAAAATTGAGGCCATTAGGACCCTAGTTACACATACTTTATTTTTGCACTGCAACATTTTTGTTTGACCTTTGATCTCAATGTCATATTAAATGATTGGCCATCTTAATTATCAATTATCTATCCTCTAACCATTTGCAAACTTTGAGAGGCATTGGATGCTCCATTTCGAAGTTATGTTGGTTTTTGTCCATGTAACAGATCAAGAAACTACAGAGAACACAGCTTGCATGATATTTGCCTTAACTTGGACTATATTTTTCTCATTGTTTTTTTTGCCGTAAAGCTCATAACTTTCCTACACTTCATTAAAAAATACATTTCACTAAAAAATAATCACTAAAAATTTTTTTTTTTAATATCACTGGATAGCACTTTTAATTATCTGTTTAATGTAGGTGACAAAATTGTAATTACTATAAGTATTGGCAAGTTATGGTGATTTGAAGTGGTGAGGTTTGGGATTTTCCCTGGTGTTTCCCAGTTGCAATAGCAGTGGCCTGCCACTCAAAAACTCTTGATAAACTGTTCATGCGTTGCACAGATTAGAGCCTCCTCTATTAGCCGACCAAATCTGGAACTTTGACCTTGATAATTAGGGCATTTATGAACTTTTCTGCAAGTTAGATCAACTTTTTTAGGGATCTTGATGTATCTTCCGAGAAAATATGTCTACAAAGACATACAACAAAGCACAAAGCATTAGGAACACAAATTGAAAAACATTACCTGCATAGAGTGTATAGAAAAAAGTTATGGCGATTTATAATTGCTGACGTAAAGGAGTTCTGTTCTCAATCTTGGAGCCATTTTCATTTTTTAAAAAACCGTTTTATTTATTGATGTGTTGCAGTGTGACTTGCCTTGTAGATAATTTGTTTCTTCTTTGCTAAAAAATGTCACAGATACTGTGTACAAAGAGCAGTATTAGAGTTAGCCCATGTGAAAGGTCATTGACCGATGCACATGAAAATGGGTTATGTCCCAAGAACATTACACCAAATAAATTCAGTTATTAAATAGAGTAATATTATTTATTCTGTTTAACACATGAGCAGAGAGTTGATCAACTGCCTTGGATTTAAATATTGCCACCATTAAAAGTGTTTTGGCTGGTCCCCCATAGCGCTAACAAAAATTCTTATCAATACATCTTCATGGTGACATCATCAATGTTATCAGATTGCATCTCTAGTCATTGCCCTACCCTAGCTGTAGATGTACTTTCCTGGCCTAATGCTTGCCTTTGCCCTTACCCTATCTGAAGCAGTACTTATATATCTGTATGTATCTGTATAAAAGTATTGATGACTGACATCATCATTATGATGTAATGCCATGTGCTAAGCACTGATGTGTACTAAATGGAATACTGAATGACATTTCTGAAAAGTGCTCCGTTTGTGTTTAGCAAGTATTAGGCACAGGCATCTAACCCAGAGTAACAAATGGCTGATTCAGACAGTGACACCTTACCAACTTCAAGGAAGGCCCGTAGGACATGTCTTATCCCATTGTCATGACGATGGTCCTGATTTTAATTTGGTATCACCTGAGACATGGAAGACTTTATTGAGAGCTGCTGAAATTGGAAAGCGTTCTCCCTATTTTGAAATTGGCAAGACAGTTACCAGAAGGGAAAATCCCACCAGTGCTCTATCATCGAATATGTCGTAGCATTTTGCATCTTCGTAATTTGCATCTTCGTAATAAACACATCTTGATCCCATCACTACAAAATGTAATGAGAGTTATAAAATGGCAAAGCTTAGCAAATTGCTCTAGGAAATTTCTGAGGCACGCGCCGAACTTGTCGACAGTATATGAGGCAAAGTGCATTTTCTGCCAGAAGTGTAGGGTCAAAGGACAAGAGAAACTCCTATTCAATGCACCGAGTTATGTTGTGATTAAGGATCCGGAATGAAGCTGTCGGGAAAATGGCGGACAAGGGAATGCTCACTCTTGTCAGCAGAGAGATTGCTGCTGCTGCTGAGGCGCACCACCACCGATTATGTCAGTGCTCATGCACAGGAGGGCAAGCTCCTGCCAGATGTGTGGCGGGCAATGAGGCAAGCAGTGAGGAACAAGAGGATGTTATAATGCAGCAGAGGAGAACTCGCTCCCCTATTAGCTTTTCTCATTCATAATGAATGAACCCAAAAGTGATGCCAATGGCTGGTCTCATCTCAAGACTAGTCAATTCTCATCAGGTCAAAGATTCAACCAAGAAACAAATTTGACACTTTATATCTTTCCAGATAATAGCAGAAAACTTCCCCTGTATCCTAACAACCTGTCCATGGGCTCGCTTGCCAAAACATCACCCCCTGAAGGTTGAGTTATCACCCCCTGAAGGTTGAGATATCTCGCCTAATGCTGAAGATGTTTTGACAAAGGCAGGTTTAAAATTAAGAGATGATGAGATGAAGTAAGACAATAGTCGTGCATGGCCACCTGAAGTAAGACGGTAGTCATGCATGAAGTAAGACAGTAGTCAAGCATGGCCACCTGAAGTAAGGCAACAGTCATGCATGGCCACCTGAAGTAAGACAGTAGTCATGCATGGCCACCTGAAGTAAGACTGTAGTCGTGCATGGCCACCTGAAGTAAGACAGTAGTCATGCATGGCCACCTGAAGTAAGACAATAGTCATGCATGGCCACCTGAAGTAAGACAATAGGCCACCTGAAGTAAGACAGTAGTCATGCATGAAGTAAGACAGTAGTCAAGCATGGCCACCTGAAGTAAGGCAACAGTCATGCATGGCCACCTGAAGTAAGACAGTAGTCATGCATGGCCACCTGAAGTAAGACTGTAGTCGTGCATGGCCACCTGAAGTAAGACAGTAGTCATGCATGGCCACCTGAAGTAAGACAATAGTCATGCATGGCCACCTGAAGTAAGACAATAGGCCACCTGAAGTAAGACAGTAGTCATGCATGGCTACCTGAAGTAAGACAGTAGTCATGCATGGCCACCTGAAGTAAGACAGTAGTCATGCATGGCCACCTGAACTAAGACAATAGTCATGCGCATGGCCACCTGAAGTAAGACAGTAGTCATGCATGGCCACCTGAAGTAAGACAATAGTCATGCATGGCCACCTGAAGTAAGACAGTAGTCATGCATGGCCACCTGAAGTAGACAGTAGTCATGCATGGCCACCTGAAGTAAGACAGTAGTCATGCATGGCCACCGGAAGTAAGACAGTAGTCGTGCGCATGGCCACCTGAAGTAAGACAGTAGTCATGGATGGCCACCTGAAGTAAGACAGTAGTCATGCATGGCCACTTGAAGCAAGACAATAGTCATGCATGGCCACCGGAAGTAAGACAGTAGTCGTGCATGGCCACCTGAAGTAAGACAATAGTCATGCATGGCCACCTGAAGTAAGACAGTAGTCGTGCATGGCCACTTGAAGCAAGACAATAGTCATGCATGGCCACCGGAAGTAAGACAGTAGTCGTGCATGGCCACCTGAAGTAAGACAATAGTCATGCATGGCCACCTGAAGTAAGACAGTAGTCGTGCATGGCCACCTGAAGTAAGACAGTAGTCATGCATGGCCACCTGAAGTAAGACAGTAGTCATGCATGGCCACCTGAAGTAAGACAATAGTCATGCATGGCCACCTGAAGTAAGACAATAGTCATGCATGGCCACCTGAAGTAAGACAGTAGTCGTGCATGGCCACCTGAAGTAAGACAGTAGTCATGCATGGCCACCTGAAGTAGACAGTAGTCATGCATGGCCACCTGAAGTAAGACAATAGTCATGCATGGCCACCTGAAGTAAGACAATAGTCATGCATGGCCACCTGAAGTAAGACAGTAGTCATGCATGGCCACCTGAAGTAAGACAGTAGTCATGCATGGCCACCTGAAGTAAGTCGTGCATGGCCACCTGAAGTAAGACAGTAGTCGTGCATGGCCACCTGAAGTAAGACAGTAGTCATGCATGGCCACCTGAAGTAAGACAATAGTCATGCATGGCCACCTGAAGTAAGACAGTAGTCATGCATGGCCACCTGAAGTATGACAATAGTCATGCATGGCCACCGGAAGTAAGACAGTAGTCATGCATGGCCACCTGAAGTAGACAATAGTCATGCATGGCCACCGGAAGTAAGACAGTAGTCATGCATGGCCACCTGAAGTAAGACAATAGTCATGCATGGCCACCTGAAGTAAGACAGTAGTCAAGCATGGCCACCTGAAGTAAGACAGTAGTCGTGCATGGCCACCTGAAGTCGACAGTTGTCATGTATGGCCACCTGAAGTCGACAGTTGTCATGTATGGCCACCTGAAGTCGACAGTTGTCATGTATGGCCACCTGAAGTAAGACAGTTGTCATGTATGGCCACCTGAAGTAAGACAGTAGTCGTGCATGGCCACCTGAAGTAAGACAGTAGTCATGCATGGCCACCTGAAGTCGACAGTTGTCATGTATGGCCACCTGAAGTAAGACAGTAGTCATGCATGGCCACCTGAAGTAAGACAGTAGTCATGCATGGCCACCTGAAGTAAGACGATAGTCATGCATGGCCACCTGAAGTAAGACAATAGTCAAGCATGGCCACCTGAAGTAGACAGTAGTCGTGCATGGCCACCTGAAGTCGACAGTTGTCATGTATGGCCACCTGAAGTCGACAGTTGTCATGTATGGCCACCTGAAGTCGACAGTTGTCATGTATGGCCACCTGAAGTAAGACAGTAGTCATGCATGGCCACCTGAAGTAAGACAGTAGTCATGCATGGCCACCTGAAGTAAGACAATAGTCATGCATGGCCACCTGAAGCAAGACAGTAGTCATGCATGGCCACCTGAAGTAAGACAGTAGTCAACTCATGCATGGCCACCTGAAGTAAGCTGGTAGTCATATGGCCACCTGAAAAGGGCAGTAATTACAAATGTAGACCACAAACATTTAGAAGATTAATGACCTATAAACTCCATTATTATACTCCTTTGAAATCCATATTATATTTGCATTATTCTAAGAGGTAAAAAGTTCTCAATTCTGCAATAATATATAATAATTAATTAAATATTCGAGTGCAAAATACTAGCCATGGGCCAATATAAAACCAAACTTTGTGTTGCCTTTTAGGGACTACCCAAGGAAGGTTTTAATGGCCATTTGCTTTTTGAAGTGGAGGAAGAGCTCATTTTAGGCCATTTGCGATTGTTATCTGGTCCTAAAAGCAGTAAAACTTATTTTTGGCTTAGAAACCTTTCTTGGGTGGCCCCACAATATTTTGTCTGTATTTTGTCTGGATCAGCACTACAGTGTAACAATAGAGCATAACAATAGAGCATAACCACAATAAAAATAGGATTTAAAACACACATGCACACACAGACGCAGACACACACACACACACACACACACACACACACACACACACACACACTGGCTATAAAATGATGTAGACTAGCTATAAAAACAGTGTACATATTTCATGAACTCCCAGTAGACATAGTAGAAATAATGACATTCTCAACTGATAACTTAAAATTTGTTTCTCAGCGTTAGGCCAGCTGCTTCATACCTCTGATCGGGCCAGCTGCTTCATACCTCTGATCGTGGGTAGAGGATCTAGCAGAAATGTCAAGAAACTAATTTTAAGTCTCGTTGAGAAAGTCATTACCACTGGCGGCACTTCTCTGTTTTGCTTGGACAATGCTGGTCGACTTGTTTACAATAGATCGAATCATAACAATTTTAGAAGCAAATGACTTCAATTTTTTTTTATACATAGCGGCAACTAATTCTAATTGATGCTTAGTTATGAAAGAAGGTGGTGGATAAGGATCGTCAGACATTCAGTCACTCAATCTAACTTGCTCTCAAGCAGAACAAGTGGGTGACCGCTTGGTTGATTTTACAGAGGATTTTGTTTTTTCTCTTCTGTTCATTGTGGAGCTCTCCTTGTGGAACCTTCCCAAGTCTTAAGAGGAGAGCTGTGGCTGGTATGATGGTGGTATGTGCTGACATGAGGAAGAAACGTGTTAAAGAACGTGTTTAAAGGAGAGTGTGCTCGTGATCCAGAATCTCGGAAGTGGACCCTGCATAATTCAGATGACAGCCCGCTAAACTATTACAACAGTTGCTAAGCAAAACAAACAAAAAAAAAGATGCAAAAAAATATATATTATAATTTAGTCGGATTGGCTTGTTACATAAAGAAACTGCATACCCACATGTCCAACAAGACTAAGACCAATCTAAACTAATGCACAGCAATGTGAATCATGTGATCTTCAAGGTTGTGATCAGCCTGCCGGTATATAGTCTGCTGCCTTACTTTTATTAGCTTGTTAACCCAATGTAGTGGTGTTTTTTATATAGGAACATTTTCGTTCTTGTAATAGAGTGTGTAACCGTATAAGGTGTGTGTGTGTGGTATGTGTGTGTGCGTGCGTGCATGTGTGTGTGGTATGTGTGTGTGCGTGTGTGTGTGCGTGCATGTGTGTGTGTGCGTGCGCATGTGCGTGCGTGTGTGTGACAAAAAATGAACAACAATCCTCTCCCCCTAGTGTTGTTTCAGGAGTCATCTATTCAGCACACTACAATGCCAGAATGCCAGTACATACTGTAAGCTGCAATTTTGTTAGCTGGAGGTGTTATTAGGAGCACCTCCTTTTTCAAAACAAATTCAAGAATAAGTTCACCTCCTTTCTCAAAAGTAAAAGTATATGGTGGGGCTGGCTTATAAATAGACTTCTGGGGAGCTGGTTTATAGATTTCTGAGGGGACTGGCTTATAGATAGACTTCTGGGGGGCTGACTTATAGATAGACTTCTGAGGGGTTGGCTTATAGATAGACTTCTGAGGGGTTGGCTTATAGATAGACTTCTGAGGGGTTGGCTTATAGATAGACTTCTGGGGAGCTGGCTTATAGATAGACTTCTGAGGGGCTCGCTTATAGATAGACTTCTGGGGGGCTGGCTTATAGATAGACTTCTGGGGGGCTGGCTTATAGATAGACTTCTGAGGGGTTGGCTTATAGATAGACCTCTGAGGGGTTGGCTTATAGATAGACTTCTGAGGGGCTCGCTTATAGATATGCTTCTGAGGGGTTGGCTTATAGATAGACTTTTGCAGGGCTGGCTTATTATAGATAGACTTCTGAGGGGTTGGCTTATAGATAGACTTCTGAGGGGTTGGCTTATAGATAGACTTCTGGGGGGCTGGCTTATAGATACGCTTCTGAGGGGTTGACTTATAGATAGACTTTTGCAGGGCTGGCTTATAGATAGACTTCTGAGGGGTTAGCTTATAGATAGACTTCTGGGGAGCTGGCTTATAGATAGACTTCTGCAGGGCTGTCTTATAGATAGACTTCTGAAGGGCTGGCTTATAATAGACTTCTGGGGAGCTGGCTTATAGATATGCTTCTGAGGGGCTGGCTTATAGATAGACTTCTGAGGGGTTGGCTTATAGATAGACTTCTGGGGAGCTGGCTTATAGATATGCTTCTGAGGGGCTGGCTTATAGATAGACTTCTGGGGAGCTGGCTTATAGATAGACTTCTGGGGGGGCTGGCTTATAGACAGACTTCTGAGGGGTTGGCTTAGAGATTGACTTCTGACGGGTTGGCTTATAGATAGACTTCTGGGGGGCTGGCTTGTAGAATACTTCTTGGAGGGATGTTTTGTAGATAGACTTTTTGTGGTGTGGTGTGTGAGTGGTGGATTCTGGCTTATACATACGTGACCTAAACCTTTTTCCGTAACGCTCACGACCTCCCCTCTTTAGAGAAGCCGCTTACGGTGGTTTGTAACCTGTTCCTGCAAATCGGTTACAGAGGGCCTTCCTCCATCTCTCACGCCGCTTTGCTGCGGCACACTGATCTTGAAGATATACTTGGGAGCTTGGGTTGTAGATTTAGATGTGCTTCTTCGAGACTATCTTGTAGATATACTTCAGGAGGGGGGTGGGTGGGTGGGGAGGGGGGAGGGGCTAGTACATGTATTGACTTGTGTGGGGCTGGTTTGCAGATATACTTCTGTATAGTTGTCAGTTGAAGATGGATAGGAGGAAGAAAGAGGTCAGAAAAATATACCAGAACCTGAAGCTGAATGATCTGAAGAGAAGTAGTCGTAGCAACACTATATCAGTGGCACTCACTGAGTTACCAGGGGAGTGTTGGATAACATCTGTACAGCATCCAGGATTAACTGAGTTGAGGACACACACTGGACCAACTCAACACTGGGTCGAGGCATGCTTAAGTAGGTTGACAAAACTCCACGAAGAGACACACTGGACCAACGCCACACTAGGTTGAGGCAGGTTGAAGCAGGTTAATGTAGCTCTACTGGACATACTGATTTTGAACTCAAATAGACCTCAAACAGGCAAGGCTTATCACCTTCATCCACTAAGACACCTTCAAAAAAAGAATGTTCGTTGTAGTGCCCTTGCCTATTCATAAGTGCAACATATTCACAAAAGATCGGTGGAGACAGTGTTGATAGGGTCTTCCTGGGTCCAAAGATAGAACGCTTCACTTCCTCGAAGACCGTGGAAAAGCCATTTCAGAGTTGCAGAAGCTAACCAGTAATGACGACCCTTTACCTTCTGCATAGGAGGAGTTTAAATGAGCAACAACTAATGGGCTCCATAGCTCAGATATTGTCATAGAAAGAAAATGGGATCTTATTATGGGATCTTATTATACCAACACACATGCAAATAAAACAACAACACACACACGACACGTTGACCTTACATGTAAATGACTGCATAAAAATGGAGAGATTGTGTGCAATGTGTTGGATGCTCTAGCAACAGGAAGTGCCATGGTACAGTGACCGTTAGTAAAGTTTGTATGTGTAAGTATGTTTTTTCGTACAATTTGATATAGTAGTTGTCCCCCCAAAAACAACAACAGCAACAACATACTTCTTTCTCCCCTGCCTCTCCCCTCCTACCCTCCCTCCACTCAAACCCATCCATTGTTCCTTCCTCTTCATTTCAGCCTCGTCCTCTCTCTACCATTCCCCCTCGGGTATTATTCCCATGTCCCAGATGGTGTTTTTGTAGATGAATTTGAAGCTGCTTCTCCTCTGTCACGAGTTGAATGTCCATTTGCAGCAGAAGATCTTTAGTGCTCTGAGCCATGCTGGTTCCTCGAATTAGGAGGCGGCAGAGATAGTTTGAGGACCTTGACAGAGCAGATGATTTTTCCCCCCACAGCATTGCATCGGATGAACTGGTGGAGCAAGTCATTCCACTTCCTTCTCAAATTGCACTGAAAATAATGCAGTATATCCTCTAGTCGATTCAACTACAAGCTCAATTCGTGTGCCTCACTTTAAACACTTTCTTCATTGCCTTCCTCGTAGATAACGTCAGCAAATTGTCATGCATGAGGACTAGGTATTTCTTGCCCAAGTCACAGGACACACCCCCAAGACATCATTGAGACCTGATATTTAAAAACGAATCGGCTCATTTGTCTTTGTATGACTCGCCGAGCAGGAAACACACTAACTTCAGCCAATACCATCAAGCACAGCAACTTCACAGTCAGCAATCGAGCATGTTCATCAGCTACCAAATACACATGGAGGGAAATATGTCTCCTATAATGTACGATCGCTGGCACTCAACTACATCAGGTGGTCCTGAGTCTCAGTACAGCAGAGCTGGAGGAAGTGCTCATCACATACAGCCAAGACTGCATCAACAATTTTTCAGTCCTGATCTGTGGCAGGAGTCAAGATACAGTTCCAAGATACAGTTTCAAGTCTGCAAGCCATTGGAATAGGAAGATTGCACACTCTTCCAATATTGGACAGCCAAGAGCAAATTTGATAATGGAATGTTCGTCTGACAGGGGTTTGGAATGCATATCCTCATACATGTACTATGGTGCTCATAATGGTTTGTGATGTTACGGAAACATTTGATGTAGTATGCAGTTGAAATTAGCATTCCCAGGTGTGATAGTGATATACAGTGCACTCCTGATAATTGGACCACATCCGTCCCAAACAAAAGTGGTCCATTTATCCAGCTGGCTAATATATCAGACTTTTATACAAATTGTTACTACATGTACATGTATATAACACAGTTATATGTACAATATTGCACATGATGCATGTATAACTATTAGTTCATGAAATTGAGTAGAGTGGTTTGTTTAATGGCTGTGGCTCCCCTTAAGATGAACTAAATCAGCACACTTGTCTAGCAAAGAATGTACTGCATTCAGTAAAATAGCATTGTAGTCCAAGTATGTGAAGCTTTGCTTTTGCATGCATAATCAGAGGAACAGGATCAATAGGCAAGGCCTTTTGGCAATAATACTCTCCACAATTTCATCATCTGAAACGTTGCTTTCACTGTAGCAAGGTAACTCAGCATTTATGTTATTGTATTCTTCCCCATTGTTAATCTATCACACTAGGTGATAAAGTAAAGAAGCCAGCTTTTCGAAAACAGTTGATAATCGTAGCTTCCTTTACTGCCCGCCAACTTTTTCCAACAAAACTCACTGCTTGAAGGATTGAAATCTTAGAGCTGACAGCAATTGCAGTGGATGATGGGTTGAGAATGTTATTTGTATGCCAGGGTCATATGCACAAGTTCTTTACGATAAAGAGTCTTCAAGTTCTTTATGATACCCTGATCCATTGGTTGGATAAGTGAAGTGGTATTGGGTGGCAAAAACTCTAGTTGAATGTTCTTTAGTGTGCTTACATGAGGGTGTGCAGTAGAATTGTCAACAAGCAAAAGGATCTTCCGATTTACTTTGGTAAGGTCCGAGTCCCAAGCTGCAAGCCATTCAGTAAAGATTTGAGAGGTCATCCAAGCCTTCTTGTTAGCACGGGTAGATTATCCACATTAACATTTTTGAAACACCTTGGCCTAAGACTCTTACCTATGACAAGGAGTTTACATTTATCAGTTCCTGTCAGATTTGAACAGCAAAGAACTGTGATGCTTTCTTAGAACCACTTAATTTTTCATGACAATAGCATAGTGAGCCATCAGGAGTGGCTCGGTAATACAGCCCAGTTTCATCTGCATTATAGGTTCTTCCAGTAACCCTGGTAAAATAGTGCTTGTCCACTCTTCAGCACTTTTAATGTCTGCACTTCCCTTCTCTCCATGTGCCCGTTTGTACCTAATTTGATGTCGTGCCTTCCAGCGTGAAAGCCAGCCTTCAGTGGCAACAAAATTAGGATGTCCTAACTTTTCGGCTAAATCCTCTGCCTTCTCCTTAAGAATAGGCCCACTCAATTTCTGTCCCTTACTTGCCACAGTACCAAACCACTGATTAAGAGCAGTGTCTACCTCTGCTGCTTTACCTTTACGAAGGTGTTTTAACTTCTTTGCTGGCTTGTGAACATGACAGGAGACCTCACAACAACATGACCTCCTTGTTGATTAGTCTAGTACGAGTGCTTCTTGGCTTTCAGCAAGCTCCTTCTGACTTGAATTGGGAGGGTTTTTTTAACTTTGTCCAACACTTCAATCTTCTCTTGTAGTGAAAGTTCCTGTCTCTTGGCCATGCGCTAAGCAGCTTCTAGCAATTTAAATCTAAGCAGCTGCATCATTAGCCAGGTGTCAGGTTGTGTAGAGAGTGTGTAAATGAATGTGTAAATGAATACATGTAACAATTTTTTTTGTATGTGTATGTATACAAATGTTCTGTCCTGGGCTCAGTTATCAGGAATGTTCATTTATCCAGTGGTCCATTTAAGTGGAGTGCACTGCACATACCACATATTGATAATCATATATGACATCCAGCTGTAGCAATTATCATTTTCCTGATGAGCGACTGCTTATTCCTTTATTTCTCTTTCTCATTTTACTTGATGACCGAGTAGCTGCTAGAGAATTTGAAATGTTACCTGAGAACTTGCATTGTTCACGGTAGTCGCGTAGGGAAGGATATAGGAAGAGGAAAGGATCGTCCACTCGCAAAGGGTAAAGGTCATCTACGCCTAGTCGGAGGGTACGAAAAGCTCTTCACAGGGTTGTCCCTTGTTCTTAAGATGGGTGATAAGTTTTAAAAGGGTATATATATATATTATTGTGTACCTGATGGCGACTATTACGTGGGTGCTGAAACTTCAGCCTGGGATACCTAGAAGTTCGAGTTCCTTTTCAATTTTATTTTGCAGTTCTGTAACTAGCTTTCTTCCCCTTCACCCTCCCTACCAGAGGTATTGTGTGTTTAATTGGCCATACTAGACACCAATAAGACAAGGCTTATCTTCTTAACTCTTGGTATATATATATATATATATATATATAATTATATATACTGTGGTGAAGTTCATGTTTACGTGCAGTTATTTGATGGCAGTTCAAGCTAACTTCTTTCACCAATTGTATCCGTACATAGGATACATCACTTTGCCACCAGCCAAGGGAAGGGAAGTATTGGAAATGCCACACTGCTTTCAAAATTTACAGTGCACGTGATTATTCCCTCTAACAAGCATGGAAGGACTTGTTCCTGCTAGGAACGCAGCATCGGACATAGACTACTATAAACTACTAGGATGTGATGAGAACTCAACAGTGAGTTTAATAATACAGTGTTGGTAAATTGAACTAGCACAGTCCAGAGTACAGTCCAGAGTACACTGGACTCAAATGTAGTTCTAGAGGAGGTGCTGCCTACATCAGCATACACTTGCCTTCAGTTATATCACAGCTACAGTTGTGTCTAGGCACTGTTTGCTCTTCTAATATGCTGCAACTAACTGCAATAATATTTCGATGACAGGAGGAACAGATTTCCACGGAGTTCAAGCAGCTAGCCAGGAAATTTCATCCTGACAAAGTGTCATCAGAAGATAGAGTGGCAGGTAACATTTTATGTTAAAGAAGCGTTTTATTTAGAAGTGACACCAGAAAAAAAGTGGTTTGTTACTATATGAAATAGGCGGTGTGTTCCCCCCTTTGTAATAATAATAATAATAATAATAATAATAATAATAATAATAGTAATAACAACAACAGATGTAGTAGTAGTAATAATACATGATATATTATGATATGGGAGGCACTAGACACTCGAAGCTAAGGTCTGCTCCAGCTGTTTTACATTGTAATTGGTAAAGGGTCTCTACTTGCACACATTCCATAACCACCGCAGCAATTCCAAATTTCTTTGCTCCCATTGCCATCTGTTACTGCAGCTGAAGAAATGTTTCTGAGAATAGATAGAGCAAAGGAGACTCTACTTGACAAGGACAGGAGAAAGATGTATGACCAGTGGCGCTCGGGAGGCTTCAACGTCGTTATCAGCTTTGAGAAGTGGCTGGACATGCAGGCTCGAGTCCACACTGTGAGAACTTCTTATTGGGTTTAATGCATGCAGCAAACCCCTCCCACTTCCTCATAACTTTCATCCTTTATCTGTGGATTAATTAATTCCATGTACTCGTCTAGTGAAAGTCAATAAATTTGCCAACTCATGGTAATTTTTTTTTACTGATAACTGTACTTATTTTACACTATGATATCGGTGAGTGCTAGTGCATCCTTGATGTTCAATTTACCCACTTTTTAAAATGGTGGGCGGCTAACCAAGAACCGGCTAACCAAGAACGATAATTTGTAAAGCTTGTATTGCAGCAAAAAAGTAACAAGTAACTATTGTAGACCACATTTAGAAGATGATCCTTTACCTTTTAAAATTTGCTAAAGGGCTCTACATTTTTTTTTGTTTACTTGAGTACATTCTGTTTTGTTTATGGTCAATCCTGTTTGACAAAAACAAAACAAGCAAACAATTTTTTTTTGTTGCGTGTGTGTGTTCTTGATCTAGTCGATGCACTGGGCAATGCCCCAGAAGCCAGTACCCTCACTACCCGAGGGCACCTCAAAACCAGACCATCAGCAGCAGGGGTCTAGTGTACGATGTTCCATGGGAACCAAGGATCATAGTGGAGCAAGAGAAGTCGAGGTAGGGCATACTGCCACTCCTATGTCACTGGAGGACTTTAGGAAGGGGAGGAGTCAGGGGGCATCTAATCTCACCAAGTTCAGGGACTATAACTTTTAAGAGAGTATATATATGCTTTTGATGTCAGTTTTGTTGTTGAACCTTGAACCAATGTTTGTCATTTTAAACCATTAATATATATTATATAAAATTTAAAAAAATGCTGGTTCACTATATGCTGCTCACACTAGGGATGTGACATGTCATATCTGTGATATTGTGAACATGGCATTGAATAGAAGATAGCTCAATCATGGTGGTCGCAACAGATTATTGTGCTTATTGGAGTTGAATGTGCTTTATTGGAGTTGGATGTGCTTTATTGGAGTTAGATGTGTTTTATTAGAGTTGATGTACTTTATTGGAGTTGATGTGCTTTATTGGAGTTGATGTAATTTATTGGAGTTGATGTGCTTTATTGGAGTTGATGTGCTTTATTGGAGTTGGTGTGCTTTATTGGAGTTGGTGTGCTTTATTGGAGTTGGATGTGGGTTGAGTTTTAGCTATGTGATGAAAGGATAAAGGTCGTCAGAAACTTTCTTGCATATGGGAAGTGTTTAATACATTTGGATAAGCCTGTGGTACTTTCCCTGTTATTTAATACACGAAAAAAAGTCGAAGTACTCACAAGCTGCTCATCCTCAAGATCAGGTCTGTCCATAGCTTGATAGTGGGCTTGTTTTGGAATGTCGGCATCTAAGTTCATAAGGTTTTGATAATTTGGGTATTGGACATGTCACAGTGTGTGTGTTGTGAACAGCTTGAAGCAATGCAATGCAATAGGAAGGCTTCACGACATTATGAACCAGCCTTTGATATGTTGTGCTATGTTAGTCTCATGTAGTCAACCCTTTTCCTCATGCAGGGAGGAAAGTGTCGGGGAACACAAGTACATTATAATGCAGTTCTTTCACCACTATAGGTGGTGATTAAAGAGTAGATACTTGTGGTCTACACAGGTGCGGCAGTCTTCTTGACAGTTTGCATCACTTCATCTCATGTGGAGTAGAAGCTAAGGAGATTAAAACTTAGCTTCCGTCTTCCTCTTGATAAGAGGAGAGTTCATCTTCACAACCCAAATAAAAGATGTAGAGAAGCACCTTCTCTCAGTTCTGTGTATGACTTCATCTACATGAACTCGCCCACATCAACATCAGTTCCTTCTTTTGCCGGAAATGCCACCAATTTAGAGCAAAAGTAATTACATTTGAGCGGAACAAATTTAGTATGCTAGTATTCCTAGACCCTTGGCTGAATGGCAATCAATACTAAATGAGTGCTATGCGGGAGTATGCCTGACATTCTGTAATATGGTCTGTTCCATTAATTATAACAAGATTTTTTTATTAATTTTACATTGGTGGTTATGTATATAATAACTAGAGGGAAAGAGATAGTCTTAAAGAAGTGTTTTTCATTTTATCCATGAATATGTGGATGGGTATAATAGCAGCATCATTGACATGTATAAGAGTTTATTAAACATTGTTAATGATAGTGACGTAAAAATAGACAATGATAGAGTTAAAAGTATGTTATATCCTGCCGGTTGCAAAGGTCCAGTGGTGTAGCTTCCTGATAGTTGGGAGTTAAACCCTACAAAAATTACATAATTACTGTAGATTTAAGAAAGAGGAGGACAAAGGAGAAAGCCTAGGTTTCACATCCTCTCTCTCCCAAGCAGAACTATATTAGATTAATTGTAGTTAGTCCTAGTCATACCTAAACAGACATGCTAGTTGGTGTGTAGTGCGACCTGTACTGTCATGCTATAGTTGGTGTGTAATCCTACCTGTGCTGTCATGACAGTTGACTTTCAAGCCAGTCCCACGTATCGTATCATTCCTATATGTATGTCTAATGAATTCTCAGTTCACATAACATTATAATAACCTTCTCAACAATCAACTTCATATCGTATTCTCTCGACGTTTCGACTAGATACTCTAGCCTTATTCCTGATGAAGGCTAGAGCATCCAGTCGAAACGTCGAGAGTATACGATTTGAAGTTGATGATGTCTAGTCTAAATTCACTTTATTTAAGCTTCAGGATTATCATATAACAGGTAGCTCCATTGCATGCCCTCATCGGCTATTCACTTGTATAGTTAAATCTACTACGATTTTTTTGGTCAGATTTCTTCGTGTTTTACTTTCAGAATTTTAGATTACAACTTTAAAGAAACCCTAAGAAACCCTATGAATGCATTGTTACAGAGATAACTACAGAGAGAGTGACTCCTGGACATCACATGCATAGCTCTTTCTCGGTCTCCATTACATCGTCTCACTTTGTCATAGAGAATAAGCATATTCTAGAAGCAGAAGCAGTTGGAGTCGACACAGTTGGAGTCGACACAGAAGAACTATTCAAGAAATCAAACAAAAAATGAGGAAGCAGCTTTGGCTATTATTATTATTATTATTATTATTTAAGGCTCATCTGGAAGAGCTGGTAACTAGAGGATAGCATGCTTTTTGTGAGCAAAAATGTGCATATACTGTATCTGTGTTTCTGGAAGTGTTATAGCCTCTGGAGGCAGGAAGAATCATGGAGTGTGTGGTTGCATGCCATTTCTAACTTAACTTACATTTTTTTGAATGCCAGATTAATACTTTATCTCTACCCAGGACCTCACATGCTGTTCTCGTTGTTGTTCTTGCATAATGTACCTGTGATGCTAGATAGCGTTCCAGAAGCTGCTCCGATTTGGTAACCAGCTGTAAGCCATCTGCTGGCATCTCAATTGTAGTTGGTCGCTTGTTCAGAAGCTCTAGAAGCCGTGTCACATCTTTAGTGACCTTTCTGTGTATGAATTAAAACAGGCTTCTGTAAATTTTGGCAGTCAGTAAATACCACATTACTGTATAAACTTCTCAGACCAAACATTATTTTGATGAAATAATTACATCTCTGGTTTAGCCATATGGTCCTAGCCTTAGTTGCAAGAACTGCACCAATTCCTAGCTAGCCTTAAATTTTTAGCCGAGTCACTAGTCCTCATGGTAGCATATAGGGATAGGACTGGGAATACATAGGGAACTACAGATGCAGTTGAATATAACTAAGGATAGGGCCAGAGCTGAGAACTATACCTTACATTCTCATGACTTCAGCTGAATGAGTTTACACAAGGCTAGGGTTAGAGCTATAGTTATATGTCTACTGCTTCTGGTACATATAAGACTACGGCTGCTGATATAAGTCATATTTTATAAAATTATCACCAAAAAATAGGAGCTACCAATCACATATTGTGATGTATAAGATGGAGAAATACCTGTAATTTTGTGCTGTAAGAGACTCTGCTTGTATCTCTTTCAACCGTCTTCGCATTTCATTCAACATTCGTAGGAATATATCAGAATGGTCCCGAAGAAAATCTAGTTTACCCATAAAAATGTCTTCAGCACTTGCTCCCGTGTGTCCTAATTATAGTTAAAGAGTATATATGACAAAAGTTGAAATCCACAGATTTTTCCCCCCCCTCCTACTTGGAGAAATAAACAGACAAAAAAGTGGAAATGGTCACAGAAACAAATGGTCATGTACCTGATAACACGTAGCTGTCATTCATCCTTTCTTTTTCCTGAATATTACACTAACAATTGTGTGTGTATATATATATTATATGGATGACTACATATTGGCATATATCTGTAGAATGTAATGGAAGCCATGTGTGCATTCTCTTTCATGCTATAATATTGGAACAAAAGTGTAGAAAAGCTACCTGGGATGCCACATATTTCTTGAGTATCTTCTCTGACCAGCTCATCAACTCAATGCCATCTGGTGGAATTGTGAGACTTGATGCCTTCTTGTTGAGCAGATAAAGTAACCTTGTCACGTCTGTCATGACTTTCCTATAGAATGTCAACCCCATTTATCAGTGTATGTCCATGCATTGTATCACGCTATATACTGATCAAGAATTTCTTTGACACACCTGTACTGCTCCTTTTCTGGAGAGCCCGCTGGTAGCTCCTTTGATCTCTTCCTCATATCATTCAGCATCTTCAGGAAAATATCAGCCTTACCTCGTAGTTTGTCTACTTTATACATGAAGACAGTTTCATCATCTCCATCAATTTCGTCCTCATCGTCGTCTTCCTGGTTGCTCCCATTAAATTCTAGAAAATTGTGTATACAACTTCATGCTTCAGTACATCATCCTTGTTAAAATTCTTACCAGTAAGACCAAATTCACTCTGGTGGACTCCCGAGTCATCCATAGACTAAAATGGCATGACATTAACAATAACTCAATTAATTTAGCAGTTCAAGTTATATGGGCTATTTGATAGTTAGGCCATAGCAGAGTATATCACCACACACTTGATATATTTATGAGCAAGTATATATTTAGTGGATGAGTGCTTATTTTCAAGTATTGTGTGTTTTTGAAGTTTCACTGAACTTCAATGAAAGTATATACATCAAGACCAGTATCAGAACATTTTACTGTTCAAACTTTATACTCGTACATTTTTTTGTGAGAAAAAGAGTTTGACCTCCTTGTTCTCATAGGCCATAAGCAAAATATGTCACCACAAACTTGATATATTTATGAGCGAGTATTTAAGAGTATTGTGTGTTTTTGAAGTGTCACTGAGTTTCAATGAATGTAAAAAAGCACATCAAGGCCAGTATCAGAACATTCGACTTTATACTCGTACATTTTTTTGGAATGAAAAGGAGTTTGACCTCCTAGTCCTCATAGTATCATCCATAGCTTTTCCCTCGCCCATGTCATTGGAAGTGGTCTCTGTTTCACTGGGAGTAGCTGTCACTTCATTGGGAGTGGCTTCCACGTCAAACAAACCAAGGCTGCAGACAAGAGTAAGGCTCAACGATACTATTACATATACAGCTAGTGATAAAGTATGTTTGAGCACCATTAAAAAACTGTCATTCTACATACTACTATCATCACCAATTCTATTATCATTATCATAAATAATATCATACCTCGACTTGTGCAGAACACGAACAACCAGGATGATTAAAATGACTGTGGTAGTCACTACAATTGAAACCACACTCACTATGATGATGATGACTGCCCACTGTGGCAATGTGAGGACACCATTCGTAATTGTCTCTATATAAGAGGAAGGTAATATGACAAATAATAGAAATATAAACCTGGAACTCAGGAAAAATTTATTTGAAGTGGTGAAGCTAAAGGGTGTGAGGCATACCTACATAAAGCCTGCTAACTTTCATGAAAACTGGTATCTCAAATTCGGACATTGATCACAAAATAAAAATGACACAGCAAGCTAAACAATTTTTTTTAGTAGACTGCTGTATCATTATGAAATAATTTACTTTGGGTTTGATGGGAGTGAGCAAAATGGGGGGGAAAAGATAATTAAGGATCGAATGAATGGTCTCTTCCTGACAATTACTGCTGTTTCTATATAGAAGAGAGAAAAGCTGTAAATGCACCTACCTTGAATCAATCTAAACCTATAACTCCCCATTTCTGGATGAATATCTTCTCTATAATTTATGTTATAATTTAGTGTGATGTAACATATGTTGCTTACCTTAGTGGAGCTGATTCTGATAGGCGGGTACAAATTTCAGTGGATTCTGACATTGTATTTTCATTTAAAATTTTCATCATTGTTTGTTTGCTTTCATTTGTTTGTTGGTTTATTTAAGTATTTGTGTTTGGGTATTTGTGTTTGGGTATGTTACCTTTTCTGTTACTTCTAATATAAAATGTATGTAGTGATTATTATTAATAATTCGCATGAGTTAATTAGGTGTTAATGGCTCTGATTATAGCCTGTTTATATATAATGTGTAAATTATATATATTATTGTTATCATGATGATAATTAAAATTAAAATTTTTTATTTGAAGATTATCATTGCCCATATAGCTAGTGCTTGTTTTTCGAGCAGCTAAATTTTTAAGAATTGCTGTAACTGAATTGTTTCGCGGAATAATTTTAGAGGGTTATTGTATACCCTTACCAGACCTTATCAATGTACCAAATTATTGGAGGGCAAAATGTTTGCATTTAAGATCAAGTCTGCAAAAACCTCGATTGAGCCCTTCAAAAAGTTGCTATATATACATAATTATAGTACTAATTTTATCAATGATTTCTAAAAGAACGAGGTAAATTTATCCCCGCCAGCAGGTTGTTAAATCTGTTTACATTAAGATAGAAAATCAGTTCCTTTATGTGAAGTGGATATAATCTTTGTGGTGCCATAAGTTTGTGAAGTAAACCATCTTACAAACGTTAGCAAAGGTCATGCCAGAGCATAAGTCACATACTAAATAAAGCATCCACCAACAAGCAGGAGCTAGAGTAATCTCTAATCCCAACTCGAAGTGATGTGCCTGATCTTGGTGATGTTGTCAACTCAATCTTTCTTAGCTCTTTCCTCCCACTGTACTCGGCATATCAAAGGATTAAAGGCATGCATGGTGTCTTTTTGGAGCTGAAACTATCACTTCGGCAGCTAAGAAGTTGTTGATCTGCTTAGCTATATATATGTTTTTTTTGTTTTTTTTGCTGGCTGCCATTTCGAGTACTAGCTACCACATTCATTGATTCCAGCAAATTTAACATTTTCAGTTTATGTTACTCTTGAAGTGGACAGTAAGACTAGGAGCTGGTAGCTACTGTAACCTATATATACTCTGGCAAATACAATTATTATTTTTGGAACAAAAATATTAAAAAAGAAACAAAAAATACTCAGCCAGACTCTGTGCCACCAATTGTAAAGGGAAGTGGGATGAAATAGATAATTGTACTGAATAAGAAAAAATATACAGAAAGGTCTTACCTTCACATACTGCAGTAGCCCTTCCTACTGCTTGTACGATGATGATCTTGAAGTCTCCCATACATTTATCAACACAAGAAAAATCTTGATCAAGGAAAGTGGTACACCTAATAAAGAGGTTATACGCACACATACACACACACATCTATATAATTGTTATTATTATTATTATTATTATTATTGTTGTTATTGTTGTTGTTGTTGTTATTATTATTATTATTATTATTATTATTATTATTATTATTATTTTATTATTATTATTATTATTATTATTATTATTATTATTATTATTATTATTATTATTATTATTATTATTATTATTATTATTATTATTATTATTATTATTATTATTATTATTATTACTATTATTATTACCATTATTATTACTATGATTTAATCTTGATATTGCTGAGCCTGTTAAGGCCATCACATACATATTACTATTAATATTGTGAGGCAGAGAATTAGTATATAACACAGTCTATAGAGACTATAATCCCATGCTTTAGAACTTAGAAGTGAGCATCATTTGCTACTTGGATATAATTACAAAAAAGCTCATGTTTATATAGCTTGAATGTATATAGTGAAGAATGAGTTATAGACACTTTGGAGGGGGGACTTTGGAGGGGGGAGGGCAATAGGGGGAATGGGCGACAGAGAACTGCAATGTTTTAATTTTTACATCTTGCATGGTCCTTCATAAAAAGCTCCACAGAAGACACAGTCCTTGTCATATATTCTACACGATGGATCAGGTTCTGTAAACATTATGCAAATCACTTGTAAGTGCAATGCGTTCATAAATTCATCCACCAACAAACAATTGACCTGAAGTGTTCCTGCAGTCCATGTTAAAGCCAGAGGGACTGAAGAAGGATGCCTCACATTGGCATGAACCATCGTTACAGACTGCATTGTCTCCACAGTCACTGATTTCTTCTGCTGTGCAATCTATTATTAAAAACACTATCACTAGTTGAATGATGTGATAGCAGCTAGATGCTATGCCAATTAGGTTGCCCTAGGCCAGGGATTCTCAACTGTTCCTCCATCACTTACCCCCTCAGCCTGATGTATTTCGACATTTATCCCCTTACTCCCATACAAAAAATGCGCACAGAAAAGTAAGAATATAAGAAAACACATTTATTATCTAGGTTTTGCATAAAATATAAAATATAGTAATAAAGAAAGAAATTATATAGTCCATTCGTATCACTAACAAACAGAAACACCAGAAGCACTATCAGTGAGAACACTGCTGATTCATTGAGTCAACCAGTTTATTTATTCGAGGACCTGTTGATGACAACGCTACTCTCATATCGTCATCGATTTTCACGCGATTCCTGGCCTTTGTATTCATTGCTACTAAAGTTGAGAACCCTGATTCACATAAGTATGTAGTGACAAAAGGAAGAAGCACTTGGAAAGCACACCGAGTAAGAAGTGGGAATGAATCTGTGAGTTTTATCCAAAAATCAACACCAACCTTTTCAAATTCTTCTCTAAGATTAGCAGCTCCTCATCTTTTGCTGGGTCATCATCTTTCATTTCTGACAGTTCAGTGGTAAAAAAGGTCTTATTATCCATCTCTCTGTGGGAATCATGTCTTTTGAAAAGTAGCCAGTGAAGTTTTCCTTCAAGATTTTCAAATGATCTGTGATGTCTTCATTTATCTCAGGTAACACACTAGGTCTTTCACTCATGACCTCATCCAAGTTTGGAAAAATTGCCAAGTTACTTTGATGAACTCTTCATGCCCATAAGTCTGCAATGCTGTCATCTTTTCACTTGCTTCAACAATGGTTATTGATGTTCCTAGGAGTTGTTTGTTGACTTGGTTAAGATGGGTAAATATATCTGAGAGGTACCCTAAAACAGGCGATGAACTTGGGATCAGCAAAGTTTTCACACAGCTTTGAATCCTGGTCATGAAGAAAAATCTCTACCTCAGTACAGAGCTCAAACACACGATTAAGAATAAGTCCACGTGAAAGCCACCTCACCTAAGTATGAAGCATGCTCAGAACCCATCTCATCACAAAAAGCTTTGAACAAATAGTGATTCAATGCTCGGGCACGAATGAAATTAACAGCCTCGACAACTTTCTGCCAAACCATTTTCAGATTTTCAGGAAGCATTTTTGCAGCCAATGCATGTCTGTGTGTGTTATTTTCACATTGGGTGCCTTTTGCTTCACAAGTGCAGTGAAGCCTGATCTCACTCCCATCATGGCTGGGGCTCCATTAATACAGATTGAACCAACAATGTCCCATGTGAGATTGTTCCTTTCAAAGAAGTCTTGCATTATATCAGTAGCCTTTGTGGTTTTTTGGAGATGTTTACAGAAGAGAAATTCATTCTTCAGTTCTTTTCCACATATGTAACGGACAAAAACAAGAAGTTGTGACAAATTTGCAACATCACAGGATTCATCAAGTTGCAAAGACATTTTTGCTGGGCTAGATTTGATCCGTTCAATAACTTGTTGAGAAATATCTTGAGACATTTCAATAATACGTCAATGAATTGTGTCATTAGAAAGGGGAATGTCTTGAATCTTCCGTTTTGCTTCTTTCACATATACATGTTCAACCATGTCCAAGGCACAAGGTTTAATCAGCTTCTCGGCAATGTCATGAGGTTTCATTGCTTTTGCTATTCGCTGTGTTGCATGATAGGAAGCTGCCAGCATTGGTTTCTTCTTAGATATGAAGCCAAGTGTAGGCAGTGTTCCTGCAGCCCTAAACCTAACTCTCTTTACCTCAAATTTAGCACGGTAATTAGATTCATGGGCAGGATGAAGCCTGTTTCAGTATTGAAGGTTTCAATAACCCATTTCCAAGAACTTTTGACAGCAGATACTGAGGCTTCTCCACACCATCCACAACAACTAAGTCAAAGCCATATTGTATATATGAATCCAGGTATGTATAGGATAGCCTATTCAAAAGAGTGGGTTATACGCCTATGTAACGTACGAGTTTGCGGTTACCCCGAGGCGAAGCCGAGTGATGTAACTGCAAACGAGTAGGTTACATTGGCGCATAACCCGCGAGTGGAGTATAGGCTATCTTACTTATACTACATTGCGCATGCGCTAAACTACATAGCAACTAGAAATGGAAGAATTTTTTACTATTGACCAAGGCGCCCCAGCTATTGACAAAGTACTGCTAGATAAGCACGCAGCTGAGTTGGAGCAACTTCCTTCAACTGAGATAATCAACAGCATGTTGTAATTGCTCACTAGTAATGGCATCTCCAAAACGAGATTGGGACACTGGAGTTGGTTGAATAGCGATGGGAGGAGAAACAGAAGGTCCTGGCTGCAGGGCAGAATTGAGAGATGGTTCTACTGGATGTTCTATCAGCCACTGCAAAATATCTGGGCTCATAAATCCCTGAAGTTGAAGGAGTTTTTGATTATCAGTTGAAGAAAGTTGCTCCATGCTTATCTAGCAGTACTTTGTCAATAGCTGGGGCGCCTTGGTCAATAGTAAAAAATTCTTCCATTTCTAGTTGCTATGTAGTTTAGCGCATGCATGCGAGTTTAGAAAAGTGTAGGTTATATGCTTATGTAACCTATAGTTATTAACCAATCAAATTAGCCACAGATCATGTGATGTAGTATAAATACGTTTCTTGGACATGGCAAAATCTGAAAATAATATATAAACTATGGCTACTAGGTCTATTCAACTAATATACAACCTGAGACCAAGATCAAAGGTAGTGTATTAGCTGAATAGACCTAGTTGCCATAGTTCATAATATGTTATATACCTTGGTTGTTCTCTGATCTCTGCATCTGAACTATTGAGCTATTGTGAGCTATTGTGAGCTTAAACCAGCTATTTTCTCTGAGCTATAATGAGTTAGCTAACTATAGCTATAGTAAATAGAAATTTTGGTTTTTGTAATGAGTTTTTCATGAATGGATATGATGGATATGCTGAATAGCAATGAAAACTTTCCCAGACATATAGTAGAACAATGAAAACAATCACAGACCAAAGGCAATAGTGTGAATTATAATAATAAGAAATAGTAACCTCAGGTAAGTTATATATACCAACCTGCTTAGACCTTATTCAATTATGCTATTATTTACCCCATGCCATGTAATTTTTTACCCTGGCCCCAGGGTGTAAATTTACCCCTGGTTGAGAATCCCTGCCCTAGGCAAGGTAGGTACATATATGATATGACAGCACTCACTTCCAGACTGAGCGTCCAGTTCATGGATCAAATTGAAGAGGAAAATCAGCCACAGCGATGCTAACTGCAAAAACATTTCGAGACAAAAGGGGCGTTAACCGTGAAAGTTGGCAGGTCTGAACTTTGGACTCCCGCGCCAATCGTCAGCAGAGAAATTTGTTAGTGTGCAGTGGGCATTTTCAGGTGGTAGCAAAAGCGAGTAGGATCCAGATTGGAACCTCCGCCTTTAACTTTCGCGCGTTTCTTCCCATGCTGTTGTTTATTATTGTTCTCTCTCTGCTCTTCTTATTTGTCTATATCTTCCTACTAACTATGGCACTCTGGCTTCTCATGACTATTTTGCTGAATCGCTTGGAGAGCTGAGTGGTTTTATAGAATCGAACTAATTTGACAATATGATCATAGCTGGAGACTTCCATGTTGACTTTTCACCGTTATAATGCATTTTAGTCTCTTTCATGGATCATTTTAATCTCTGCTCTGTTGATACCCTAGTTCCTTAACTGTGCGGTTTACATATGAAAGAGATGATGGTAATGTTCGGTCATGGCATATTCTGACCCTTCGTCACCACTCAAATCTTCTCTCTGACATTAGATGTATACATTTGGCTGATAACTTCTCTGACCACATTCCTCTTGCTTTCAATTTTAACCATTCAGTAGATATTTAGCATTCTCCAACCGTAGCAATTTCTGGAATGAAGTTAAGAAGCTCAAGCATGCACTCAACTTGTGGAAGGCTTTCTTCTTCTTCTGTGGTAGATGGTTTTTCCAATGATGAAGAGATTACTGCCACTAAACTAAGCTCTATTCTAAATTCTTCTGCTACATCTGACTTGAACAAAATCAAGAATGATATTATATTATCTTCACTCTCCTCTCACGATCTTAGCTGCATTCAAGTTACATCAGAATCTGTTAAAAAGAGTCTTGAATGTCTTAACAGAGGCAAGTCTGATGGTACGTCGTTCACATCAGATCTGCTTATTCATGCATCTAGTGTTCTTCCTGACTGTCTTTCACAGCTTTTTACGACCATATTACGTCATGGGTTTATGCCCAAGATGCTGAGGGACTGCACACATGTTCCTATTCTTAAGAGTCACAAGGATCCCACCAACTCTGACAATTATCGTCCAATAGCCCTAGCTCCGAATCTCAGTAAAGTTCTAGAATGGTCCTTTCTGCATCAATATGGCTGTACCTCTGACTTGCAGTTAGGGTTCAAAAAGGGACTTTCATCTGACTTCTGCTGTGGCATTTTTAAGAGTGTTATTTCAACGTATAACCACAATTGTTCTAATGTCTTTGCATGCTTTCTGGATGCTAGCAAGGCTTTTGATAGAGTAAATCACTCACATTTATTTGAGCTTCTTCTCAAAAGGGATTTACCTCTTCCCCTTGTCAGATTTCTTTTAGCTTGGTACAGAGATCAGGACAACACAGTTCGTTGGAATGGCACTTTGTCACATCCTTTCAAGGTCAGTAATGGTGTTCGTCAAGGTGGAGTTTTGTCTCCGATTCTTTTCACTGTCTACCTGGATGTACTCATTTCTAGGTTAACTCATGCTGGTATTGGATGCCATTTCTCTCATCACTTTGTTGGAGTGCTCTGTTATGCAGATGACATTGTTTTGCTTCCCTCAATGCACTTCGTATTCAGTCTCTATTTGTGAACAGTTCTCTAAAGAGTATCTTGTACAATTCAATACTGCCAAAACTCAGCTACTTTGTTTCACTTGCTCTCAACTGACTGCTTGCTCTGCTGGTTCTGTGCATTTCTTAGGTGATCTGCTATCCTTCAGCAACTCTGTTACCTATTTAGGTCATACTCTGACCAGCAATTTGAGTGATTCTGATGATATTTCTAATACAATCAAGGTCTTGTATTGGAAAGCTAACTGTGTCCTTCAGACGTTTTCTCCCTGCAGTCCTGTTATCAAAATCTTATTGTTCGAAACATGCTGTATGTCACTCTCTGGAGAAGTCACTTGGAATCTTAGTTGCAAGCAGTTGGGTTAGAGATCGCGTTCAACAACATCCTGAGAAAAATTTGGAACCTACCGAGACAGGCACACATCAGGATTGTACATCAAGTTGCTGGTGTCCCCAGTGTATTTTACCATTTAATCAAGAGGTTGTTTCATTTTATTAAATGAGCTATATAGCAAATCAGATTCATCTCTCATCAGTGATTATTGCCACAATAAAGTCTACACCCAACACTTGGTTTTAACATTTTGAATTATTCTCGATATTACAAACATTATTATATCCAAGATGTCAACTGTGCTGATACTGTTCGTTATTTGTGCATGTTTTGTTCTCAATCTCTCTCCATTAAGTCCATGATACACTCCATTTATTGTTATTGATCATCTTCTATCTCTAATAATGTAATGTAATCATTGCACCTTCACTGGTGTGTTATCCAATTATATTATTATTATTAAAGAGAAAACAGTGCAAAATGATGGTTTTTTTAGTACTCCATATGGGGAGGAGGGGGGGGGGGGGTAATTTCCATCTGAAAGTTAGGGGGTGGTCAAAAGCAGCAGCAATGCTGATCACCCTATACTGTATACTCCTGTAGTAATTTTTGAAAAGTAGGGTGAAATTCTACTGACCTTTACACTGAAAATAGAGCAGATATCATTATGTGACATGAACAGATATGACTATCATATAGAGTCAGAAAGACCTAGAGTAGAGAGGCATCCATCCACATCTATTACTTGGATTCACTCTGCACCTAGAATATTCAAATACATATGGCCTAGAATATTCTAGAACAATTTGCACTTTACAGTTATGAGAGTATTGTACTAGCTGGCAATTTTCACACTAATTAACCATGAATGTCTTGAAACCCATTCCTTTTTGTTTTTCAACTTCACTTCTGGTAGTACTTTTCAATGGTGTGAAAATCCCTTGGAGTTATTTACCATAATTAGGGGCCCATCACAGTCCACCCCCCCCCCCTCTCAACCCCCCAGGAATTACCCCCAGCCCCACTTCCCCCCAGCTATATCTACTGCTGCATGCGACTTTTTGCAGCCAATCCCTGCGCATGCGTTTTTCACGTTCCCCAACGCGTCACGCACGGCTGATTTGTGCAGCCAATCCCTGCGCATGCGTTTTTCACGTTCCCCAACGCGTCACGCACGGCTGATTTGTCTGGTTAACGAACTAACTAGTCCTGCCATTCCCGAATGTTAGCTGACTTCTTTTCTTAGAGGGACAACTGGCTCCAAAGCCAGTAGAAAATACGCCAATAGGTGCGAGGAATCTTGTGAAACTTTGTCGTGCTGGGAATTGATTTTTGAAATTCTTGATCATCAACGAGGAATTCACAAGTGAGCAGCTTGCGTTGATTAGCTTTGTACACACCGCCGTCGCTACTACGGTTTAGTGAGGTCTCTGGATCCTGTGGCGAGGGAACTCGGCTGTCTGGATGAACGGCTCCTTATCCGAGCTCCCTCTGTAGATAAGGATCATCTGACTTAACTCTATCGGTTATCGTGGCATTCCCCTTAAAAACCACCATAACCGGTTTGGCACTCGTGTGTTATAATTATGCTCTTACTATATTTCATGTACCTACGCTAGAAAAAAAGGAAGAAAAAAAAATGTCCACGTTGGCTAGGCTAGAGCTCACTTCACGCTTAGCAATTGGTTAGTAAGTCTGCCTGAGTCCTACTCTATCAGCAGTGCTGAAATGGAGAGGCCATGAATCTCAGTTTGTCATCATACTGGAGCGATGACTTCATCCTGCACTGTTAGAAGAGGAGAATTGTGTGTGTGTGTGTGTGCGTGTGTGGCATGTCTCTGTGTGTGTTTGTGAGAGAGAGAAATAAAACGAGAAATAAAACGAACATGTTTACAATGACCTCAATAATCACCTGAAATTTACGCTTTTGATGTTTTGACTAATGCTCTAGCCTTTATCAGGAATGAACATCTTACTTTGTGTTACCAATCTTGATATCATTTATAGTCCTAGTGTTTAACACTTGAGAGATGATAGGAGAGTCACATGCATGAAGGCTTAGACACAAGAGAGAAGCTTCCTCAGACTCATGTTAAGCTTCTACACTCCATCTGCCATGTTTCTATAAGAATTAATAGCTGACAAGATTGGATGGTGAAGTTTCATTCTGACTTGGCCACTCTATTCATCAACACACAGGTATGGACATGTCTACTAAAATGGAAACATGTCATTGACGAAGACATTTGCTTTTAAACTGGAAATGATCATCAACATTACTATATATTGAGCTGGTATTTGAAAACTTTAAGGAATGTACTACTTTTAGCTACTTCTCCATATTACAATCCAATCTGATGACATCAATACAAATCAGTGTATAGTGTTAGGCCTGCAGCTATCTATGCTTGGAGTAGGACAATACTTAAGAGTACGTGGAGGTGTCGCTTCTCAGAGGTTTGTTTTCTGCATGCTAAAATCAATCGGTACTTTTGCACTTGGTCAGATTGTGGGTGCCTCTTCCATTGCAACGAAACTGACAGTCAGTGAATTAGTTTCCCTTTTGTTGGAGGAGTTTGGCTAGTCTTGATTCCATCCCAATGTGGGGATTTTAAAGTATGGGTTTTTCGGAATTACCTTGGTCCATTTTTGTTTTCACTTTGCTGTAAATAACTCGGTGTGCCTTGACCATCTCAGGCTCCAAGCTAGAGTGACTAGATTTCTAAAGAAGTGGCTTCTCTACCTAGTGTCACAAGATTTTTACATGTACCTTTCAGATCATTACCACATGAGTAGATCTGTGCCTAGTGATCTAACAAAGACATACAGGTATTTCTACTCTATTAGGTTGTCACAGCCTGTGCAAAAACAACCAAACCAACAAGGACAAGGACACCACCAAACTCTTGGTTTTCTATGAAATAGAACATCTGTCTTGATATGGAAACAGGTCTTGGTGGCTCCAGCTCCCTCAGTATAATATATAATGACTTAAAACAACCATCTCGAGTGTCACAAATGTGAGTTTCATCCCCCCCCCCCTCCCTCCTCGAGGTCTAATATAAGGGGGGCATAATCTTCTTTTCTCCTTCAGGCCAACTCAAAACTCTCAACACAGATTGAGAAAATTGTCAATTCAAGATGGCATCTGATAATGAACTATCTGAGGATGATAAGATGTTGGCAGGGAGGGTAGAGGGAGGTGAGTAACTGGCTCTCATGTCTGGAAGGTCAGCATAGAGGTGTGCCACTCCCTCAACACCCTTTCACCCAGAAGTCCTAAATTTGCCATATTTTCCACACTGTTGAGAAAGCAAAGCTCAAGTATTTGGCCATCTCCTCCTCTCTCGACCCACTCATTTCTGAGCTGTCCAACTGTTTGGACGTAGTACAGAAAAGCCTTTTAGTAGTTCCAGACTCTTGTGGTTCAACCCATTCAGCATTTTTTCTCTTGCTCACAAGATTAGATAACTTGGAATTGTCAAAATAATGTATATACCACTTGTAGTTCTATAGTTAGCATGAGGCGGGTGAAGCAGCAGCCTAATTTGGCAATTTCCAGAATTTTTCTTACTTCATGGTCATCATTAATATTGGAACTATGTATATCAGGAGTTGATATCTAAATTAACAGTTGAAATACCTTGCTGTTGAAGAGGTGGCAGATTCAGAATCTTGTGGGGGTCAATAATGCTTCAGATAGAAAGTTCTCTCCAAATAGTTTTCACATGCTGTTTATCCTTCCACTGGGTGCCTGTTCTCGTGAGCACTCCTTCAGTGCACTGCATCAGCTGAAAAACATAATGCCAGGGAGAAGAATGGCTGAATAGCATATACTGGCCAACATCCACAGGCACCATTCTCTGCTTCAGGAGATGGACACCTTGTGGGACCGTCAAGGCTTTGAAACTAGCCTGCATAGAAGAGTGGCACCTGCTTTCAACTATCAGTTATATACCAATGAACACAGCTTGTCATCAGGACTTACTGAGACTCAGAGTGAACTGAGCTTCTGGTCAGATCTATCATCTAATACTGAAATCCCAAAATAACAAATAACTCTAGTAAAGACACTGAGGAATGATTTTTATATCTGCTCTGAGTAAATAGATGATATCTGCTTTTGACTGCACACACAGTAGGCATCAGAGTGAATGATGGAGTCATCGTTCACTCTGATGACCAGCTGTGTTAATTCAAAAGCATTTTTCTGTCATTTAAAGAGTAAAAAGAACTTCATAATGTTAAAATGAACTGAATGTGCCCATTTTGATAAGAATGAGATAGTTTTTCCTCAAAATACTCAAGAATGTCTCGGACTGAGTAAAAAAGAGCTTCTTTTGGTCATTTCCCTGTCATTTAAAGAGTTTCATGTTAAAAAGGAAGGAACGAGCTTTTTGAGCAAGTTTTTCCTAGAAATGGCATTATGACCAGCAGAAACCTGACAAACAACAACAAAAGGCGAAGATAAATAATAATAATAATAATAATAATAATAATAATAATAATAATAATAATAATAATAATAATAATAATAATAATAATAATAATAATATAATAATAATAATAATAATAATATAATAATAATAATAATAATAATAATAATAACAACAACAATAACAACAACAACAAGAACAACAACAACAATAATATAATAATAATAATAATAATATAATAATAATAATAATAATAATAATAATAATAATAATAGTAGTAGTAGTAGTAGTAGTAGTAGTAGTAGTAGTAGCAGTAGTAGTAGTAATAATAATAATAATATAATAATAATAATAATAATAATAATAATAATAATAATAATAATAATAATAATAATAATAATAATAATAATAATAATAATAACAACAACAACAATAATAATAATAATCGCAATAATATAGTGAAGGTGGTTTGTCAATGTAGGCCACATGCTCAATGCTATATAAGCAGAACTGATATAGTGACAATTTCGGAATTGTCTGGCCCTAGTATAGTTTCATATGTAAGATTGTCCGTGATTATTGCTTATGCAAGTGTACAAAATATATTTTCAATTTACACTAGGTTAACTAAATAACAATAATTCACGAGTGCAGTCAGGCTGCTATCTAATCATGTCAATTGAGATTCGCAGTGGAATATATATGTATATAAATTGAGATTTTCCGCTACTGTATACTACATTTACCTACAATATAAGTATATATACAGAGTTAAATACTGGTAATGCACATGCTCTGTCACATATTGCTAAGTCATAGTTAATTAAATTATGATTAAAGCAGAAGTCAGAAGAATACTTAAAAATGATCGTTTGTAATGCTATTCTTCTCTCACTTTCCCATTCCTATTAGATATTCTGATACATTCTGATTCATTTTCATCTTGCTATATTTCAGACTTGGATTTCACAGGTTAATGACAGTTGTTATGTGTTACATGCTCAGTAGCATGACACTACACACAGACAAGCATCTTATTGCATGACAATAATACCAAAAAATAATAATTGTTGTTGTCATTGTTGTTGTTATTATTGTTGTTATTAGTGTTGTTATTATTGTTGTTATTATTGTTATTATTATTGTTATTATATTGCTGTGATTATTATCCTGATGAAGACTAGAGCATCATCTGGTCGAAACGTCGAGTGAATAAAAAACTGATTGAGAAGGTGATTTTAATGTTACTATTATTGTTATTCTGATGATGATAATGATGAAAAAAACAGGAAGTATATATAAGTAAGATTAAATGATGACTTGTCAATCCATCATCAATCTGTCATTCAATCTACAATCTGTCATTCAATCAATCAATCATTTAATCAATCAAATGAGAGTGTCTCCATGTAGACCACAACCAGTTAGATGAGTATTTACCATTTAAATCATATAAGCAATCATTATTTTGATTTTAAAAGCTTCGTCACCTAAGAAGCTGCTGATGTTAGTTTTGAAGTGAGATATGAGCTTACATTTTTTTTTGCCATCAACTATTTTGAAATGGGGGTAGCAGCCCCCCTGATAGAATAATATCATAACTTTCGTTTTATCTACCAATAATATTCCTCTTTGCTTCTTCAGATTCTTGAACATGTTAGCTACTACTTTCAGGGCCTTCTGGGCTAGGGCTATGGCTAAGGCTAGGGCTAGGGCTAGGGATGTCTAGCAGTTATCATAAGAGTAAGCTATCAAGATTGGTTCAGATGAAAACAGCAAGTCTCATTTCCTTCGCTTGGTGTGCTAGTTATGGTCATATTATTCGTTGTAGAGGATCACTATTGATTATAGTGTCTGGCCATACATTGTTCACTAGTGAATATTGTCACAAGGGCATTATTCATGTTGGACACTATTCACTCCGACACTGGTGCTAATTAAAAAACAACAACAATCTATCATATGCAAGTCATGTGTGTGTGTGTGTGGGTGTGTGTGGTGGATGTGTGGGTTGGGGGGGGGGGGGGGCGGAGGGGGGGAAGAGAACGAATAAGATATATAAATCTTTGAATCAAGTGTTTTTCACACTTTCTATTTTTTTTGGTGTGTGCCTGTTTACCAGATTAGCGAAGAATCAAGGCCTGCTGGGAATCTTTAGAGATAATGAAGCAGCCCAAACCCACCAGTTATGCAGATAATAAGAAGCTGCCATTGTGGGTTATAGCTGAGATATGGACTATATTTTTGGTGGGACAAAGCAATTTGCCATTTTAAAAAGTGGATCAGACCAACATAGGAGGTATACACCTCCACATGATATACTGCAACTTTGACTTGGATTTGCTCTTCGATGACTTTTGCTTTGACCCTTCTCCTATCCCAGGGATTATTATTATGCAACTGGATTTTTAACTGGGGTCCTTTGGGTGATGAATTGGAAAGTTCTGGTATGAAACTAACTTTTTATGCTACCTGTAGTAACTTGTATTTATAAAGCAGCAACCGATGTCGACCAAAGCTGTTCGAGCATGATCTATATGAAATAGATCTATCTGACTTATATGTATTTCTCACATTTTATCCCTTCAGTAAGGTCATAATGAGGTTAAAAAAAGTGGACATTTTGTGATTATTTTTTCAGACAAACAACCAATGCACAATACTGTCAATTCATGCTTCACACCTGGCAACGTCACTCACTGATAAACAAATGTGTCAATATCGTATAGACAACTGGTGTTACCATGTTTGGGTCTGTTCTAATGTCCCTTGCCTTTGATTCCTTCATGAGTGTGTGTGCACAGCCTCTGTATCCACATGCTGGCACTCCTGCACATTAATATAACTACCATAGGTACACATATTTCAACATCTTGTAGTGTGCTTCTACAACAGGGAAGTAGTATGGGGATGAAAAGAATACATAGCTACAACATGCATGTTGTGAAACATGCTTACAAACAAAATATTGTTAGATCAATGCAAGACATTGGCAGATGAGGAGTGGTGAGGTGGGTACCTATGCCTGCTTCATGGGAAGTATTCTTATGCTATAGACACACGACTAATAGCTCTAAGCTTTGAGGTGATAGATTGTACTGATAATGCATTGCTATGTTGTGGTGTGTTAAAGTGTGCTAGGACCTATTATGAAACATTGCAGGAGAGTTATATTATATGAATGCACAACCAAGCTTTAGCACATATTGGAGAACAGACAGTAAGTAGCGCACAAGGTGCTAGAGTGGGAACTGACCCAAGAGACCAAGCGGCAGTGTCAACAGGACTTAGATGTGCTACCCACCCACCACTGACTGACATAAGGAATAAGTAGTGTAGGATGTAAGTAAAGTGCTCCTGAGGGCAGTCGGATCTCTGTTGATGGTGCTGGATCAGGTGGGAACGGCTTATGCCGATGACACCTCAAGCACTCATTAGAGGTAATTAGTAGAGGGTAGGAGGAGCTAGCATCCCAGGATACCAGGGGGCCCCAGCACAGCCTCCATTAACTAGGAGCCTGCCTGGGACCAGGTGGCCAGCCTTAGCAAAGACAAATTATTAATTGTCATAAGTCAAAACAGGCAGAGATCTTTACCTCATCACAACGAAACCTTCATGATCCTGTTTGATCACTAACTGAGATTGATATGACTATATCATTGTAAAAAGCTGTATTGATAGCGTGTTTTATCATCGGATCAAGTTAGCTACAAATTTTTAGCCGTCAGCTTTCTTGGTCGGTCATTCTTGAAATTTTGTAGTCACTGATTATTCTGTAACAGCTGATAACGTCTGCCAGAGAGCTGTTGAACTAGACTGCAAAGCTATAACTTTATTTCAGTCCAATGCCTAATTTGTATTTTATTTAGAACTGCATGTAACCATGTGACATGGTGATGGTGTGTGCTGCACACTGTATGAACAACATACCTAAAGTTTTGTGTGTGGCACATGAATAGGTGTGTATAGTACACCGTAGCTACACCATGGGTTCTCAAGGCTTTTGGTATGTCTCCTGCACATTTCCGTTTTTACAGTGATGCTCATGATAGTGGCGTGCATTTACAAATCTTGTCACTTATGAGAATGCTCGCTCATCACCCATATCATTCTTGAACATGCTCATTACCCAGGAGCCCAAGATGCCCTAGAGTATGAAAGCACTAAACGTAAGTTCATAAGTTCAATCCTCCTTTCTTCTTTGACATCGAACTTATCTACAGGCTTCTGTCTAGAAAAAATATTTAGAGGGTTGTGTGTGTGTGTGAGTAGGGGGTGGGGGGGAGGGGGATGAACTAGACAAGTGGATGGAAATGTCGTAATGTTTAGGGGAGTCTCATCCTAACTATCCACCCATTTATGGACTTCCAACCTGTATTTCTGTACTTCATGACGAACAACTTTATTCAGCAAATAGCCAAGCTCAAAACCTATATACATTAATTTTATTCCACATTGCTTGCAAAAAAAAAATATAAAGAAAAAAGGAGAAATGGCTTCAGACTATAACAAGCTGCAGTTTGGTCTAACAACTCGCTCTAGCAAACAAACTAAGCATTGCAATGTTGCTCTATGCTTGGAACAAGAAGAAATCTATCCTGGGGCAACTCCCTTCTCCGGAGCAAATGGATTCAGAGCAT
The DNA here is from genome assembly GCA_028752905.1 of Cladorhizidae sp. MBARI D1340-BT2. Lineage (NCBI taxonomy): Eukaryota > Metazoa > Porifera > Demospongiae > Poecilosclerida > Cladorhizidae > Cladorhizidae sp. MBARI D1340-BT2. The sequence continues at coordinate 9,479,031 of JAQNBH010000013.1, forward strand.
TTTGCAGGCAAGCATAAGTGCCTGTAATTTTCCTCTGAAAAGGGCTTCCCAAAACAGCAGTAACGGCCAGGAAGAGACTGTTCACGACAGCAGTTGGGATAATCATATCATTTTTTAAGTTTCTTTCATCTGGCTCGCTCACCCCTCAGGCCGGAAGTAACTATTCTAGAGCAGTCAACTTGGCATGTGTGTGTATTCTCCTCTCTCTCTCTCTCTGTGTGCGTGTCTGTGTGTGTGTGTCTGTGTGGTGTGTGCAAGTGTGTGTGTCTGTCTCTCTGTGTGTGTGTGTCAAAATGGTTTGGAGTAGCAATTCCTGATATTCTGATAAAAAAATAAATATATATATAGATAAGCTGCAACAGTCTTACAATCAGTTCAATTGAGGTGTAGGCAAACAAAAGCTACGCATTGCTATGTCGTTCTATGCCCACAACAAAACATACCAAAGAAATTCATCCTGGGGCGACTCTTTTCTCAAGAACAAATAGATTCAGAACAATTTCAGGTGAAACTTTCCTCTGAAGAAATGGTTCCAGAAACAGCCAGAAAGAGACGGTTAAACGGCAATTGGGATCGTATGCTATTTTTCTTCCAGTTTGCTTACTCATCTCCTCAAGCCAGAAGATACCATGATTATATTATATCAATAAAGCAGTCTACTGGACATGCAGGTAAAAAAAAAATCATGCTCAACAGTTCCCTATACATGTTCAGTAGATTACGCTATTGATATAAAATAGTACAATTTTCATGCATGCAAGTGTCTGTGAATGACTGTTTGTGTGTATAAATTAAAGAGTCTCAATTCTGATATCTACATAAACCAAGCTGAGGCAGAGTGGGAGGTACATGAAGAAGTAATGTTTATCCAGTCAATGAAGATGAACAGGTTGCCGTGTAGACCAAGTTAATGAGGGTTAGCTAGATATATGTGTGAACAGTTTTGTGTGTCTCTAGTTATGTGTCAGCTGAATGTCAGTCACCCATTGGTCAGTTGTTTGTCCTTTGTGGAATAAACCAGGTTATAACATAACTAGCTCAGTCAGAGAAGTTATAGTGTTCAACTTCTTAGCATCCTAAGCAGTGGGGGGGTTACAGCTAGCTCCATGTGAGCCTCGAATACTTTGCTGAGACAGTAGCTCAACAGGTAGTGCAACCCACACACATTAAAAGTTGATGTACGCATAATGACCCTTGGCCAGTAGTATATGCCTCTTCAATTGACTAGAAGGAAGTGTACTTAGATGATAAGCTTTGCTGGTTAGATGAGGAAAACGAAGCTTCCGACTATATAGAGCAATGGCCTCCTGATTTGGGCATCATTTCAGATGGTTACTCATGAGTGAAGCTGAAAACTTGGACAGAGATTCAGGATTGACAAGTACAGCAACAAACCACCAGATGGGCAGACAAATCTTTATTCCTGATGAAGGCTAGAGCATCACGTTAGACCAACAGCAGCCATTTTGTTTAGGGAATATATACCTGCACATGCATTTTTGATGTTCCCAACGATAGGAGCAAATAATACATTTCTGCTATATATATAGGAATGCAAGCAGTTTGCTAGCAAGGCTGCCTCGAGCCCTATTCCTCTATTAGAAAATTGCTGCAGTTGTTGAAATGGGCAAAATCTACAGAGGGCTGTGACATCGTAATAATAATAATAAAAAAATAAAAATAAAATAAAAACCCTCAAGGACTGATACTTAAAAGTACCCCAGAGCCGATGGTGGTCTTGGGTTTGGTCTCAGAGGTTGTTTAAAGGTTGCTCCTCTAGTTAGCTAACCTTTGCCAGCATTTTCAATTTCCCACCCATTTCTATATGTCTCCTGCTCTTTTTATTTACATTCTCAATTGACACGACTTTATCTGGTAATATATAATAACAATAAAACTGCAACTAACTACAATAATTAATACATCAACACAGAGCTATACATCTCCGAGTCGGCCACATCGAGGCAATTGTCTTGAAGACAAAAAATAAAACGGAAGGAAACATTACACAAGAAACAGCATTACACACTGACCTTGTTATATACACACATAAGTATAAGTTAAACTACTTGTAATATGTTCAGGAGTCAAGGATGTAAATGCGGGGCTCAGTCTACCGAGATCCCAATGATATAGAAAAAACGAGCCAGAAAAAAAAGAGGGTCCCCAAGCCCACGGAGGAGAGGATGACAGACAGCTGGCTGTGGCTTCTTACAGTGGCAGCATCGCCTTTTCGTTCTGCATCTTGAGCCTGCACACACACACACACACACAATTATAATCTAGAAAGGTACTTTTGTCGGTGAAAAGCAATTTGTATGGGATAACCAATTTAATTAAAGGAGATGAATTTGGTGCTCAATTTGAATATTGTTATGTTCTAATTCAAGGTAGGGGCAAGGTGAACAGTAGAACATTTCACATATCCGAGTTACAATGCTCCAAACACACAGGATGCATGCACACACACACACACACACACTTTATATAGAAAACAGACACAAACAATAACTCTCTGCCAACTGGTGCCCAGCAGAGCTAATGTTGTGTTCCCTGAAGTTCTGTAACTCTCTCCCTCAAGTTCTTAAGTAAACAACTTCAATGTAAATAAACATGCCATCAAATCATCTCGAGTGCCGAGACATAAGGCCTGTCCACACCAATGCCAACAATAGAAGTGAGTTGGAAGTGCATCCAATCCTGAACAAGAAAAAATCATGAGGTATATGCTAGCAGCTACAACATAAGTTAGTCTAGCTAGATTTAGCTGCACACTCTTGCTAATGCCCATACTTAAATCTGATACGCATTATGACACACTTCAGTGTTAACGCAGAATGCCCATTTAACCCTCTCACCGTCAGATTGTTGGGAGAGTTAAAAAAAAATCAAACCAGCTTCAGTTAAACATCTAAAGTCCCCAGCAGCCAAATATTATGGGTTAGCATTATTGATAAACAGAATGGTCAGGTTTTTTGACTACACACTGACTACAAAATATGAACATCATTATCTGCAATTTTCAAAAAATATTACACCATAAACTCTCAGTTGACAAAATAACATTAAAATCACCTTCTCAATAATCAACTTCAAATTTTATTCACTCGACGTTTCGACCAGAGCATCTAGTCGAAACGTCAAGTGAATAAAAATTGAAGTCGATTATTGAGAAGGTGATTTTAATATTACAAGATAGTTCTTTTTGCATGCATAAACTATGTATTGCTTACAAACATTCAGCAATCATCGCAATCATCGTTGTTTGATAAAATACAAATGTGAATATAAGTAGTTATGGGTATTGAAGACAAAGGAAACAATAAAAATGTCCACAACATAACATTATTATTATATGTATTGATGTATTCTATAGACCAGTCCCAGGGTTGTATACAGAAATTTTGCCAAGGGGGGCCGAACTTGAGATATGGAAAAATAAGGGGGGGCGGAGAGCCTGGATGGTGCGGAAAGGGGACGTGCACCCTGGGCTTCCGCGTGGAGTACGAAAGTGTTTTACCCACAGGTATTTTTGCAGTACTAACTGTATATATAGCTGCTACTTATGATGGCATGCACTTTTTCTAAAATCTTTAGTACAACATTCCATCTTAAATATTTGCTGAAGTTGCATGCTACGGCAATCAGCATATATAGATTAGATATAGTCACTTGTCACTCGTATAATGGAGGTGGGCTTTTGTGAAATCGAATTATGTTGCATTCCATGCATTTTCTTACAAAATCATGGACAACAGGTTTCATACACAATTTTTCTCTAGTTCTCTAGGGGGGGGGGGGGGTGGAAATGGTTGGTCACTTGGTGCCCTAATTTTTGTTAATATTTTCTTAACATGTTCATAAGTCGTAAAAGGGGGGGGTCTGGGGGGAAGATCCCCCCATATTTTTTTTTGCTTTTACAATGTCTGAGGATAGCTATTTTGACTGACTACCAATGGCATTATGCTATACCGAACTATGGCTAGACTGTATATATTTCTCATGATATTGTAGCTGCTTGGAAAAAGGAGAGCATGTGTCATGACACGATGACATCACACACCACCACGTGCTCTCCTTTGTAGGTTTGTCACTTCTTTTGTTTCTCCTTCTTTCCCACTCCCTCTCTCTCAGTATTTTTAACTCAGTCCATTATGTCATGGTCTTAAAGTCTCTATAAAAGAAACCTTACTAGCTGATTTCTCTTCATATTAATATGGATATTCGCTCATACTTTGCAAGTACTTCTCAAGCCTCTTCTCATGCTAATAGCAGCGATAGCGAAGATAGCAGAACAGATAGCTCTGAGCATGTCGAGGCATCTAGTCCTAGCCTTAGTCCTCCACCTTCAAAGAAAAGCAAGCAAAACAAACACCGCTCTTCTGTATCCACGAAGAGAAAATACTCTAAGAGCTGGGAGAAAGATTTCAGTTGGCTCTATTATGACGAGGATAGCGATGGTGCCTTTTGCAAGGTTTGCAAGCAATCTGGTCTGCAGCGTACTGGAGGAGTGTGGGTCACACAACCTTGCAGAAATTGGAAGAAAGCTGTTGAAAAAATGAAAGCTCATGCGAGAAGTGACTTCCATATCCATGCAACTCAAGCTCTTTTTGCAGCTAAAGGAGCAGCCAAAGGTGGAACAGTTGTACAGCAACTCCAGAATGTTTTAGCTAGCAAAAGAGCTCAGAACAGAGCTGCAGTGAAGTGCCTGATCCTACTCACTCATTTTCTTACGAAAGAACAAGTTGCACATTCGACAAAATTTGAGAAGCTGGTTGACGTGGTGGTTCGATGTGGCAGCCAACATTTGAAGCAATTCTTAGAAACTGCACCAAGAAATGCTGTGTACACATCAAGAGTGGCTGTGGTTGAATTCATCGAATCATTGGGGACATGGGTGGAGGAGTCGATTCTGAAGCGACTTCAAAAGGCACCTATGTACAGCCTCATGGCAGATGAGTGCACAGATGTCACCAACGTAGAAGAATTGTCTGTGTTTTGCCGCTGGGAGGAAGATGGTGTACCAGTAGAGTGCTTTCTGGAGCTTATTCCATTGAAGAAGGCTGATGCAGAGACCATCTATTCTAATCTCATCGATTGTTTAAAGAAGAAAGGTCTACAAGTCGGAAGAATAGTTGGATTGGGATTTGATGGAGCTGCAACTTTTTCTGGACGAAAGACCGGGGTTCAGGCACGTATCAAGAAACATACTCCTCACGCTCTGTTTATACACTGCCACTGTCACTTACTGCAGTTGGCTTGTGTGCAAGCTGCCAATAAAACTCCTGGAATTGCTCATGTTTACAGAACATTGACTACTCTTTGGAAGCATTTGCGCAATTCCCCCAAGCGAGCAGAGTGTCTGAAGGAGGTACAGCACGTTCTTGAACTTCCAGAAATGAAAGTGATCAAGCCATCTGACACACGCTGGCTGGCACATGAAAGGTGTGTCAAAGCTGTCAAAGCAAGTTATTCTGCAATTGTAATCACCATTGGGAACATCTACGAGACGTCCCACGAGCCAGAAGCTCTTGGAATCCATGGTGCCCTCTGCAAATTGTCTACGATTGCAGCTATATATTTGCTTGATTTCACTCTACCACAAGTAGCCAAGCTCAGCAAAGCACTTCAGGCAGAGCAGCTTGACCTCTCGTTGATATCATTCCTTGTTGATGCTACTGTTAAATCCTTGGATGATGCAGTTTTGCCTGGAGCGAACTGGGTGTTGGAGCTTCTTGAAAACGTTGAAGACTTGAAGTCATCTACAAAGGTGTCTATTGACGCTGATAAAATACTTTCGTTCCAGAATGTTGTTGGTTAGCCTTTTGTTGCTGATTTAAAGGCCAACATAACAAGCCGATTTTCTTCATCCAACGCTGTTGTATCAGCATTGTCTATATTCGATCCACGGAAAGTTCCAAAACCAGATTCAGTATCTTTTCCCACTTATGGAGACACGTCTGTTGAGAAACTGATTGCTCACTACGGAGAAGATAGAGATGCAGAAACATTGGATGGAGAAGAAACAGTGAAGACAGCCATGATTTCCACTGAAATACTTACAGAGTGGAAAACATTCCGCCAGCTGTTAGTCAAGCAACCACGGGATACTACTGCATCACAGCTGAAAGAACTTGTTTCAAACGACATGCTCAAGGCCATGTTTCCCAATTTGCACAAGATTGCCTCCATCTGCTTATCGATTCCAGTTTCTACTGCTTCTGCGGAGAGAAGCTTCTCACAGATGAAGATGATCAAGACTCGTTTGCGTAATTCTCTAAGTGACTGCAGCCTTTCTCACCTTATGAGGATTGCTATAGAGGCACCAGAAGTACTCTCTGAGAGCGACCTTGAAGAGATTGTGGACGTATGGCAGAGAAAACCAAGAAGAACCTCAGTTTGACATTCCTATCATTTGAACCTGATATCATAAGCTTATTACACCTTTCTTGTATTACACCTTTCTTGACATTATTAAAAAAAAAATCTCTAATTTCAAGGGGGGGGGGCGAGAATGATACAAGGGGGGGCGAATGCCCCCCCCCCCCGCCCCCCCCTAAATACACCCCTGAGTCCTATATAACTCTATATACAACTATATAACTCTATATACAACACATAAATATGATCAACCTTGCTACATCTGAAATTGTTTATAATGCTGAATCTATTTTCATATATAATTGAGTTGTGAGAGGAGATGGAGAACGAGGGAACAAAAGAGAAGCTAGACCTCTAGTACCATCATCCAGTCTATAAACATAAAGTACAATTTCAACTAAAAAAAGTCCCTGGGAAGCTAGCTACACATTACCCGCATTTTACCCGGGAAGGGGAAATACAGCTACTGCCTTTGGACAACGAACAAGCTAATACTACATCTAGATTCACAATCCTGAGAAGCCTTCTTATCCATGCTTTCCTCGTCAGAGACAAAGTCAGCACTTTCCACTGAAGTGCTACGGTCATCCATCCCCATTCCATGTTTCGACTGTTGTAACCATCTTATCCAAGGCTCCACGTCCGCAAGTAGGCTCACGCCTAGTAAGGAAGTTTGCCACAATCTTCTCTCTCGCTAGATTCATCTTCACATGAGCCAAGAGTACCGCCTGTCACAAGAAAAATGACTTCTGCTAGACTTAGTGGCCTAGCCATTTTGGGGGGTCGTCAAAACTGCAAATGGTCCACGTTTCAACACTTTTAAACCTTGTTTGCCGATAGTGATGCACTTGAAACTATGTGAATGAATTGAGATGGAAATGAACTCTTTTATGATGCACATCAAGTATACATTGTGGACATGTCTATATAGTGTTTGAGGTATCTAATATATATATGCTCACACCACACCAGTGGTCATCTTGTGTGTAGACACCCGGGTAAAAAAACATTTGCCCACATGCTAAGCACAAAGAATCACTCCTCCACATATGCCAATATGCCCTTCATCCCACTACATAGCTCACTGAGAACCTCCGAGTTGGACGAGTCGCTCTAGCATCGAATAGCCCTGAACAGAACAGCCAAACTACCGTAAACTCTGGTTGTTAAGCCTCTTCATCTTTAGCGCACATAATTGCCCATTTTGTTGTCGTTATAAACAGTCCTTGCTAGTTGTTGGGTGTCTTTATGGTATTTGGCTGTGAAGCGCCAATCTCACCCTCATTGAAATAAGTATGGATTATGTACATGCATATTAGCTGCATCGCCAAGGCAACACAACATTGAGGCAAGTATTTTCCTATACAAGCAGTTCGATTATTAGTTTCACTTGTCTATAGCTGTCCGTAGCCTTTGACGAGCTTTTCGCTGCTTATTTGTAGGGGACTTCTCCCACCCACCCATCCACCCACCCGTCTTCTGCTAGTGCAGGTAACTCCTCTATGGCCTATGAAGTTCCAAAGCACTACAAAATAGGAACATCATTATCTGCAATTTTCAAAAAATATTACAACATAAACTCTCAACACACCCAACAATTATACTCTTGGCTCATGGAGTATGACAATAGCGAGCCCATCACAAGAGTTATTCTCATCTTCGATAAATGTCCTCCATTAAAAAACAAACAAAAAAAACATGGAAAAATATTTGCTTAACTTTTCTGTGAGTGTGCGTAATAGTATTTAGTAAGTGCTATTCTTATGCGCTCTTTTCCTTGCAGGCTGGTTAGAAGTGGTGTTTCTAAACCACCAGAGTTTATAATACCAAACAAATGTGAGAAAGAGATGAGAAGTTAACGCAAACCAGCGGGTGCAAAGGCCGAGAGAAAGACAACTGCATCATATAGATTTGCAAAGAAAAGGAAATAAGAGGGCAGGAAACTATCAAACAGAGACAAGGCAAGGTGAAGGTCCTCAGAAGTGAATAACACAAATACATTAACAGCAATCATGCAAGGAGAGTAGGAAATACAGTAGGAAGTCAGTTATCCGAACGTCAGTTATCCGCACACGTCGGTCAACCGAACGCTAAATGAAGCCACACCTACCACCCATTTAATTTTTTTATTAACCTTCCTTCAATAGTGTGCACTCGTGCTCATGCGCATAAACGTAGGCTGCTAGCTGTTTCAATTCTCAGTGTAGCAGGTAGCATGGCTTCAGCTAGTCAAAAGAGGAAAAGAGTTGTCCTTACCATTGAAAACAAGCTTACTATCTGTGAACTTGTCGAGAAAGGAAGAAGTTTAGCCAGTGTAGGAATCCAATACAATATTGGAAAGTCCACAGTCCATGATATTGTAAAGAAGAAAGAAAAGCTGCTGGACTTCCAAATACAAATTCAGGATGGTGACTGCATAAAAAAGAGGAAGATTGTGAGGAGAGCAGACTATGAGGAGCTGGATAAAGCTGTCTTTCTATGGTTTGTCCAGCAGAGGTGCAAAGGTAAGCTTGTTTGAGACTAAACTACTGTTCATAGCTAAAAATGCTCTGTTGTTTTTTGGGATGATTGTTGTTCTTTATTCTTTATTTGTAGGAACTCCTGTTAGTGGTCCACTTTTGATGGCCAAGGCGCTTCAGCTCTTTCCTATGGTTTATCCAGGTGAGGGAGATTCAGGGAACACATTCAAGGCTGGGACTGGTTGGCTAAAGCGGTTTAAGGGTAGGCATGGTGTGCGTGGCTTGTCTATACAAGGAGAGTCACTTTCAGCACATACAGAGTCGGTTGAAGTCTTCAAGGATCGTTTACTTAGCACAATGGAAGAGAAAGGCTTGACATTGACACAGGTGTTCAACTGTGATGAGACTGGGCTGTACTGGAAGCTCATGCCAGACAAAAATCTTGTGTCAGCCAGGGAGAAGGAGGCTAAGGGGTTCAAGAAGCCCAAAGATCGAGTGACTTTGATGGCATGTGCCAATGCTAATGGCACTATAAAACTCCCCTTAGTATTTATACACAAATCCCTTAACCCACGCTGCTTCAAATACGTGAACAAGAGGGACCTTCCTGTAGTGTATTATGCGCAGAAGAATTCCTGGATGGACTCTGCCACCTTCACCAAATGGTTTCATGACCACTTTGTGCCACAATGTCGAAGACAACTAGAGGAACTTAGCCTAGTCCTAGACAATGCCCCATCCCACCCTGATGTAAACAGCATCTGTTCAGAAGATGGTCAGATATCATGTTTGTACCTGCCACCCAACACAACATCCCTCATACAGCCCATGGATCAGGGTGTGCTACAGACATTGAAACGTCTGTACAAACGAGATCTGTTGCTACGCATGTTGGATGAAGAGAGTGTGGGACAGATGGATATTGCTCAATTTTCAAAAACATTGAACATTAAGGATGCAGTTTTGTTATCTGCTAAGTGTTGGGATGAAGTTGACCCTGGTACAATAGCTAAAAGCTGGAAAAAGCTGTTGATGCCCAAATCATTTCGGGAGGAAGAGGAGGTGGAAACACCAGAAATTGACACTCTTCTCAATAACTTGGCCATTCCACCAGAAAGAGAGAATCGGTTGGCTTTTGGCTGACGACAACGATGCAGGCTACCATGAACTGACAGAAGAGGAGATTGTGGCACTTGCTACAGAAGGTGACAAAAGTGATAGAGAAGAGGAAGAGGAAGAGGAGTCTTCCAGCTGTGTCCCATTCCCAAGCTTGCACTGCACTAGAGACAGTTCTAGCATATGTCCAGGAGCAGCCTGGAATCCCACTGAGCACAACTGTAGTGCTAATTAATCTCCTAATTGAAACTGCAAAAAAAGATTTGTAAATAAGAAACAAACAAAAGTTACAGATTACTTTACTCAAGCTGCAGACTAGATATTCTAAATGTTAGATTACATACAATATGCATCCACTTTTATTGATTATGTGTAGTAAAATGTCATAATATCCCGTATCGCTAAATTTATTTTGTGTGACCAGTTATCCAAACATTTCAGTTATCCAAACACCCTCGGTCCCAAGGTGTTCGGATAACTGACTTCCTACTGTACCTGAGCAGTGTCAACATCATCGATACTCGCCGAGCACATCAGGAGAGTGCATACAAGCCAATACAGTCCTTCCCCCCCCCCCCCCCATCCCCACCCAGCAGCACCAACAACACCGAGAGAGAGAGAGAGAGAGGAAAACACAAAGTAGACTTAAAAGAGTGCAATAAAGCTGAGCAGGCACACTTGAATAAGCAAGACCAGCCGAGATGGCATATCTACAGCTACTGCCGAGACATTATTCTTTTTAACAAGTGCCTATAGGCAAGTATTTTCCTGTACAAGCAGTTCTATCATTAGCTTCATTTGCCTATAGTTGTCCATAACCTTTGACGAGCTTTTCACTGCTTATTTGTAGGGAACTTTTGCCCCCTCCCACCCACCCACCCATCTTCAAGTGGTGCAGGTAACCCCCAACATATCTCATCTACACGAAACAGAAACAACAACAACAAACAATAAGTGAACCGTATGCACTAAACACCGGATTAATATTTTTTGTACAAGCCAAATAGACGGATGTGGTTACAAAGCTTACTTCTGGTGTGATTGACAAGTGGGGAGAAGGGGAGTAGATAAAAAGGCTGACAATCCCGACGGACATCACGAACAGTCTCTCTGTAACCTTCACTGTTGTTTCTGGAAGCCCTTCTTCAGAGGAAGGCTGCCTAGGCAACAATGCTTACCTTTGAGAAAAGAGTCGCTCATGGACGCATTTCTTTGCGGAAGTTTGTTACCAACGAAGAAGGAGCAGCAGCATCACCAGGGGTGTATTTAGGGGGGGCGGGGGGGGGGGCATATTGCCCCCCCCTTGTATCATTCTCGCCCCCCCCCTTGAAATTAGAGATATTTTTTTAAATAATGTCAAGAAAGGTGTAATACAAGAAAGGTGTAATAAGCTTATGATATCAGGTTCAAATGATAGGAATGTCAAACTGAGGTTCTTCTTGGTTTTCTCTGCCATACGTCCACAATCTCTTCAAGGTCGCTCTCAGAGAGTACTTCTGGTGCCTCTATAGCAATCCTCATAAGGTGAGAAAGGCTGCAGTCACTTAGAGAATTACGCAAACGAGTCTTGATCATCTTCATCTGTGAGAAGCTTCTCTCCACAGAAGCAGTAGAAACTGGAATCGATAAGCAGATGGAGGCAATCTTGTGCAAATTGGGAAACATGGCCTTGAGCATGTCGTTTGAAACAAGTTCTTTCAGCTGTGATGCAGTAGTATCCCGTGGTTGCTTGACTAACAGCTGGCGGAATGTTTTCCACTCTGTAAGTATTTCAGTGGAAATCATGGCTGTCTTCACTGTTTCTTCTCCATCCAATGTTTCTGCATCTCTATCTTCTCCGTAGTGAGCAATCAGTTTCTCAACAGACGTGTCTCCATAAGTGGGAAAAGATACTGAATCTGGTTTTGGAACTTTCCGTGGATCGAATATAGACAATGCTGATACAACAGCGTTGGATGAAGAAAATCGGCTTGTTATGTTGGCCTTTAAATCAGCAACAAAAGGCTTACCAACAACATTCTGGAACGAAAGTATTTTATCAGCGTCAATAGACACCTTTGTAGATGACTTCAAGTCTTCAACGTTTTCAAGAAGCTCCAACACCCAGTTCGCTCCATGCAAAACTGCATCATCCAAGGATTTAACAGTAGCATCAACAAGGAATGATATCAACGAGAGGTCAAGCTGCTCTGCCTGAAGTGCTTTGCTGAGCTTGGCTACTTGTGGTAGAGTGAAATCAAGCAAATATATAGCTGCAATCGTAGACAATTTGCAGAGGGCACCATGGATTCCAAGAGCTTCTGGCTCGTGGGACGTCTCGTAGATGTTCCCAATGGTGATTACAATTGCAGAATAACTTGCTTTGACAGCTTTGACACACCTTTCATGTGCCAGCCAGCGTGTGTCAGATGGCTTGATCACTTTCATTTCTGGAAGTTCAAGAACGTGCTGTACCTCCTTCAGACACTCTGCTCGCTTGGGGGAATTGCGAAAATGCTTCCAAAGAGTAGTCAATGTTCTGTAAACATGAGCAATTCCAGGAGTTTTATTGGCAGCTTGCACACAAGCCAACTGCAGTAAGTGACAGTGGCAGTGTATAAACAGAGCGTGAGGAGTATGTTTCTTGATACGTGCCTGAACCCCGGTCTTTCGTCCAGAAAAAGTTGCAGCTCCATCAAATCCCAATCCAACTATTCTTCCGACTTGTAGACCTTTCTTCTTTAAACAATCGATGAGATTAGAATAGATGGTCTCTGCATCAGCCTTCTTCAATGGAATAAGCTCCAGAAAGCACTCTACTGGTACACCATCTTCCTCCCAGCGGCAAAACACAGACAATTCTTCTACGTTGGTGACATCTGTGCACTCATCTGCCATGAGGCTGTACATAGGTGCCTTTTGAAGTCGCTTCAGAATCGACTCCTCCACCCATGTCCCCAATGATTCGATGAATTCAACCACAGCCACTCTTGATGTGTACACAGCATTTCTTGGTGCAGTTTCTAAGAATTGCTTCAAATGTTGGCTGCCACATCGAACCACCACGTCAACCAGCTTCTCAAATTTTGTCGAATGTGCAACTTGTTCTTTCGTAAGAAAATGAGTGAGTAGGATCAGGCACTTCACTGCAGCTCTGTTCTGAGCTCTTTTGCGAGCTAAAACATTCTGGAGTTGCTGTACAACTGTTCCACCTTTGGCTGCTCCTTTAGCTGCAAAAAGAGCTTGAGTTGCATGGATATGGAAGTCACTTCTCGCATGAGCTTTCATTTTTTCAACAGCTTTCTTCCAATTTCTGCAAGGTTGTGTGACCCACACTCCTCCAGTACGCTGCAGACCAGATTGCTTGCAAACCTTGCAAAAGGCACCATCGCTATCCTCGTCATAATAGAGCCAACTGAAATCTTTCTCCCAGCTCTTAGAGTATTTTCTCTTCGTGGATACAGAAGAGCGGTGTTTGTTTTGCTTGCTTTTCTTTGAAGGTGGAGGACTAAGGCTAGGACTAGATGCCTCGACATGCTCAGAGCTATCTGTTCTGCTATCTTCGCTATCGCTGCTATTAGCATGAGAAGAGGCTTGAGAAGTACTTGCAAAGTATGAGCGAATATCCATATTAATATGAAGAGAAATCAGCTAGTAAGGTTTCTTTTATAGAGACTTTAAGACCATGACATAATGGACTGAGTTAAAAATACTGAGAGAGAGTGGGAAAGAAGGAGGGAACTGAAGAAGTGACAAACCTACAAAGGAGAACACGTGGTGGTGTGTGATGACTTTAAGACCATGACATAATGGACTGAGTTAAAAATACTGAGAGAGAGTGGGAAAGAAGGAGGGAACTGAAGAAGTGACAAACCTACAAAGGAGAACACGTGGTGGCGTGTGATGACATCATGTCTAAGATTAGACTTGAAGACCATGACATAATGGACTGAGTTAAAAATACTGAGAGAGAGGGAGTGGGAAAGAAGGAGAAACAAAAGAAGTGACAAACCTACAAAGGAGAGCACGTGGTGGTGTGTGATGTCATCGTGTCATGACACATGCTCTCCTTTTTCCAAGCAGCTACAATATCATGAGAAATATATACAGTCTAGCCATAGTTCGGTATAGCATAATGCCATTGGTAGTCAGTCAAAATAGCTATCCTCAGACATTGTAAAAGCAAAAAAATATATGGGGGGATCTTCCCCCCAGACCCCCCTTTTACGACTTATGAACATGTTAAGAAAATATTAACAAAAATTAGGGCACCAAGTGACCAACCATTTCCACCCCCCCCCCCCCCCCCCCTAGAGAACTAGAGAAAAATTGTGTATGAAACCTGTTGTCCATGATTTTGTAAGAAAATGCATGGAATGCAACATAATTCGATTTCACAAAAGCCCACCTCCATTATACGAGTGACAAGTGACTATATCTAATCTATATATGCTGATTGCCGTAGCATGCAACTTCAGCAAATATTTAAGATGGAATGTTGTACTAAAGATTTTAGAAAAAGTGCATGCCATCATAAGTAGCAGCTATATATACAGTTAGTACTGCAAAAATACCTGTGGGTAAAACACTTTCGTACTCCACGCGGAAGCCCAGGGTGCACGTCCCCTTTCCGCACCATCCAGGCTCTCCGCCCCCCCTTATTTTTCCATATCTCAAGTTCGCCCCCCCTTGGCAAAATTTCTGTATACAACCCTGATCACATAATTGAGCTGACTCTTGCTCCAAACTAACCCATATGAACAATTTGAAAAGTTTTATTTTCAGGGTAAATATATCATATATAAAACAAAAAAAGTTATATCTATGTATAAATAAATATTACAATAACCTTCTCAATAATCAACTTGAAATTGTATTCTCTCGACATTTCGACTAGATGCTCTAATCCTGATGAAGGCTAGAGCATCTAGTCGAAACGACGAGAGAATACAATTTCAAGTGGATTATTGATAAGGTTATTGTAATGTTATTATGTCAACTGAGAGTTCATTGGGAGTGTATATATATATATAAACAACACACATAAAGTTGGTTGTCAATTGGTTAAGTGTTCCTTGTTGGTTTCTCTTCAAATCAATGAGAAATCACATGGACCATAACCATCATAACTTTGAAATGGAGCATCCAATAGCTCTAAAACTTTAGATTTGGCTAGTAGATATGTACAGCAACAGTTTGAACTGATAAAAAATAAATAAAAAAATCCAAAAATTTTCAGGTGTAGTCCCCCCTTATTAATTTATTAAAGGCTAATCATGTTTTCCTAACATATATTTGGCCAAACATGCTGGGGACGCTGGGTGCAGCCATGCCTTGGCTAGTATAAATACATGCACATGCATTTCCTCTTCTTCTATTTCAATCTCAAAGTCAACATGGCTTCTTATTCAAGGGTTTCTTGTCCAAGACAAATGTCTATCATATAGTTCTTCTTGCATTCCAGTACTCAAATCACAAGAGGCTTACATGATACCCCACAAAACCTGAAGTGAGTCATAGAACATTACCACCACCTTATATCCCCTCCACTAGATGGCTCAAGGCGACTGTCGATACACATGTTAGCCAATTTCACAAGCATATCAACTGAATACATTTTACAAAATCTGGGCCAGATGATTGTGTGGTTTCCTGAAAACAAGCACTCCACACAAGGTTACTTAGATGGGTGTCGTTGGGATCCCCCTCATGCCAAGGGGCAGTTAATACAGGCATTGAACTGTTGCCTTTCTGGGTCACACGATGATGCCGGACATGGTTCCTGCAGTGGACTATAATGACACATGACATACTTGCAGGGACGAGGTCACCTGATGTCCTTGCAGTAGACTTTCATGTCACATGATATCCCTGCAGTGGACTATAATGTCACATGGAATCCCTGCAGTGGACCATAATGTCCCTGCAATGGACTATAATGTCATGTCCCTGCAGTGGACTATAATGTCACATGACATCCCTGCAGTGGACTATGTCACATGACGCCCCCTGCAGTGGACTATGTCACATGACGTCCCTGCAGTGGACTATAATATCACATGATGTCCCTGCAGTGGACTATAATATCACATGATGTCCCTGCAGTGGATTATAATATCACATGATGTCCCTGCAGTGGATTATGTCACATGACGTCCCTGCAGTGGACTATGTCACATGACATCCCTGCAGTGGACTATAATGTCACCCTCTCATGTCATGTGATTCATGCAGTTCTTAAAGGTCGTATATAATTAATCCTCACAGCTTCACCGGGTTTCCATTGTTTAACTTTAAATAACTTTAAATAGGGCGCAGGGACAATGTTTGGGTGGCAAAAATTATTTCTAATTTCCATATGTAGTACTAATAATGTCTGTATTATTTGCTTTTATGAGACCATGCTTACCTACATTAGGACACGAAGAAGTCTGAACTAAAATCTATCTACTGGCAAGGGGGGGGGGGGGGGGGGGGGGGTGGGGGGGGGGGGGGGGGGGGGGGGGGGGGGGGGGGGGGGGGGGACTAGAGAGAGGAGGGATTGAGTGACATGGAGAAAGGGGAGAAAGAGAGACATTCTAGATGTCCTTCCACCCCCCCCCCCCCCCCCCCCTCCCACGGCTCAAACCTTTCTTGACCCAACCCACCCAACTCATAACTCCTCCCCTCCAAACAATGATGGTGGCTCCTCCAATTCCTCAATCCAATTTCAGGTGAGCAACCATGACTTCCCCCCACCCACCATATACGTCCAGTGATGTCGTCCACAACCCCGGGATCAACTAGGGACGTCCAAAGTTAGCTAACCACTTAATACTGGCTAGGGCTAAGTACTTGCCCATCTAGGGCTAGAGCTAGGGCTAGTAATTGCCCACTGGCTAGGGCTAGAGCTAGGGCTAGTAATTGCCCACTGGCTAGGGCTAAGCTAGGGCTAGTACTTGCCCTAGAGCTAGGGCTAGTAATTGCCCACTGGCTAGGGCTAGGCTAGGGCTAGTACCTGCCCATCTAGGGCCAGAGCTAGGGCTAGTAATTGCCCACTGGCTAGGGCTAGGCTAGGGCTAGGCTAGGGCTAGGCTAGGGCTAGTACTTGCTGCCCACTGGCTAGGGCTAGAGCTAGGGCTAGTACTTGCCCATCAAGGGCTAGAGCTAGAGCTAGTACTTGCCCACTGGCTAGGGCTAGGCTAGGGCTAGGCTAGGGCTAGGCTAGGGCTAAGCTAGGGCTAGTACCTGCCCATCTAGGGCTAGAGCTAGGGCTAGTAATTGCCCACTGGCTAGGGCTAGGCTAGGGCTAGGCTAGGGATAAGCTAGGGCTAGTACCTGCCCATCTAGGGCTAGAGCTAGAGCTAGTACCTGCCCACAGGCTAGGGCTAAGCTAGGGCTAGTAATTTCCCACTGGCTAGGGCTAGGCTAGGGCTAGTACTTGCCCACTGGCTAGGGCTAAGCTAGGGCTAGTACTTGTCCACCTAATACTGGTACCATTCTATTTGGCAATCGGAAGGTTTCCTGCTCTGCATCTTCCTAGACGTACAGGGGGGAAAAAAATGGTTACTTGTAGCTACTACTAACTTTCTTATCTCATCTTAGGAAGCTGTGTGGAGATGTTCTGACTAACGTTCAGGCGTCTTGACCAATGGGAGAGAAGCTGTGTGGAGATTGTACTGACTAAAGTTTGGTCATCTTAACCAATGGGAGGTTCCACACTGTTGACATATTCAGGTCTTTTGCAATGGCTTACCAGCCATAGGCTTCTAAATGTGGTATCACTCCACTCTTTAGCTCTAGTTCTGTAAGATTCATATCTACATACATGTACCAGATGCCAGCCCTGAATCCCCCCCCCCCCCACAAGTGTTTATTTACAAAGATTGAATAAACAATCATATAAATAAATTATTTTAAATAATTAAATAAACAAACAAAAACAAGTAAAGCAGGATCTCCCTAGCAACCATCTGTCATGACACGACCTAACGTACGTTCAAAGCCAAGAAAATGGCGGGGACGGTGCAGGCCAGACTGACGCAGGAACAGCACATGAGGACGATCCCTGTGGCAATGGCGGCATACACAAGACCGTGATCCCCAGTGCCGTAGCGACGAGAAGGCTGTATCACTGTCGCCTGAGGCTGTTGCTGAATCACCACTACTTGAGTCTGCGGTGGCGAAGAAAGAACAACAACAACAATAAAAATAGTGTAAAAATAAATAGCCACAAAAATGTTTATACACTGACCAGATGATAGAAATTAATGTTGATAGATAATTTATGGTGGGTGTCATTCTGTGATGCCCAAGAAATTTCAACCTAGCCTGCTCCAACTCTGTGGCGCTAATCAAGTGCATGTTCTGATGTTTACTACATTTCCTGATTCCCTCTGGTATGCATGAGAATGCTTGTGACAAGATAATCTTTCAAAGAAGCCCAATATATTGTCATCACATAATAAAGAGACTACCATCAGAAGAACTACACATGCAATTGCTAACATACTGATTCTAGCCAATTTAAGCCTAGCCAGTTCTAGCCAGTTTAACCATCTCACTGTCAGCATTGTGGAGAATTATTTAAAATTTAACACAGCCACATTAAAAAATTAATATCAAATCAGATATTTAGCTGAACCATTTACTATTTGGTCATGTGATAGCATGATTGTTTTAGAAGTTGTGGTCAAAATGTGCGACCACAAACTGACCACATAATATGAATATAATTATGCAAACAATGGTCATGAATAGGAGTGCCAAACTTCTCCATAGTTTATGTTATGGACTCGATATATAGCTCATAAGATAGCTCTATCAATATCCTTTCTTTTGCTTCTAAGAACCTAGGAATATACATTACTATACAAAAGTTATGCCAACCCATAATTAGGTCTTCATAAATCGACCACAAAAATGTCCTATTTATCAACAAGAACTTTGTCAATACAACATTCAGTAAACATTTGATATAATTGTTTGACAAAATGTAATCGAAAGAAATTTTGGGTGGAGTTTGAGGTGAAATCAGTGTCCGTGGCAAAAGTCAACCAAGTTGTCGAAAGCATGGAAACAATTCCGATCCTCCATAATGCAAAGGTGAACATTGCAGTATTTGCATTGCACATGACTATCTCCGAGGTAGGAATGGATGCCTTCACATTCTTCGTCACTTGATTCATCACCAGAAATGTCGCAAGCTGCCCTAGTCATTTCAGCTATTGACAGTCTCTTCTCTATCGTTGATATCGTCCGACTGAAAATCGTTCGTGTTTTAAATATAATTTCATTAACTTTCATCCGTCCAACCGCCGTATTTTTTTGGTGTAAATAGAGTTTGAATTCAGCTATCTTTTGATATAAAAATTATTGCCTATTGACAAATGCTTATATTTTATTTTATATTTCAAAGCCGTGGCGCCGTATGGCGCCATTGACAGTGAGAGGGTTAAGTTCTAGCCAGTTCTAGCCAGTTCAAGTTCTAGTCAGTTCAAGTTCTAGCCAGTTCTAGCCAGTTCAAGTTCTAGCGAGTTCCAGCCAGTTCAAGTTCTAGCCAGTTCTAGCCAGTTCAAGTTCTAGCCAGTTCTAGCCAGTTCAAGTTCTAGCCAGTTCAAGTTCTAGCCAGTTCTAGCCAGTTCAAGTTCTAGCGAGTTCTAGCCAGTTCAAGTTCTAGCCAGTTCTAGCCAGTTCAAGTTCTAGCCAGTTCTAGCCAGTTCAAGTTCTAGCCAGTTCAAGTTCTAGCTCGTGCTCAGGACCGGCGACCACATAAAAGACAAACAGTACGTATACATAAGAAACGGCATGCTCCTCAAGTTCCATGTTTACACATGACAAGCACACCCACCCAACCATAAACACACTCACACAAAACAAGCACACATGTGCATATCACACACATGACAGGCACACCCACCCAATCATAAACACACCCACACAAAACAAGCACACATGTGTATATCCCATACGTGAGAGAGCACACCCACCCAACCATAAACACACCCACACAAAACATGCACACATGTGCATATCCTAAGTGTTATGTTGATACATGCACCTACAAAGCTACAGTAGAAGGCCACTTATCTGAACTTCACTTATCCAAACACGCCCGGTCACCAAAAACTATAAGAAGCTCTGCATGCAGCCATGCCATTGGAATGATGGCTACGTTTAGTAGTGCATTCTTCTTTTTTTGCTGGAAAAATTCCTTTTCATAATGCGCAGAACGAATATATACCATTCTCCTTTTAAAACCATTCTCCTTTTAAACATGGAACCTCATCCAGCCATTTGTTGCGATTCTTCTATCTCCATGTCGAAGCAGAGAGCATGGCAATATTACTCAAAAGAGAAAAAGGAGTTGTCGTTAGTATCGATGAAGTTCAAGATCTGTGATATTATGAGGAATGGGAGGTTAGCTCGAGTAGCGGTGCAACGCAATGTTGGAAAGTGGACCATCTATGAGGAACAAGAACATGCCGAAGGCCTTCCACACTGAAGTCCATTATCTGAAGACCCTCATGTCCTCGACGTGTTGGGATGCCTCCTGCCGTATTTAGATGCCCCTCAAGTGAAACATTAGGAGAGCAATTCTTGTGAGGGGGACCCAATTCTCCCTCATTAATCATTAGGTCCATTCTGGTTGAAGCGATATTAGCAAGAGCAGCAAATAACTAGTTCATATAATAGCTCAACAGAAACCCGATACATCACAGCCCTCGGAGAACAAACTAACAAACAAACCATGTGAAGGTAATGAGAGTCGAACATGCTCGTCACAAGGAATGCAGTGTCCAGCATGGCTGGGTATCCCGTGATCATCCATGGATACCCAATGTTCTTTCCCACCTCGTGCAGGCTAGGACTAGATGGGGCTGAACTTTGGACATCTTGGATGATCCCAGGATTCTCCATGCACTCCATTCCTTCTGGTTCTCTTGTACTCAGAAGGAAAAATTCACAAACTCAATAGTATCATGTCCAGGGACGTGTGTGTGTGTGTGTGTGTGTGTGTGTGTGTGTGTGTGTGTGACAGTGTTGTGTGTAGCAGTAATCCCCCACACCCCGACTTCCTTTATGCAATTACAAAATACATTGCAAGACTTCCCCCCTCCAAATCAGATGGGTGGGCACTTGCTAGGAATAGTGGCACTTGTCACGAAATTTGCTGTCTTTATTCCAAGTGTGCAACACCTGCATCATTCACATTTGTGTGATTAGTTCCAATGAAGTTAGTAAGTTACTGCAGCTCCAGCTGCCGTAAATGTGCAGCTGCTGCCCCTGCTTTAGCTGTTGTTGTTCTAGACACTTGGGTTCTCTAAACTTCAGATTCATCAAAGTTTACAAATGGATCGTCATCGATATCTTTCTCGTCAACTTTGTGGTCAACTTCAACAAAATCCATACAATGAGTGCCTGCTACACATGAGGGAGCTCACATGTAGTACACACTTCACAGTTCTGAGCAATGTGTTATTGCTGTTAACCCTCCTACTGCTGTTAACCCTCCTACTGCTGTTAACCCTCCTATTGCTGTTAACCCTCCTATTGCTGTTAACCCTCCTATTGCTGTTAACCCTCCTATTGTTGTTAACCCTCCTATTGCTGTTAACCCTCCTATTGTTGTTAACCCTCCTATTGTTGTTAACCCTCCTATTGTAGTTAACCCTTCTATTGCTGTTAACCTTCCTATTGCTGTTAACCCTCCTATTGTTGTTAACCCTCCTATTGTTGCCAACCCTCCTATTGTTAACCCTCCTATTGTTGTTAACCCTCCTATTGTTGTTAACCCTCCTATTGTTGTTAACCCTCCTATTGCTGTTAACCCTCCTATTGCCAATGGCATATATAATGCCCTGCCGAAAACACCTACTCACATGCCAACAGTGAATATATACACCGCTTAAAAGCACTGAAGTTTTTGTCTATGGACTTCCTTCTTTAGGCCAAGCATAGACCAGCCCATCAGCTATAGCTACAGCTGTAGTTTGTAGCTATAGCTTTCCCACGGCACTCGAGCACTAGATGGTTATATGACTAAGTTGTGTAGCTTCCACAAGCTGTGGCTTATAGGATAACCTTCTCACTGGCACTCCAGCATTGTATTGAAAGAGAACTATATATATATACAAGGTATGTAGCCAGCCAAAGTTCTTGTGTTTTAGACGGTTTGTTTGTTGTTGTCATAGCTAGTTACTATAGACATCTGTCTGCAGACCTAAGGCTATTAAAAGGGCATGTAACTATCTAGCTTTAGTTACTCGAAAGCAACTATATGCAGAGATAAAGAGCTCAATAAGTCATTAGATATAGAAGCCAGCTGGTTACAACTAAAGGCTATAGCTAGCATAATAAACATAAGCTCTTCTCAAACATTCCTCCTTGAGTGGATTATATAACATATATTTAAATTTTGAAAACTGTGTGGTAGCAGGGATTAATTTTCATTACCGCTTTGCATTAGCATTAGGGAGGGGGGGAGGGGTTTTTCCATTAATTTTGTTGTTGTTGTAACTATCATAACCTTTTGTTATATATTATTTTCAATATGGTAACTCCTTTCAAGAGTTTTCCAACATCTAATTTATGAAGGCTAGTAAGTGTTTCACATGGAAGATTCACTCTCTTTAAATACTGTATGCTGATCACCTGTAAAAATCCTCTAAATCCTTTAACCACTTTCACAGGTTGTGCGAGGGACTATAAAACCATTATGAGCAAGAGGTCTTTTATCATTTCTTTGTATGCACCAGTGAAAAGCTATCAACAATGCTTGCCATTGATTCTTGTCAAAGTAAAAATAAAATAACCCCTTCTGTGGTATTCGGAGAAAATAAAGTGGAAAAAAAAATCCTGTTCATAATGTGCTTTATGAAAAGTGGTTACAGGCATTTTGTTTAAGAGCATTTTAAAGGTGATGTGAGTGTATGAATCTTCACTGTAAAGACTTAACCATTACTAGCCTTCATCGAGTAGATCATAGGAAAGCTCTTGGGGGAAAAAAGCTAACTTTTTTGATAGGAATGAACTGAATAACATAAACAAATATCAGGTCCTCAAAAAAAAAAAAAAAAAAAAAAAAAAAATTAACTAAAGAAGAGAAGAGTAACCCCACCCCCTTAAGAGGGTTAAAAAGCACTTATGGAATTAGGAACTGCTCTAAAAGCTTCTTGGGCGTCACATGACATAGGAAGTCCTCGAGCTACGACGTTCCGAGTTACGACATTTCGAAGTTACGATGCATAGTGTCAGTAAAATCACGTCCGAGTTACATACAAAGTCTGGCAGTTATGACATGACTATGCACAATACTCAAGTTGGCATAGCGCGATAGAAAACGGGAGTCATACGGCATATGTCGACCCATGCCGATTCCCGCAGTGCAACTTGAGCCTTCAGTCGGAGCGCTACGTCGCTTGTGATCTCCTGTGTTTGGATTCTTGCCTTTATTTGCCTACCCCTTAAATTATGGTTCCCAAGCGTAAAAGTGGTATAAGTGATGTTGACTGGTATGTTACTATAAACATTGGGGGACTTGACTTACATACAAATTCGACTTACACCACATCTTAGGGAAGTGACCCTGTCATAACTTGAGGACTGCCTCTACTAGATACACAGCCAGGGAAGTGACCCTGTCATAACTTGAGGACGGCCTCTACACTAGATACACAGCCCTATCTGGTGGCCCACAACAATTCCCACTAGGCGTGGAATGATAAGGGTCAGACTAGTGGTCACATATATTAAAGACCATCTAACTCCGTGACACCTGCTGGTGACACCTGTGCTGCCATCACTTGCTGCGATCATGTGCAAATGAGAACACAGAAGTTATAGGGTCTGGGATTCATTACATCATCACCCCTCCCCCGCTTGTTTGATATGTACGCAGAAAAGAAAATATATTAATATATTAAATCTTACTTCAGTAGTGGTCTGCTGCTGTTCAGGAGAATAGGGAGGTGGCGCTGCTCCTGAGTAACAACACCATTAAATATGACCAAACAATGATCTGACAAGATAACATAAAGAGGCTAAATGCAGCAAGCATGCATTCCAAGTTAGTCGCTAGACCTTTTACCAATTCCTACTCTTGCAATGGGCTGGTAAGATATGCCCAAGTTATTATTGCTCGTCCGTCAGGATTACGAAGGAGCCCAATAAAAAATATCACGCTCTGGTGTCGAGATTTTGTTGTGTTTAAATCACGACTATTGAACATGACTATAACGACTACGCGTGCTGTCCATGTGTGAGTGTGATCCTCCATAACTGTTTTCTCACCCTAAACAGGTTGGGATTATGATCATCATTAACCAATTCAAAAGCATACCTGCTAATCTGCTGCAACAAGAATGATCAACCACATGCCTGAACTAATGACTGTGCAGTTCCATGCAAGTCAACTAGATATATAACAGCGAGGGATGTAAAACAGTGGCCATAAACTGAAGATTTATCTTTTCATCAGCTCAAATGGGCTTTTATGCCATTATTTTAACTGAACTGCTTCAGTCTTCATTTCAGCTGATTAAAAAGTTTAGCTAAAAAATAACCCTTCTAGTTTGGCTGCCATCGTCTTTTTTCCCCTTGGTCAAACCCACCTTGTTGAGGATAAGGTCCAGGTTGCTGTGGTGCATAGCCAGGTTGTTGAGGATATTTCTCCTGTGGTGGATAAGCTTGTTGTTGGGGATAGGCTTGCTGTTGGGGGTAGCCTTGCTGTTGAGGATAGGCTTGCTGTTGGGGATATGCTTGCTGTTGGGGATATGCTTGCTGCTGGGGATATGCTTGCTGTGGCGGGTAGGAAGCTTGCTGCTGTGGGGGGTATGCTGCAGCATTGTCTTGAGGCGGGTACGCTGGCGCTGTTTGCTGTTGGGGAGGAGGGTATCCCTGCTGCTGTGACGGAGGATTAGGCGGTTCTTGCTGCTGCGGCGGAGGGGCAGAGTCTAAACGTGACAAAGAGTTAAAAAATAAAGCAGTGGAGACATACACGATTCCCACCTGGAACTTACCCATGCTTAGCGATAGATCAATTCCAAATACCTTAGTAAGTTAGACTAGGACTATAATAAACGTTTGTCTTTGAACACGGCACACTAAGTAAGTTAAAAGAAATCAACAAAGACATTGAGACCACACCCATTAACACGCTCTTTACCATTATGGTTGGCTGTAAAGCAGGTGTTGATAAAATGTGATATGTAAGCTGAAGGCACTACTGGTGTAGGAAAGGTACTCTCAAAACTGAACAATGTTAAGGGAGAAAGGCTGTGTAGACTTTGTGATATGCTGAGTCCATCTATGCTTCAACATGGTGGCAAGAGTGTCTGCTCATTTTTGGATCTGTCCAAAGTAAGACAACTCTTGCACATATGATAAGCTGTGGATTATATTAACATAGGTCTATATCATAGGTCTATTTAGAATAATAATAATTAGAATCGTGCTAATTCTTGAACCTAAGTTGTGAATTACGTAATAATTGTAAGTCTATTTAGAGTAATGCTATTTAGAATAATGTTGTGTCGCGTCCTGATAAATGTGCTCTGTGTGGGTGCTTTCTAACTACAAAAGTGACCTCACATGTATCAATAGGCATAGCTTACTGTTATCTATCATATCTTTGGTAAACTCGTGGCATGTAACTCGAGTTTTAAGTAGTTATTAGGTTTCAATCATAAGGAAACGATGTTAATAATTTTTAGATGTTTAATGGAATGTAAAAGTTTTACTTGGTACCCCTGGAGGTTGTCATTACACATACAAAATATTGCCCAACTTTTTAGTTTGTTTCGTGATGTTCTGTGCATAGACGCTTCCCTCCTCCTTCTCCTCACTTTATTCCTCTGCTGCTTGAGGTAGGTAAACACACTCGTACCAAATCCAGATGCATACACATGTCCAACACAATTCCAGATGAATACACATGTCCAACACAATTCCAGATCCATACACATGTCCAATACAATTCCAGATTCATACACATGTCCAACACAATTCCAGATTCATACACATGTCCAACACAATTCCAGATTCATACACATGTCCAACACAATTCCAGATTCATACACATGTCCAACATAATTCCAGATGCATACACATGTCCAACACAATTCCAGATGCATACACATGTCCAACACAATTCAACTTGATTTGTAGTGCCTAATGACTTTCGCCTGACATCCAGCATCAATTCTTATTCAATCAGACCAATCACATCTTCCAAATGCAATTGCGAGTCCCAGGCTTCGCCAACTCTGTAGTGAACTGGGTACTAAAGAGTTGTTCGGTTAAGGTTCGATTCCAGTGCTTCACGATGCCCTGCTCTGTACACACTCACTTCTTCATGGCAAACGTTTACACCATGTCTAGAAGCAAGCCTCTGGATTACTCCTTTCCACTCGAACCAAAATTAATCTGCAGCTTGTGGCCACCAGATATGTCTGTATGTGTAGCCAATGCCCCTGCTATCTCCAAAGAGCTCTTCCCTAATAGGAACACCGCTTCATTGTAGTGTGCGACTGCAACTGGCAATGTGTATCTCCCAACCATAGCCATGCAGTATAAACAATAGATCACTCTCAATGAACTCTCAGTTGAGATAATAACATTAAAATCGTTATTCCTTATGAAAACTAGAGCATCTAGTCGAAACGTCGAGTGAATACAATTTGAAGTTGATTATTGAGAAGGTGATTATAATGTTATTATGTCAACTGAGTTCATTGGGAGTTTATTTAAGGGAAACTTTCGGTAGCAATACCCAGAAATTAGTGAGATGCTACAAGAAGAGTTTACACCAGAGGGCTTGGTGGAAGAATCACCTCGTGTTCAGCGTGAGATGCCGTGATGTTCTACAAACAAGTTTAAGGATAAAGCCTCCCATTAAGACCAGGCAAGGGTACAGGATAACGGAGAGAGCCAGCAAAGTGTTTCTATCAGAGAATTTGCCAGTCCGACACAAAAATCAGTGCCTTAACAGCTGAGTGTGAAGATATGGAAGCCAAACTGGAACCAGCACTGGGAAGAGACTATCAGAGGATTCAGGCCCACAGTAGGGGAGCAGCAGAGAGGACCCATAGCAAATCCAAGCAGAAACATCAAAAGAAGCGGGAGACACTAAGGAGATCGAGAGAAGTGAAGTTTCAACCCCAAGATTTGAACAGATGGTTGGTAATCTGACAGAAAAGAATCCCTGCTCCAAAGAGTCTCCCTCTGATGGATACCATAGCTGCAGTGGAAGAGATAGCCAGTAAGCTGGAGGATAACAAGGCACATGAGCTTCGAAGAAGAATATGTGGAATTTTGAGAAGAGCAAGAAAACTGAAGGACAACCTGATGAAGGAACAGAGAAAGGCCCTTGGAGAACTGAGGAAGATGGAAGAGCTCGTAATCTTACCAGCAGACAAAGCGAAGACAACAGTTTTGATGACAACGGACAGGTACATTTCAAAGCTGACGGGAATGCTGGAAGCCAAAACATATGGAATACTGAAGAAGGATCCTACCAAGGCACAGGAAAGTAAGGTGGATTGTGTGTTAAAGAATATGGAGAAGACGGGAGGAATAACAACTGCATTATACAATAGCCACTGGAAGTAGACCAGCACTGATTTATGGGCTTCCTAAGATGCATAAACCTGAGGTTCCCCTGTGTCTTGTAAATGTGCACCATCGTATAATCTTTCCAAATACATAGCATATTTGATATCACCTCTAGCTGGAAATACAAGTACATATGTTGGGCAATTTATCAATTGTATTCAAGATATGTTTGGCACAGGATGAGTGTCTTGTCAGTTTTGATGTGTCTTCTCTTTTTACCAACAATCCTGATGAAGACTAGAGCATCTAGTCGAAACGTCGAGTGAATACAATTTTAAGTTGATTATTGAGAAGGTGGTTTTAACAATAGATCAGCCTAATTGGGGGTTTCAATATAAGCGTGGTGCAGAGTATGCCCTTTATGCTGGTGCGAGCAGGTAAATCTGCCACGTTGCTTACTGTTGAAGGAAAGCTCAGTTGTCAACCGTTGGGACTGGCCTAGCAAGTTTTGCATGGCACCCTCTCCCTTCCAGTAGACATGGGGGCTGTAGTGTGCAGTCTGGAGATGCATAAGACATGCAGCACCCTGAAACCAGTCTTTGGGAAGCCTCCTTGTTGTGCTTTGAATGCTGATGAACCTAGAAACCCATCTAAACTGTGTTGCATCTGCTTCAGTGTCCTCTTAAATTATACCAGCTGTCACATTGAACAACCATGGAACGACGATGGATCTCTTCTCCCTATAGTGCATAGATGAGGCAGTTGGCACAATGAGGTCTGTATTCAAGCATGGAAAAACTGACCCAAACAGATCTAACATAATATGCGAGAAAACCAATGCATAAATTTGCGCTCATTACGTTGAGAGAGCCATTGAACCAGCAAGATATCTGTGGCCAGACGTCCTATCGAGTACAAGCCACACATCCAAGAGTGCCAGTCCTCGATCTCGTTGCTATTGTAGATCATCCTCCCTACCCACTTTTTTTGTGCAAACATTGGACTGAGGTAGGTCAAAGATGTCAATGGTAGAATGGTTTCCTCGATACGATCCAGTGCATGCTGCCTCCATCCAGGAAGTTCTGAAAGTTGCTCCCTCACCTTATTTAAGCTTGTATTCGTAATAATATCTTCATGTCACAATCCTACCTTTATCCTTGCCACTACATGCCACATCTATGGCCATGAATGGTTGCCTTGGCCATAACCCAACAAACCATAACTGTATAGTCACCCATTGCCCTGGCCATAATTCTAGCCACTACATGCCAAAGTCATTGCCCTGGCCATACTCTAACTACTACATGCCATAGCTATAGTCAGCCCATTGCCCTGGCCATACTTAGCCACTACATGTCATAACCATAGTTACCCACTGCCCTGGCCAGCTGAAGTTAATGACCTCAAATAAATTATGAGGTAACCCTATAAGAGTGTATGTGATGGCGAATGACAACTTCACTCGTTGTCCGTCTCTCTTGGATACAGATCAAGTACAACAGTCAAAAGGGTTATTTGGTTCAGCTTTTAGCTGATTGGCTGCCGACCCTATTTGTGCTTTTAAAAAATTATTTTTTCTCTAATTGTTTGGTCAAGAATGAACATACCATAAAATGCGAATATAATAAGCTGCAGTTTTGTACAAGAATCAGCTCCATTGAGGTAAGCGAACAAGCTACACGCTAGGTAGCTATATCTGTCATTTTTTTTCTTCCTGCTTGACGCCTCAAGCCAGAAGTAAGCATTTTGCAGGTAAAAAAATCTGGTGCTTGGAGAATTACAATGTCTGAGTTTATGCCTGTAGGTACTTGTGGTGGTGGTAAATACTTCCTACCATGAAATCAACACAAGGTTATACATGACAGAAAACTCTTTGTTTTGCAATTTACATTGCACTTTGTGATAAGCAACACAACCACCACATATCTCTATGCTTAATAAGCATTATTTACCACCTCAGGTTTGTTCTAAAACTAATGGGGACAAAAAGCATGAAGCATGCTTACCAACAACTACTAAATATTACTATGTCAATGCAAGACTTCATGAGACAAGCAATGGGGGAATGGTGGGTTGCCTAGGGTCAGCTTCATGAGAATCAATGTTGAATAATGCATATCTATGGTAGTTATATTTGTGACCTGAAGTTTGGTATGTAGGATGCCTTGCTGTCTGTGTCTTCAGGTTATAAGTGAAGTGCCTCATTGTAATCTCTTTTGATACACTCGCAGTTCATCAACGGTAACATGTTGTTAGTGGTATGTGTTGTGTGTTCCCTCTATCTGTTCCAATGATTTTTGCAATAGTGTTCTATTTAGCAGAGGTGTAATTATGTACTTAATTCATATAGTAGAGGTTATTTATTAAAGTATTACTGCGGACCACATGCACACATCCTTAAAAAATTAGCTGAAAATGCTGGTATGTGTCACCTGAGCCATGGGTGAAGGGTTACCAAGTTGCAAATGACTTATTAATGCATATTTTATTTTATGGAACCACAAACTAGTGCATCACATGCTTACACAATGTGCCATTTAGTATATGTGGGTGTGAGGCGTTAGGGATTAAGCTCCCTCTGATATGCTGTGCCCCACAGAAAGTCCCCTGTAAAAACTGATAGAGTTTTAAGTCTATTTTAATTGTCCCAAAGGCAATGCAGGGACAAGTCTCCTTTACCACTAACAAGCTCCCCTTTTATAGGTTACCTCTCATTGGTTCAGGATACAACCATATATGGTGAAATTACAAGGTGTGATTATGATTCTGTCCAATCAGGATGATACACATGCAGCTATTAACAATATTAATCAGTGTCTCAGACTAAAGTATTATGGGATAAGGTATGTTATAACTAGGTATGCATGCAAGTGTTGATAGATTGTAATTAGATACTTATGCAAGTTTCTGCGAGTCTTCTCTCTTCTATCCTTCTCTTCAGTCAGGTCTGGTCCTGACAGTGGGTACAGGCAGTATAACAGCTATTGCTTAGAGTTCAGTTCCTCATGTTAACCGAATTTGGTGAAGTGAATTTCTTAATTGTTACAATGACCTTCTCAATAATCAACTGGACTCTCTCGACATTTCAACTAGATGCTCTAGCCTTCATCAGGAATAATGAGACAATATGACTTGCATGAGCTTGTTACACACCGGCAGCTAGCTATTCACCACATGATACACGTGGTGAAGGCTAGAGCATCTAGTTGAAATGTCGAGAGAGTCCAGTTGATTATTGAGAAGGTCATTGTAATTTTTCTGTTATGTCAACTGAGAGTTCGTTGATTTCTTAATTGTTATATTATCCATGCCATCGGATTTTCTCACTGCCACCACTAGCTATGTTGTCTGTTTATTTTAATTTTTCTCTTTTCCTTGTTTCTACATTTATATTAACATTTATACATTGTGCAGATGTGATAGCACATGAACAGAGGCTGAATCAAAGGCCAGGGATGTAATACCAGCCAGCAATGGCTTGTCTATACAATGTTAACATGTTTGTTCAATGAGTGTTATAATTATTGTTGTTGATTTTACTTATTCACTGGTGCCGCACAGATATGAAGGGTAAACTGACTATATTTTGATCACTGATATCTTTATATGTTTGTCTGAACAAAAAAGATCACAAAATCTCCACTATTTACCTCTCGTATGACCTTACAAATATGCCTGTGTGAAAAAAAACCTGGGGTATCTTTATGGCATCCATCCGCCATCACAATAGCTGAATAGTCATTCTTCCCTCTCAATACAGCTCCGTACACTGGTGACTGTTTCATAGTGAGATATAGCTCCGTCTTCTTCAAGCTACAGTCAATGTCAGTTGTTGTTTTAAAGGGACAGGTTAGTACAGATCTTATGTATAGCTGAGTCACTCACAACCAGGCCAGGTGGTAGGAAAGTTAATTTCACAGCGCGAGGCGCATGTGCTATTTTTCCACTTGTGTTTCTTCCCTGACTTGAGCATGATGTTGCTCTTGTAATTGTTTGTGATAGTAAACTAAACTTTGTACCCAATGACAATGTTTTGTCAGTCTGCATGATCTGTTTTGCAAACACTTTGCATATTCTATAATGACTGAAGATGTGATAGAAGCCGAGAAATGCTATCAATTGTACAGAAAATGAATTTGCTATAAAAATAGACATACTTTTTGATGTCTAGTGACTCTTAGTCCTTGCCTTCAGGTTTCCATAGCTTTTGTTTGGGATGGATTTAAGAGATATTCATAAGGCAATGCCAAAAACTCAATTTTTTAAAAAGACCCATTTTTGCAAGATCGATCACATTATTTTTATATCACTCCTCCCCTAATCACCCCCCCCCCCCCCTTGCATGAATATCAATGTTTAGATAATACAGGCACTAACTTATTCTTAACTAGAATGCTACATAGCTAATAGTTCTTTTGTGGTACTGATTATTTCGTTGGTTGATGTGGATGGTAACACTTCGCTCTATTTCTTGCCTTTGTTAAAGAGATATCGTCTCTATAAACCCAGGTTCCTCCACATACATTGTTAGTGAAGGAGACATTGTAGCACCAAAGTGTGAACGGTTCAATCGAGACTGTGGAATGGACTTGCCTGGTTGTTGGGGCCACTCTCAAGAGCCTGAACCTGATAGCTCTTATAATAATTAGGGAGGCTTCAAGATCAAGATCAAGATCAAGAGCCAAAATGCTTTGGGGTTGACTGCAACGTATTATTCAACATCTCTAGCTGTGACTCTTCAGCATTAGTAAACTTCATGGATAACAATACCATATTGACAGCATCTATTTATTAAAATATTGATGTTGTTTTCTACACTAATATTTCTCTATGTAGGGACTTTTTATCTGTCTCTGTCTATATGTCCCTGTTCCTTTGTCCTCGATGAGTCGTCACATGACCCAGGGATGGAATCAGGAAGGACAGGGCTGCACTAGCGGTGCGAAGCAAAGCGACGCTCCTACGCGTCTCTACACTTTGCTTCGCCTGAATAGCCGGTTGCGAGGCGTCGGTCTAAAAGTGTTTGTGTGATTTATTTGTGTTTCCACGTTTCTCCAAGGAAGAGATGAATGAGAAAAGGTCGATAAATGCATTGAGGAACTTTCCTATGCATCAATTTCAGTTCATAGTGAAGCTATGCCACGTGGCCGGTATTGTACGCAATGTGAAAGCCTTCACCACATAATGTGAACCGGCATCATGGTTTATTCTACCCCCCCCCCCCCTGTTGAAATAATCATGAGAAAGATTGGATGATACAAGAGAAGGAAAGAGAGTCTGTTGGTAAAATGGAGCATATATGGTGCAGGGGGTGAATGGCAGGGCAAGTGAAGGATCTCCAGCAGGTAAAACATCAGGAGAAGGTGTGGGGAAAGAAGTCTGGTAGATATGGAAAGGGTGGTGGGGAGAGGTGGGAGTGGCGGGAATGTGGATGGTGCCAGGAGGAAGAGGCTGGTATATGTGGACTGCGGGGGGGGGGGGGGGGACTGGGAGAGGAGAGGGAAGGAGCAGCTGTTGGCCAAAGAGAACATGTCCCAAGATCATGAAAATGAAGGACAAATCTCAGTTGTGAGTACAAAAAGTTTGTAAAGAAATGTGGTGGGTGGGAGAGGAACCAAAGATAGGGAAACTGGGTGGTTGAGTGTGGTATTTGTTAATTGTAGAGGATGGTGGTCAAGGGAGTTGGATTTGAAGGTAGTGTTGGGAATGAAGAGGTTTGATGTGTGGTGGGGTTTGATGTGTGGTGGGGTTGGAGCGGAGACAATTTTGCAGAAGGAGGACGAGGTGAGTGTGGCAGGATATGAGTGGTACGGCAGGAATAGAGAGGGTGGCAGGCGGGCGAGTGGAAGTGTGGGAGTTCTGGTGTATGAAAGTTTCGACTCTAGGGTGAAGAAGTCGAGAAGGTTTGCTGTGGGTGGAGTTGAGTAGAGCGGGGAGAAGGAAAACTATGGTAGGGGTGGTGTATGTGAACCCAGAAGGAGTGAGAGAGATGGAGGGATTGGTATTGCAGGAGGATGTGGTGAAATATGAAGAGAAAGGTTTCGATGTTATGATGGGCGACTTCAATGTATTTCAATCCAACAACTGCTAACCCACATGACTGCTGTAGTATCAGTATTGCCGAAGCAGGTGCTGGCTCTGGGTATAGAAAGGTGAGAGTGGTCTCCTCTGTTCCCTGGCAGGAGAACTATATAGTAGTTAGAGTAGAGGGCTTGTAGTATATACTATTTAAGAAGATAGCTACTGCATGATTTCTCTGTGAGAAGCTTTCAGTTTTTGAGCGCAGTCTGTACCTTCCTTTGGACAGCTTCTCCTCTACTTGATATGGGCCAAGCCACTTTGGATCAAGCTTGCCAGCCATTCTGTGACTATTCTTCAAAGAACAGTTGTGCCCAACTCCACATGCATGTTGCCAACGTACTTTGGTCTTCTTTAAAATGCAAGGTTATCTTGCTGTAACAATCAGACACATCATGTGCAAATCATGTGACCTTCTTGAACACATTACGATCTTGTATTTTGTGCATTTTTCACTTACCCTGAAAGTCCAGTTGAAACATTGGCTAAAAACTAATTAACATCCTACAATACAATTTATGTCATCACATGAATGTCATCACATGAAACCCACCATTCTGGTTTATTATTAGAATAGTTGGTTTTAAAATGAGCCAAGATATATATAGCATGTATCTGTATATTGTATATGCCTACTGCATGAGTGGAAATAACATTGCAAAAAAGGTGTCTCAACTGGATTAGCATAATCTGTAACACTTTAAGTGGATACCTTGACACTGCATTAACAAATTCCCTCCCTTAATCATCTTTGGCCACCCATGCCGACCCATGCCGACAAAAGACAGAAAAAAGAAAATCAGCTGCACCAATCGCTGACTTGTCAGAAGTGCAGCCTCGGGTCACTTAGAAAAGCAATCAGTAACACTCACTGTGATTCAGGTAAAAGACCTGTAATGAGTGGATAGTTAATAATTCACTAAAAGAGCAGTAGGAGGTATATGTACTTATAAATATAGAAGGTTTCATTAAAAGATTAAAAAACAACAACACTCGATCGATGTATCAACTCACTTAATGACAAGTTTGCTCCAAACTGAATTTACACGGATCGGATATAGCTCAGCCATGGCCATTCCTAGCCGGTTATTTACTCCGACATATATATGTATCACACCTCTTGCCAACAGCGCATTTACCTATTCCTTCCCACCGATATGTCTCATAAACTTTCACGGGTGAAAATTAAAGAATAAAGCCTTAAGCTTGTTTGCAGCAGCACAATAATTATAGCAAGTGAGCATGACAATGCATACAACTGGTAAGGGGTCACAATGTAATTATCTATGAGTTCAGGGTTCGCCCGGTACGGGGTCGCCTTACGTATTGGCTAGTTACTGTATTATTCACTATCTCCCCCCAGTCTTTGTTCCACGGGGGCAAAGGCTTGTTTTCTTTTCGTCTTCAGAACAGCCTGTCGGGTGGTCTTCTGACCCTCATGGCCAGCCTGTCGGGTGGTCTTCTGACCCTTGTGGATCTTCTCGGTGGTTGTGGCCGCTTTGAGGCCGTGTCTCGTGGAGGAGTCATAGTGGGGGCCCTAGTGATGGGGTGGGCCGGAGGAGGTGGTATGGGGGGCCCAGCCTGTGTCATAGGGCTGGACGGGGTAGGTGGTGTGAAGGGCTCAGCCTGCGTGGTGGTGGGAATGTCCGTCATTGGCAGCAGTGGTGTGGGGGTTTGGGCCGGTGTAGCGGTGGGAATGTCCATCGCTGGTGGTGGGGGGGTGGCTGGGGTAGCCTGGAGCGTGGGTGGTGGCTCGGGGGTTCTGGTGGTGACGGGAGGTGTTGGTAGTGGCCTGGGGATGGTGGCCATGTCGTCCAGTATGGATCTTCTGGTGGGCGGAGGGTTTACCGGGGTGAAACGTCTCAGGAATTGTCTGTTCCTGAGGGTGACCCGCCCTGCTCCGTCTACTCTGATTCGATACTGGTGAAACTGCTTCACCTCTATCACCGTTCCCGTTCTGTCCCATTTGTTTGGGAAATTCCCCGTCTGATTTTGTAGTCTGACCCTGTCACCTACTTTGAGTGGGGTGAGGGTCTTGGTATGTTCTGACCAGCGTTCTTGTGCCAGGCTGTTTCTTTGGCGGAGTGCCAGTTCACGCAGAGATTGGCTTTCCTGCCACGTTCTGTGTGGGAGGTATTTGCCACGTAGTATTGGTATGAGGTCTTTCGTCTGGTGGCCGAACAAGCAGGATGCCGGTGACTCTTTGGTGGCGGGGTCGGGTGAGTTCCTGTACTGCAGCATGGCTCGTTGGAAGGAGTCTATGTTGAGGCTGCCATCTGTCTTTATGTTGTTGGATATGAGGCGTTTCACCGTCTTGACTGCTACTTCTGCTCTGCAATTGCTGTGTGGAAATGCCACTGAGCTGAGGCGGTGATGAACTCTCCAGTCTTGCAGGAATCGTTGAGTGTCGTGGGCAATGAATTCTGGGCCCCCGTCTGAAGCCAGCTCGTCTGGGATGCCATAGGTGGCAAATGTGCTTCTGAGGATGTCAATGAGTCCTTTTGACCCGTTGATCGCTCTTTCAACGATGGGCCAGTTCGAGTATCTGTCTACGATTACCAGGTATGCATGTCCTTTGTAGTGGAAGTAATCTGAGCACACGCATTGGAACGGGTATTCTGGTTGGGTTGGGGGGGTCGGTGGCTGTGCTGGCTGTGATGGCGACATGCGGTTGCAAGTGGAGCAAGTGGCTCTTTGCTGGTGGATGTCTTTGGTAATGCCTGGCCAGAAGATCGACGATTCAGCTTTGGCTATCATTGTAGATGTGCCCTGGTGGGCAGCATGTAGCGACTTTAGACATGTCTGTCTGAGGGTGGGTGGGATTACTATACGGTCTTTGTAAATGATTACACCATCGACCGAGTATAGATGTTGTTTGATATTGTGAAACTGCCTGATGTCAGGGGGCATCTGGAGTCTTGACTCTGGGAGGCCCTCCTCGACTGCTTCCAGGAGCGTGGTCATGCTTGGGTCCGAAGAGGTAGCTGTCTGGACTTCTTCCCATGTGACCACTGATGTGGCGTCTAGGGTAGATATGGTGTCCAGGGTGGATATCATCGATTCCCGTAGTAGGGTTTCTGAATCATCCGTGGTTTGGCTGATCTCGGGGTGGACACTGTGTGGTCCTGCCAGTATGTGGTCTGGGATGCGTATCTGAGGCTGAGTCATGTGCAAGACTCCGCTGACGTCATCTTGGAGGTGTAGTCTATCTGGTGAGGGGTCTCCAGTGGGGTGGCGAGACAGGGTGTCAGGGGCTCTGTTCTTCACTCCTGGGATGTGTACCATTTTGAATCTGTATCTGAGTGTTTTCTCTTTGAGGTTCCTCAGGCGGGTGTTGCTGATGTCTAGCGAGCGGTCGCCGAAGATCTTTAAGAGTGGGCGATGATCGACTGCAATGGTGAGGTCGTGGCAGCCCAGGACAAAGTGGCGAGCCTTGTCTAGAGCGTCTGCTACTGCCAGTGCTTCTCCTTCGATGGGGGCATAGCGTGACTCTGCTGGGTGGGTAAATCTGCTGCCAACCAGGGTGATCTTCCATCCCTCCTTGCAGCAGAACAGGTCTGTGGATGGGCACTGGCAGTGTTTCTGGAACAACCAGTATCCTATTCCTTGCTTGGACCAGTCTGTGGCAAGGCATGTGGGCTTTGTCTTGTCGTAGATTGTGACTCCATTTTCGATCTCGGCGATGATGGCCAGTTTCGAGCTGTCGAATGCTTGCTGAAGGGCGTCTGTCCACTCAAAGGGCACTGTTGGTTTGAGCAGTGTCCGGAATGGTAGCATGATGTCTGTCATGCTGAAGGCATATGCCACTTGGTTTATCAGACCGAACCACGATCGTACATCTGTGAGTGATGTGGGGGTTGGGAAGTCAGAGATTGCCTTTGTGTACTTCTTGCATGGTCTTACTCTGTCGTCTGTGATCTCGAAGCCTGCAAATTCCACGGTTTCCATCGCAAATCTGAATTTGCTGGGGTTGAGTGTGATGCCGTGTCTGCCGCAGATGTCTAGCCACTCTTGGGCTTGCATGAAGCTGTCTGCGATGGTGGAGGACCACAGGAGTGTGTCGTCAATGCACTTCGTCTTCTGGGGTATGTGAGAGACAATCTCGTCGTAGCGGCGGGTGTATCCGTCGCCGGAAGCGATGTAGCCCTGGGGGGCTGTCTTGTATCTGTATCTGCCCCAGGGTGTGATGAAGGTGGTGAAGTGACGGTCGTCAGGATGGAGAGCGACTGAGTGGTATCCGTTCCATGCGTCAAAGACTGTCTTTCTTGTGTCTTGTGGTACGGCTCTGGCTTGATGGAATGGTGACTGGGTGTGATGGGTTTCCCTGGTTGCATGGGCATTTAGGGGCTGGAGGTCGATTGTGCGTCGAAGAGAACCATTCTTCTTGGCGCATGTGACCATCCTGTGGCACCAGGTGACTGGTTCACCCACGGGTACTGGCTCCAGCACTCCCAGGCGCACGTCCCTGTCCAGGCCTGCCTTCACTTCCTCTTGCCAGTGTAGTGGGACTGGAATGGGAGAGTGGTGGGCTGTTGGTGTGGCGTTTGGATCAATCATGAGCCGCATGGGGGGTCCGTCCATCAGGGGTAGGGGTTGGTGTTCACAGGTATTGAACGTACTGGCCTTGTACCGCTGAAGGAGGAATGCCTCGATTTTGCTTCTGTTTCCTGGCGTAGTGGGTATGGGTGACTCGCTGAGCTTTGGGGGTGGGGTGGTGCGACGTGGGCACGAGCAGTGCTTTGATGCTTCCGGTGGTACTGATGTGTCCTGGTCGGAGGCGGCTGCTGTCTCTGTGGTGTCACATTTTGTCGTGGGGAATCCCGTGGGGATGATCCCTAGGTCAGTGCAGGCTTCCTGACTCAGGAAGAGCTTGTCCACGTGGTCAGTGATATATATCATCTGCTTGGTGGATCTCTTGCCCTGTGGTTCTGTCATCTTGACGAGAATGGCGCCTCGGATGTTGATTTGGCTGTTGTTGGCAGCGCGCATCCTGAGACTGACGGGTAGGAGCTTCTTGGGTGTGAGTCCCAGTTTCTTCATGGTGGCGGTGCTAGCCAGGCAGCTCTGGCAGCCTGTGTCGGCCATGGCTTGTGTGGTGAAACTCTTTTTGGGGATCTTCAGCTGTTGACCCAGATGGGTGTAATCCTCTGGCTGGGTCTCCACTGTCAGGGTGACGTATGGTTGTGGCCTTGATGGCTTCTTGTGCCATGAGCGTGTTGCTCTGTTGTAGGTGTGGTGGTCGATTGTCGTCGATCCCTGTGTTGAGGTCACTAGACAGACCATATCGGATAGGGCATTCTCGTATTGGCCTCTGGTAGAGGGTCGTTGGTTGCCTCCGGTAAGGGCCCGTTGGTTGTCCTTGTTCCTACACATCCTGCTGAAGTGGTGTTCGCGACCGCAGTTGTCACATTTGGTGTTAAATGCTGGGCATTCTTGTCTTCTCACCCTGGTGGGGGATTTATTTCCATGTCCCTTGGTGCCACAATATGAGCATGTCTCTGAGTTGGGTGGCAGGGGTGGTGAACTCCTCCTTTTCTGGTAGGGTGCCTCGGGATTGGGGGGCGTGGTTGTTTGGGGGTTTGGTTTACTCTGTCGTCTGTACGAGCTCCCTATCGCTTCTGCCGACTGTGGGTCGGCCAGTCTTGTGGCTGACCGTTTACCGGCCTCTTTGGCCTCCACGAACCTTGTAACCTGCTCTAGTGTCATGTCTTGGTTCGCGTCCCCCAGCAGATCCACTTGTATCTCGCTATCCGCGATACCTCTACACAACACGTCGGTGAGTATGGCCTCGGCATACGAGACTTCATGGTTACACCCCGGGCATGCCTTAGTATACTTACATATTCCAGCTTGTCCCTTCAGCCTTGCCGCGAATGCTCTGACGGGCTCGTCTCTGTCTTGCTTCATGTGGTGAAGTGTGACTCGGGCGACCATCACATTCTCTTCTCGGACGGCAAGGGCCCTCATGGCCTCCAGTACTCGCTCCTCTGTGCCTCCTGTGAGCGTCCCCCCTGCGTTTCGGGTGAGATCTCTTCTTAGTTGCTCATCGCAACATTCGAGCAGCTGGAGTATCAGGTCGGGGCCTGTCAGCCTGGTGGCTCTGACGTAGTCTCCCCATCTTGACTGAAAGTAGACCCAGTCTTCTGTGGTTCCTGATGATGACACC
This sequence comes from Cladorhizidae sp. MBARI D1340-BT2, assembly GCA_028752905.1. Lineage (NCBI taxonomy): Eukaryota > Metazoa > Porifera > Demospongiae > Poecilosclerida > Cladorhizidae > Cladorhizidae sp. MBARI D1340-BT2. The sequence goes on from JAQNBH010000013.1 coordinate 9,518,742, forward strand.
TCCGGTCTCTTGACCTTCTCTGCCCTGGCTGCCTGCCTTGGCGCCTGGTGGTCGATGGTGTGGGCATTGAGGAGTGCTACTCCTACTATTGCCTCTCCGTCCGGGGTCCTGTAGTCGCAGCCTTCGACGGGGCATCTGATGATAGGCATTATCACAAGGTGGTGCGCTCTAATTGGAGTTCCGTAACTTCTCTCCTGGAGCCTTCTCCCTTGGGCTGAGGTGTCAGCCTAGCGTCCACTAACTCTTTTTGGGCCTCCGCTATCAGACTCGAGTTGTAATGTGCATAAAGAATAAAGCCTTAAGCTTGTTTGCAGCAGCACAATAATTATAGCAAGTGAGCATGACAATGCATACAACTGGTAAGGGGTCACAATGTAATTATCTATGAGTTCAGGGTTCGCCCGGTACGGGGTCGCCTTACGTATTGGCTAGTTACTGTATTATTCACTAAAAATGAAACAAAATAGAAGGGGACCAGTAGCTTACAACAGAAATGCTCAATGACAATATTGTCCAAGTCATATTTTAACTCTATAGTAGAGATGGCAAACAATGTCATGCAGCGTTGAGACAAGTGGTGTTCCTTCTTTTCCAAAAGGAAATGAGAGGGTCAGGATATTCCTACGTTCAACATATAATTTAAAACGGCTACTTCTCTGACATGGACAAACCCGTGGGGAGAGCTTTCTAGGCTTCTAGCTAATCAAACATAGAGACAAACCTCGCTAAGGTCTTGACTCTCCCAAAGTGACCATCTATGCCACCGTGGTAAACTTTGGGGTGAGCTTTTCTCATTTTTTCTTACCCACCACCACAACACAGAGAAGGTGAGAGCCGAGTCTTCACAATGGTAATAAAAAAAAGGCCATCTTTCTCTTCAAAAGAAGCTGCCTGTTGTCTCAACCCACATTTCTGTTCTTTGCCAATGACTGGGTGGGTTGGCAAACCTTGTCTCTTACCACACAGGTAGCTAATCAAATGTTGATAACGCTTCTCAGTCAAACAAGCACTCCAAGGACTCTTATACTAATACTCTCAGGGGCAAACTCTTTTTTTCACATTTTGAAAGGTCGCTCGATGGGGAGAATACTTTACCAACTTCATTATTTCATGGGTAACAACTTCAAGCGCACTCTTCATCAAAGCACTTCCCTTCATGGCATCATTAGCAGCTAGGTTTAATGAATGGGCATAGCAGTGCATGTAAACTGCATGTGGTTCTTCATCCATAAGCAATTTGGCTAAACCACTTTTTCTACCAGCCATTGCAGCAGCACTGTCATAACACTGCCCTCGTACATTAAATAGTGAAAGATTTGATCTCAGGAGGACATCTTTAACAACTTTTGCAAGCATCGAAGCCTGTTTCATCTCTACAGCATGTAAGCCTATGAAATTATCATGCACAACTAAATCTTTAGCCACCCACCTCAAAACAACAACAGCTCACTCAATGTTGACAACATCATCTGTTTCATCCACCATAAGAGTGAAGAATCGAACACCCTGAATCTCACTTAGGATTGGCTGCAACACTCGCAGGGCCTTTAGATGAAACAATTCATTTTGAATCATTGGAGACAGAAAACTATTCATTCTCTTCTCCATCCAGGGAGTTGTTCTTTCATCATCGATACTATGAAGTTGAAGGAGCTGTGTGAAATGGTAGGCCTTGGATGTGCAAGAAAACCAATGATTTTCATAGGTATAGCATGGTTGTTAGCCTTTTCTTCTTGCATCTTCATTGAAAGTAACTCACCAATATTTGGTACTTGAGATGAAAGTTTAATAATCAACTCAGCCGCTCTCCAAAAAGTGCAAGTGAAAAACAGCATCACTCATCATCAGCACTCAAGTGAGGTCAGCCAAGGGGGGCGTGAACCAAGATCACAATCACATGAGTTGAACATTGTCCAAATATGGCAGTGTTGTGTTGGCTTATCAGACAAACACACAAACAGACACACAAAAACAAACTTAATGGAGCCACTTGTCATAGAAATTAAAGAAGAATTCAACTAAGATCCATCTGTATAGGCACTTTTGTGCCATTGTAATCCAGAAAAAGCTTTGTCATGTTCTACTAAAGGGATGTATACATACATGCATATGTACATACATTAATGATAATTTGCACCATGAATTACCACATGGCTTGTCAAAGAGGTTTATGATACGTAGCAGTTTGGGATATATACACATACATACACATACATATATATATAGAGAGAGAGAAAGACCGTTTCAATAACATTGGAAATTGAAAACAACCATCTTGCTTTTCTTTTGTTAAGGTGGAGAGGTTGTTAATCTGCCCACAGCGACGATGAGTGACAAGGCGTTGTCTTAATTTGTGCACATCTGTTTGTGTGTGCATGTTTTTTACCTCAAAACTTGACAAGTCTTTACCAAACTTGGTAGGCAGATTTAATCCTTGTCTCACTCTATACCTTTAACTACACTCACTCCACATTGGGACAAGGAGGCTTGGCCAAGCATCAGAATCATTTCCAAAGCTTCCTAACATTGTCTATATTCCCTGAATTCTCTGTACACCAACACCTTTATATTCACCAGCTGTTCCTGCAACATTAGCATAGCCAAAAACACACACCTCAATCCACATGGGCAAAAAAATCATGGATGCAGCGTAAAAAGAAAGCTGAAGGGAGATAAAATAAACCAAGGGGGATAAAATAAACTGGGGGATAAAATAAACCAAGGGGGATAAAATAACCCAAGGGGGATAAAATAAACTGGGGGATAAAATAAACCAAGGGGGATAAAATAACCCAAGGGGGATAAAATAAACCAAGGGGGATAAAATAAACCAAGGGCGATAAAATAAACTGGGGGATAAAATAAACCAAGGGCAATAAAATAAACTGGGGGATAAAATAAACCCCAAGGGGGATAAAATAAACCAAAGCGATAAAATAAACCAAGGGGGATAAAATAAACCCCAAGGGGGATAAAATAAACCAAAGGCGATAAAATAAACTGGGGGATAAAATAAACCAAGGGGGGTAAAATAAACCAAGGGGGATAATGTGGGATAAAATAAACCAAGGGGGATAAAATAAACCAAGGGGTATAAAATAAACCAAGGGGGATAAAATAAACTGTGACACTGGCCTTAAACTCGACTGGATTTCTCCTTTCTGTCTGTCTGTGTTCCTTTGTCCTCATACCCGCGAAGAATGGGACCAGGAGGGACAGGGGAATGCCTGCAGCAGGCTTACTTTGCGTGTATATGTCCACCGCATGTGCTAGACAAAAAGTGGCCCAAAAGGCTGCTTTTTGGCTATTCTATTAATAAAACAAAAACAGCAGGACTTGTGGGATCCTTCGGATCGATCTCCCTTTTATTTTCCCCCCTTCTTGCGGGGATCATTGCTGGGATTGACATTACCTATGTCTATCCGATGGCAGCCTTTTTATTAATTTCTATTGGCGTCTTAGCGCTAGCCACACGAAAAAGTAGGACCCCAAGTGAATCAAAAACCTAACTCTTCCTTACTACCTATTTACTTTGTCTTATCCATCGACAACTTCGCATTTGCCGTGATCTTTGCCATCTTTGGTCCCCTCTTTGTTGACCCCAGTAGCATAATAATGTTAGTACACTAACTTAGGCATCAACCTATTGATCAGTGTGCAGTTCCCACCATTTATGGTGTGTGTCACACCAAAATATTTAGGTGTGCTATCAACTTATTAATCAGTGTGCTGTTCCATGGTATGTGACGCACAGGTGTAGTATTAATGAGTGTGCAGTTCGCACCATAACGGTAGCATGCAAATTGGGACAAACCTGGCATACCATATTAGGTGTGCCATGCAACCTACATTTTTATAGTGTACCTTCTGCACGGAGACTGGGTGAGTCTATCACTTCCTGTGCATCGCCTCGAGTTCTGGGCTCAAGATTCGAGCAATTCTGCTTTGCACACTCTATACTTGTGTGCAGGAAAAATATATTCAAGCTTCGGTAAGAGAATGCACTTTTCCCCATGCCTTTCCTGTTGTCATTAATTGATGTGCATGTAACCTCTGATACGTTCACGGTGAAAGAACCATTTTCTCATCATCAGTTAGTACATATTCTAAGCAGCATCTGTGCCATCAGGAAACTGAATCACTGAGCCAAGAATCCAGCTCACTTCAACATTTGTGCTCCATTTTTCCGGACCTCTCTATCAAGGTGTTGTGTTAAAGTGGTAATGGCAAAGTCATCAAAAGACACCTGGCTGCCAGTATCAGGGTCACCATATGTTATGTAGGCATCCTGGGACATCATGCAGGCCTGCAAGTAGCTCCTGCTGGCATCCTGGTAATCACACTCCAGCTTGTAGTCAGTGAATTGGAAGCAATTGCTTACGTGGAGGAGGATCTGTCGCCATCAGCATTGTGAAAGATGTTCAGGGTGTGCTCATGGTGGCATTAAATAGCTTGAAAACACACACTGGTATGTGCTATATATTAACTCTTCTTGCACTTGCTTTTTGATCGGGACAACAGTGCCTTCCAAGCACAGGAGAGCCCACGAGGGCATTTATCCGAGTCTTGGCATAGTTGTTATGGTGCTTGCGACTGTCTGAATCTTTCCTTTTGCTTTTGCAGAGCCTGCTTCCCTCTGCCCCTGGTCAAACCAACCAAGTTGCACGTGGTTTCAGATGGAACTGCTCCTGGAATTATCTCTCCTGGCATGAATAACTGCTACCTATACACTTTGGATCACCAACTTCTTGGCCTTGGATTCAAACAACAATGGAAGCCTTGCCCAAGTTCAAGAGGGCATCCTTCACCTTTCCATTAACTTTGAGCAGGTCCCCAGGCAGACGCCTCCTATGATTGTGGCTCCTATATATATATATATATATATACATATATATATATATATCATACAGGCAAAATTATTGTACTTGCCGCTAGAGCAAAAGCACAAGGAATATTTTATACTCTAACTTACTGCATTGATGCTCTGTTGAATGATATGCATCAGGATCTTGGAGGTTTGACTCATGTGAGAAACTTAGATGCTTATTAGTTTTCTGCTATCACGAGGGAGCAGAAGAACAGCATCATCTATATAAATTTGTTACATGATCTATGCTCACTGGCTTAAGTCTACCTTAGGATCTGGATGCCACCCATGGTGAGGTCATGCGGTTCGAAGATTAGGAAATGTACAGTTAGACTTTCAAACCATTCTTCAATTATGAAGTGTGCTATTGTTGGCATGTTATGCGAAGGCTTCTGGTATCACAAAGCCTGTAGCTTTTGGTCTATGCAATGCTGCAGGCTCCTGGTATGATAGAGACTTGTAAGAGCAATGGCATCCTGCACCTTCGTCCCCATTGTCCTACCTGTCTGAGCCGAGATTTCTAATTCTAATGTGTTAGCAGCAATTGTGATGTTGTGCAAAGCATTCCAAAGATTTGCCTCGATCAGTGCCATCTCATACTGTTTGCCACTGCTTAGGAGAAGGGTGGTGAGAAGCTGACCGTGAAGTCCTTGTCTGAACTGTTGTTCATGGAATTGCCTAAGAAGAACACTATCTCCAAGCCTATTTACCACAAGTAATGCCTAAAACCAGAAAAATGCATGCAGTTGCTGAATGTAACAGTGGATATCTACAACTCAACATATATTCTTTCATTGCAGGTATAAGGTAACCTATGAAAACCACCCTGCACTGCTTCAGGTACAGAAGATTGTGCCTTGCTCATCTAGACTGTGAGTATACATCTCCTGATGCATAGTCACGGCCATGGAAGGTGGAGAGCATTTATAGACACTTTTTTCTGCTAGTTCCACAGAACAATCAATGCACATTTGCAATCTACCAGAAGTAGCCAAGTGGTACTGATCTTATCAGGCAACCACAATGACCATCCATCTATGGTAAGTGCTATATATATTATGTGCTGTGGCTCTGCACAACTCTCGAGTCAGGGTTATGTTGCATACAAGAGTGCTGCAGTTGGTGTAGGTGTTGATTTGATTTGTAGATTTTAATGGTGTCCTCTTTGGAGGTGCTACAACTGGTGTCATTGCAGTGTAACAAGACCACTCAAGCCAGGTGGCATAGTCCTTCCACCACTCGCTGATGTCTGATCCTGGATGATCCAACCACTATGGATGAGTAGAGAAGAGTAATACCTCCATCCTAGAAAAATACTGCTTCCATGAAAGATAAATAGCTGCGTCACTAGCTGAACTATTTATATAACTGGTAATAGCTATAGTTAGTAACTTGGATAGCCACCTCCTTTCAGGCATGTTCTTTCATCATGAGGTTTTTAGAGCCTTTGGCAGAGAAAACCAGATGTTGGGAAAAGTCCTCACCACTTTAATTCTTCTCTTCTCGAGACATCATTAAGAAAGCGCAAAATTAAACACATGATATGTTTTAGGATTTTGATTGAAGGCAAGAGTTTAATCAAATCCTACTCTAGCATTTCTTATCTGTCCGGTTCAATTATCTGGTGCATTATCTGTTCACAATATCAGTGCAATGTGCAATGGATTGGAATGACCCACCACATGCAACGAATTGCCATGCATCATATTGTGAACTGACCTTAAGATGACACATATTATTTAAGGCAAGTAACTGAACTCGTCCACATTGTTACGGGTGGTAAATGTATGGTGCATAGATAGATAGATATATAGATACAAGCATACATAGATAAGCCATGAGTACTACCAAGTTTATCCATCCAACTCCCAACTAAGGGCTTGCTTTACTCGCCACTAATAATATTATATGAGTGTGTATGGGGGAGGTGGTTTTGGAGGTCTTGTTGGGGTTTATTAGGATCTTAGTTTGTAGTTTGTCCTATTTTAGGTTGCCTTATTCTGCTATTAAACTGTGCAGCCCTTCTCACACTTACGCAGCATGCAGGCAGTCTCTTCGCTATAACAACCATCCCTTCAGCCCGCATTATTTAAGGCGGGTGAACTGTTCACACTTTTTTTACTGGATGGTGAACGTACGGTGCATAGATAGATATACAAGACAAAATATTATATAATGGTCAAAAAATGACAAGTAGACAACAAAGATTTACATGATCCTTTAATAATGAACTCCAAATACAATACAGATTTAGTATTGGTCATCATTATATCAATAAGTAAAGGTTTAAATGTTGGTTGTCAAATTCTGTTTCATTTCTTTTTTTGACTAGTCGTTAAAATAAAAACATTTTTTGTCTTGTTTCTATTGTTTATCAAGCAGCTACTTATAAGAAGTTACTCAGTGTAACACCAGAACAACTATTGATTACTCAAGTAGATAGACATGATTTTATATCATATAATACACATAGAGACATGATTATAAGTGGTTTTGTTGAAGGTAACTTCTGAGGAAAACAAACTGGTATATACTTCTTGGTAAGAAAAAGTGAAGTTGTTGGTGACTCAGCTAGGTTCTATTAATTATTGTCGCAAGGAATGAGGAAACCAACTGATACACATGCATTATAGGTATATAGTCACCTGGTCTTGTTGAAGGTCTGAGCTGTTTACCTATTGTCACAAGAGTAAGCTTCTGAGGAAACCAACTGATACACATGCATTATAGGTATAATATAGTCACCTGGTCTTGTTGAAGGTCTGAGCTGTTAACTATTGTCACAAGAGTAGAAACAAACTGATACACATGCATTATAGGTATATAGTCACCTGGTCTTGTTGAAGGTCTGAGCTGTTACCTATTGTCACAAGAGTAAGCTTCTGAGGAAACCAACTGATACACATGCATTATAGATATATAGTCACCTGGTCTTGTTGAAGGTCTGAGCTGTTACCTATTGTCACAAGAGTAAGCTTCTGAGGAAACCAACTGTGCATTATAGATATATAGTCACCTGGTCTTGTTCAAGGTCTGTTACCTATTATCACAAGAGTAAGCTTCTGAGGAAACCAACTAATACACATGCATTATCTATTAAGTTTTGTCACAAGACTAAAGTTCTCAGGAAACTTTCATGGAACTAAAATAAATGTAACACAAATAAAGTCTAATTGTACCTGGTCTGAAATCAGTCAAGCCGATGACGATTCCGATTTGGATACAGTTCTCTCAAAGGAGCTTGTCGAGATTGAATCAATATCAGATCATATGTGTAGGTTCAGCAGCAAAGGAAGTGTGGCAACCACTGTAAGTACAGGATTTGTAGTGATGGTTGGCTCCGTGACTTCAGCTGTTGTGTTGTCTGTAACAGCAGAATCAAGTGCTGGTAAGTCCACAACTTGACTTGCTCCCTCAGATGTCACAGTTTTGGGGAAGATCTCATGATTTCAAGTGGTCATTGTGTCTTTTCCACACTTTCCCTTCTCCAGCATCAGCGTAAAGGACCAAGTTTCCTTACAATGACCCCTGGAACCCATGCTCTCCTTGACACAAACTTTGAACTGTCCAACCTCTCCCTTTTTTGGGCATGCAAGTCATGTTGGGACTTTTGAATAGCCTGCCTTTCTATCACATCCTGGAGGTTAGGTCTGAGAAGTTCCAGTCCGGTGCAAAGGTATTTTCCAAGGTGCCTCCTTGGTGGCATGTGGTGTGGTTCGATAAGTAGAGAGAAAATTCTGTAATCGATGTGAAAGTGGAAAACTGTCGAATTTGCTAGCATTCAATGCTTCTTTTAAATGTCCTGACAAATCGTTCAACCAACCCATTTGAAGATGGATGTTACGGGGCACATCTAATGTGTCTAATGCCATTGCTCTGCATAATTTCTCGAAATTGTTCAGAAGTAACTTTTAGACTGTAGTCAGAAACAATTTGGTCTGGCAAACCATATCCAGCAAAAAGTAGACACATAAAAGGAATAGTTTTGGTTGCAGTCATTTCAAATATTTTCCTCCACTTCAAGTGAGCATCTACTGCATTTTTCCTTGAAATGGTCCAGCATAATCGATGTGTACTTTTTGCCATTGCCATGTCCATGGGAGAAGTGGGGCCCTGGAAGGTTCTTGCTTTACTGCTTGACATGACAAACGTAGTCTAGCCAATCTCTCCAGATCCTTGTGAAGCTCTGGCCACTAAACAGGTAACTTCTTGCAATGGACTTCACGTTAGAACTTTCCAGATGATCCTGGTGTAAATACTTCCCACAGTTTTGTGGGAAGACAACATAAGCCTCCCATATCAGGGCATCTCCTTCTGTTCCCAGCTCACTCTTCTGACTCTGACTGAAATACTCTCTGAACTACTCTGTAACTTGCTCAGGCCAACCCTTCTGTGTATATTGTAGAACCTTGGCCTAGTCGATATTGCTCAACCTCCTTGCTGGATATGGCAGTGATGAGATCTTCGGGTATTGTAAAACACTGGGATTAGATATGCCTTCAGGACTTGAATGGTCCAATGGAAGGCGAGGGAGTGTGACGGCATTTCCACGATCCTTGGTGCACTTGAACTCAATTTTATAACTGAATGCAGCTAATAGGACTGCTCATAACAGGGTTTTACCCATAGTCTTCTGAAAAAGGGCCAACTCCGAATGGTAGTCCTGAACCCCTGGTTTTGATAGTCACAAATTCTGATGATGCTTCATCTAGAACTAGCAATAAATGATCCTGGGAGAGATCTGAGGTGGTAGACCTTTGGCCTCCTGCTAAGACTTAGAAAGATCTTCAGGCTTAGGCAAGTGGTATTACAGTGGTCCCTCCCTAGTAAGACCACCCAGGGAGCACTTCCAACTGGTCTTATTAGAGAGGTGGTCTTACTTTGGAATATCGCTCTAGGGCATGGCAGGGGTCTCACAAAGTATTGCTCAGTGGATTTTATTGTGTAGTGTACACACATTCATAATATTAAACCAACTGCAAGCTCCCAAGACAAGATACTGTATTCTCATTTGGAATTATGGGTGTGTCTTGGAATGACATTGGTTATCATTGTACACATGTATGTATTGGACATTAGACTCATGCAGTGTCCTTAGGACACAGAAAGTCTCAGATACTGGACTGGACAGTCCGCTCCATCCTGTTCTCGATGACCATCTGCTCGATAGAATCAGCACCTGTCACAAGCTTGGGAATGCCTTGATGAGTGGCAAAGTCACACAGCTTGCACACCATCTCGAACACCTCTGACACAGTTACAGGAGTGGGCATGGGGCCATCCTCCTCATCATCTGACTCAGGCTCCTCAGGCGAGGAGTCAGCAGGAGTGGCGAGGGCATGATTGGGCAGGGTCATAGTGGTCCTCACTGGTGAGCACCTCGCTGTCGATGTAGGCGTACGGCAGCTGTGCATTTATGACTCCTCGACCTCAGCAGCAGGGGCAGTGGTGGTCGTGAAGCCACACTTCTTAAAGCACTTCTTGATGGTGGACACGTGGAGGTCATCCCAGGCCTTCTTGAGCCAGTAGATCGCCATCAGAACGTCCACCTTCTTGACAAACGAGCTCATTTTCTCAGTGCAACCACCATCGGCATTCACAGTGTCGTCCTGAGCCGGAGAATATAGCGGATCATCTGCTTCCAGTAGACCAGCTTCATGGCCTGGATGATGCCAGCATCTATAGGCTGAAGCTTAGAGGTGGTGTTGGTGGGCAGGAAGACTAGCTTGAGGTTGATATCTGAGTGTGCTGAGCAGTTGTCAATGAAGATGATGATCTTCCGGCCCTTGGCAAGCATCTTATTGTTGGTGCGCTTGAGCCACTGCTCCCAGATGTGAGTGCTCATCCATGCCCTTGGCCTGTGCCTCATACTCGATGCCGAGGTCCCTCTTTGGATCAATGCAGATGTAAATATGTACCGGTTCCTGATCTTTCACAGTTAAAGGAAGGTAGATCTTCAAACAAAAAACTAAATTCACTGTATTCTTGGATGCTTGGTCTTACTTGGGAGGATATTGACCCAGCCAAGTGGTCTTATAAGAGAGGGGGACTTATCTTAGAGGGTCTTACTTGGGAGGGGCAAAATAAAGGCAGCCAACCGGGAGCAAGCCAAAATGGTCTTATAATGGAGGTGGTCTTACTTGGGAGGGTCTTAATACGGAGAGACCACTGTATCAACTTGTAGGGATGGATTAATCATTACTTTGTAATCTCTACATATCCTGATTTTGCCACCATATGCCGCAGTTTTGTTAGCCAACTCCATGAGTGTAGTAAAGCTGCTGCTGGTGTTGATTGATTCATCTAATGTTCTGTGCAACCTTGCACTGTTTCCTCAATATCTGATGTAATTGCTGGCCACCACACATATGTGTATGAGCAAGACTCTTCATTTGGGCAATTCCTGGGTGTCCTTAGAAGGACAGCAAACTGGGCAGCAAAAGATGACTTTGATGTTGAACTTCCTGCAGACCCTCCTGATGTCCTCACTCATCCCTGCTGCATAAGGAATAACTACCATAGGATAGACCCCTCATTGCCTGTACTGCTGTACTCATCTTCCTTTCTGCGTTTAGATGAATCTGCAGACAAAAGGTTGATGAAGGCTTGTGGATAACCGTTCTCTATAAAGACATTCTCAAATAATGTTCTTCCTTCCAAAGGTCCTCCTTCTCAGCAACTACTCTTCTGACAAGCTCTTCATCACTCCTCTTCTGACATGAATAGGATGATGTGATATATAATCAAGGTACTGGTTGGTATACGTGGATTTTCTGTAAACGTGCTGTTAGCCTTCCATCTTCCTTCCTGTGTAGGTGGCAGTCAAGAAAGGGCAACGATCCACTTCAAGCTCCATGGTAAACTTTATGGTTGGCCTGATGTTGTTCAGATGGTTCAACAACTCCTGCTCACTTCCCTTCTTCACAATGCAGAGAAGGTATCATCCACGTATCTCTTCCAAACCCTTGACTTCAGTGGGGCAGTTGTGAGTGTCAAAAAGAATTGCATATAAAGTTTACTGCAGATTACTGGAGAGCCAATTGCTGCACCCTCTTTCCGCTCATAGTATTTTTCTTGATATCTGAAGTAGGTGGAATTCAGGCACAACTCCAACAGTTCAGAAATCCTGTCAGCACCTAGTGTAGTCCTCTCCCGCAAGCTCTCTTGCACAGCCTCATCAATGGGAACATTGGTAAAAAGAGAGGAAACATAAAAACTGACAAGACACTCATCCTGTGCCAAACATTCACCTTGAATACACTTCATAAATTGCCCAGAATCCTTGACATAGTGTACTTGTATTTCCAGCTAGAGGTGATATCAAATATGCTATGAACTTGGAAATATTAAACGAATACAAGACACAATAGGCCTAAAGGGAACCTCAGGTTTGAACCCATAAATCAGTGGTGGTCTACTTCCAGTGGGCCTAATTCTATTGTAATAATGCAATTGTTATATCTCCCGTCTTCTCCATATTCTTTAACACACGATTCACCTTGCTTTCCTGTGCCATGGTAGGATCCTTCAGTATTCCTTAGTTTCCACCATCCCAATAACCTTTGAAATCTACCTGTCTTTTGTCATCAGAACTGTTGTCTTCCCTTTGTCTGCTGGTAAGATTACGAGCTCTTCCATCTTCCTCAAGGGCCTTTTTCTCTTCCTTCATCAGGTTGTCCTTCAGTTTTCTTGCTCTTCTCAAAATTCCACATATTCTTCCTCGAAGCTCATGCGCCTTGTTATCCTCGAGCCTACTGGCTATCTCTTCTGCTGCAGCTATGGTATCCATCAGAGGGAGACTCTTTGGAGCAGCGAAAAGGTAAGACCCAAAGCAAGCACTTCTTCCTGAGCTGGAGAAAGGTTCTTTTCTGTCAGATTTACCACCCATCTGTTCAAATCTTGGGGTTGAAACTTCACTTACCTCGATCTCCTTCTCTCCAAAAGTGTCTCCTTCTCTCCAAAAGTGTCTCCTTCTCTCCAAAAGTGTCTCCTTCTCTCCAAAAGTGTCTCCAGCTTCTTTTGATGTTTCTGCGTGGATTTGCTGTAGGTCCTCTCTGCTGCTCCCCTACTGTGGGCCTTAATGTTCTGATAGTCACTTCCCAGTGCTGGTTCCAGTTTGGCTTCCAGATCTTCACACTCAGCTGCTTTTTCTGTACGACTGTCAAATTCTCTCTGATAGGAACACTTTGCTGGCTCTCTATTCTGTACCCTTGCCTGGTCTTAATGGGAGGCTTTATCCTTAAACTTGCTGGATAATTGCTGGCTCTCTATTCTGTACCCTTGCCTGGTCTTAATGGGAGGCTTTATCCTTAAACTTGCTGGATAATTTCCTCGTCACGGCATCTCATGCTGAACACGAGGTGATATGCACTTGTCAAAGATGTACTGCGACTCCCTTTTATCACAATGATCCACTGTTCTGAAGATGTAATTGGAAACTTTTTGGAGGTGTATATGGAACCTGCTGCAGTCTTGCCCCATGTCATGTTGGAATTAACTGTTGATAATCAGTGGAAATGGTCCTAGTTCTTCTCTCTCAGATGATGTCAGTGCAGATTTGCTGCTAAGCACTGTGATTTTCCTCCAAGCTTGCATGCATTGATCTTGACATGACTTGTAAAACTCCCTCGTTGTTGTAACTTCCTCCCTGTGCCGACTCCTCTCTTCATGATCTTTTGTTTCTTTTCCAGGTGTACTTCCAGATTGATGATAATGTCCTGAACTCTCGAAGGCTCCTTTTTCAGGTGGTTACAGGTGTTGTACTAACAATCGTGCTAGGATGAATGGCAACTTTTGAATGGTAGGTATGTCTTTAACCAATGATTAGCGAATGAAGCACTACAGATCCCTTTGCCTGTTTCAGTTTGTGCCTTGCAAAACGCAGAAACGAGAGAGAAGGGCATTTTTTATCATTTCCTCTCTGGGTAGTGAACTTCTGATGGAAAAAGGACTGAGCACAATAGCTTTCAGATTGCTGACCACTTGGTTGAGAATTGCAGTCCACGAAATCCAAGAAATCTACCAGGACATCACTTCTTGGCATGGATACTCTTAAGAGGTTAGTAAACAATTATAATAGAGGTTGCAGTTTCATCTGTCCCTGCCCTTAAACTGTTGTTATAGACACGAACATGCCAGGCAGCTCATGCCTTTCATGTGGAGACTGCACTTCCACTTGTCATCGCCAAAGCCTTCAACCATTCTCCAAACATTCCACCTCATCATCGTACAAAGGTCCCTAATCTTTCCCTCCCACCATCACCTTTGGTTAAGTGGTTGACACTTCTGCTTTTATTTGATAATTCTCTGAAGATGCAAACACTGGCTCTGACACCAATAAAGGCTATGATGCATTCCTAGCAGAAGAGGAAGTTACCATGGGCATACAGTGCATTCTGGCAAAGCCACCGATTTTGAGCTGATGAAAGAAAAATGATTTATTGTGCATAAAAATATTATTGTGCGTACAGACCCCTGAAATTTTGGTGTACTATCTTGTTTCTTAGGAGTGGGATAGCTGGCTATCCTCATGGGGATCTGTGCTAGATATACTGCTGAAAATACATCACTCAATTGGTCGAGGGTGCGGATGCAAAAGCGCTTGTATTTTGGCCTTCCAACAACTGAAACGGGTGGAACTGAAAGGAGTTTTCTTTCTTGATTCAAAAATTGAAACTTGTGCACGTCTGGCTTTTCCTAAACTAGTTCCTCGCTTGCTTTTGTTGGAAACAGACTCCATGGAGATACAATAACAGACATCGGCTGTTGGTATGATAGCTAGAGCGCTTTATTTTTTATTTTTAGCTCGCAGTGTGTAATGGTATGCCTATATGCAAACTTGAATGTAGACGATTGACTATATATATACCTACCGAGTCAGTCACTAAAATTAATAGGACAATTTCTAGTCCGTTTCATTTTCATTTCAAGTTCATTTTTCTCAATACATGTATTTGAATTTGGATTTCTACTCGACTGTCATATGTGATAGGATCTGAGAAAAGGGGTCTTATGGTAGAGAAAAATGGTTTTGTGGTATGACCAAAATAAGCTTCGACTTTTAATTTTTTTTGTACTACAGGCATCTACTACCTTTCCTATACATTTGTGTGAAGTCTGAAGGCTCCTGCTTGCTTCTTTGTAGGCAAGAGTGAGGTTAAAAGATTGGTGGTCAAGAAGCTTGCTACGCGTTGCCATGGAACGCGGAGAAAATACTGCCCGCGTATGCGGAAAGATGGGAATCCTACAAAATGGGGGGATTTCCTAGCTGCTATAGTGGGGCCGCGTGGTTTAACAAACCACAAGGAACCATTAATTTAAAACGCGCTTTTTTTCAAAATGAATGCTTCAAGCATCTATATAGCATTCAGGCTTTCATAACTTTTCTTCTGAATGGAAATAAGTGATGATTTGAGTTCCAAAATATAGGCATTGCCTTGTTCTTTTACCTGGTATCAATAACTCAGTTTTTAAAAAAGTTTTGTACATAAGACCCCTTTTCTCAGATCCTATCACATATATATTATATAAATGTGTATTATAATTATAATACAAGATATATTAAAGCACGCACACACATCATATTATATGCACAATGTTACATATATATATAAATTAGACAAATGCTTTATATACTGTGTTGAAAATAACAGACCAGATACATTAAAAATATTTTTTAAAGATAAAAATGTCAATTACAAGCAGGAATAGTAATTACATATATATACATATATAAATACTGCAAGGTTTGACACAACAGATGTACAAGGCTTTTCATATACGTTTGTAGTATGAATATAAAGTAACTATGATAATAATCAGTCCAACCACAGTGAAGAGTAAGCCAAATGAAGTGCAGCCGATGGATGTCCATCCATGGATGTTGGATAGCTTTGTGTCACTATTAGATCCGTAGGAGGCTGACTATATATTCACATGGGTATGTAATGTTTGCATGGTATATGTATAGAAAAGCACAAGGTTAAGAATGGTGAAAATACATACTAAAACCTCAGTATAGCGAACACTTTGATACAAAGTGTTAGTTTAGTGAAATGTTCGTTATACTGAAAGTAGTGATGACATACTTTTTTATGATGTAATTTATTACAACATTCTCTTGGCGTTTCGACTAGATGCTCTAGCCTTCATTATTCCTGATGAAGGTTAGAGCATCTAGTCGAAACACCAAGAGAATATAATTTCAAGTTGAGAAGGTTATTGTCATGTTAATATGCCGACTGAGAGTTCATTTTGAGAGCATGTATTTTATTGTTGTTTTACATGTTTAATGGTTGAGGTTGAAATATTCCGTTGTGTGAGTTTGCTTCTCGGCATTTTAAACACACGCCAACACAGCAGAAGGATCTTAGTTAGTTCAATAGCATTAATTTGACACTGCTAGTGCTTGGCTGTTGCTCAAGGTAAGGAATGGTGCACGCATCAAAGGCTTCCATAGCTTCTTTGTGACTGGGTCCTGGTACATCACCTGATGACTCATCCAGGTTGGATTCTGAAGCAAGCTGAAAAATTTCTTCGTATATATGATCTTCATCCTAATTCTTATCACTATCTAGCCATTTGTGTGACGCTGACAATTCAGTGCCCACATGAAAAATAGAACATGCATCACCAGAAGCTCCTGAAGTGTCAGTGCCAACTGGGTTGGTACATGTACTGCTATTACTGCCGCCAACACCAAGAAGCTTGTTCCAAGCACGTGAAAGTGACTCAGCCCTAATGTCATCCCAAGCCTTTGCATATCATGTAAATACAGTCGTTGATATTTCAATCCTTAACAAATTTCTGGGGTGTGCCCTCTTCATGAGAAAATAGTAACTTGTGTAGGAGAGCACTTTTGTATAGTCCCTTGAGGTTATCTAGCACACCTTAATCCATCGGCTGAATAAGACTAGTAGCGTTGGGCAGAAGGAAAATGACATGTAATGGCACCATCAGGGTTTTGTAAAATGCTAGATTTAGGATGGCTAGAAGCCTTGTCTAAATCTAAACTCACTTTTCTAGCCGCCTTGCTCCCATAAATAACAAGCAACACGGGGTAAAAATGATAAAAAACACAATGATATATAAAATTCAACCATCCATTCCTTTGACTAGTGTAGATAAAAGGAAAGCACTTTTGCTTTGCTGTACCAATCACAAGCATGGGTAGCCTAAAATTTCCTGAGGCATTAGCTGTGGCATTAGCTGTAGCTAAACACTAGCTCTATCTTTAGGTTTTTTCTTTGCTGTTTTTTCCTGCACCAGTAAAACCCTGTCTCATCACAGTTAAAGACTTGATTTAGGTTAGCTGCTGCTCTTCAATGAGCTCCAGCAAATTCTCACTACAGGGTCCAATAGCAATGGTATCAGCTGATAGAGACTCACCTTGAAGTCAAGTAGTGGGGGTGGGGGGTAGGGGGGGGGGGGGGGGATACCATTATTGTGGCTTTTTTTAAATTTTAATATTTAATACTTCATTCATTTTCAAAGATTTTGGTCTGAGAAGACAGCCAATTCTGTGTGCTTTCCAGTGATGTTACAATAGTGGTGTTTAGGGCTTAAATATGGGGGAAACCACAAAGGTCATTAAAAGTTCATATAAACGCTCTAACCATAGGCCTTCAACACTTGTAGCTAGAGGACTACAGGTACAACTTTGAATTAAAAAGTTGTTTTAAACAATTTATTTCCCCCATTATCCCTAACGCATTTTTTTTTGCAGTCTGGTGACCACATAGACCACGCAGACTGTACTACAGGTCTGTGCACACTGCACTTAAACCATTTCTAACTCCTAATTGAAAAGTGCAAGATGGAAGCTCATTAGGTGCTAAAAGGTTGGTAGTGGTCAAGCACAAGGTGGAAAATTATTTTTTTGAAATTAATTGCACTTTCCAATTGAAATGCAGAAAGCTTATGCATGCAATTTTGAGGTTCCCAAATTTGACTGCCTGTAACTTGGGTATGATTGTACCTATGCAACAGTTTTTAGATCAAAAGAGAGCACACAGAGAGATCTATCTTTTGAGCTATATATCAAGGTCATACAGTGAAGTCTGCAGAATTTATGGAGCTCCAACACAGTTTTTTTAAACACTTATCCCTTTCTCGAGAGTTATTCAATGAAATGGGTGGCTAAAAAGTATTATAACTCAAGAATGGTTGACAACAATGAGTTGAAACTTGAAATGCAGTTAATATAATACTGAAGCTATAGAATGGTGAAGGAAAATGAAGAATTTTTTTTGAGGGATAAAAATAAAATGGTCTACTCCACCCACTCCCTTATGCCATGCCTTTGCTTGAATCTGAAGCCAGCCAAGGTTAGCCTTAAAAGAGTCTTCACCATCATCAGAGCAGCTAACTAAATGCAGCACCCTTCTTTATAACTAGTGCCATGATACTAGTACATGCCATGCTGTAACTCTGGATTCATAATCATGTGATGTCAAGTAAGTATTGCCATGCTCGGGATAGGTTAGATACTAGATAAAATATTATTATACTTGCAAAACCACAAATTTCACCAAGGATGCTCTTGAGCATGCTCACCAAGGAGACTCTAAATATGATCACATAAGTAAGCACTAAGCATAAGTTCATAGGTCAAGTGCATCACATCCTTATTAACCCTCTCACCGGCATAAGCGCCTGTAGGCGCGAAATGGTATTACCGCTACTAAAATAATAATAAAAAAATAACTTCTCACTGGAAAAAAATAATTAACATATTTTCGGATACCTAAAGCTTTGCTCTATCATTGTTTAAAATATAACGGATGTATTATGTCGGTAACCATGAAAAACGTGACGTCAAACTTCACTTCCGGTTTTGGAATATAGATGTTGGTTCGATATAATCGAGATGAAGTTATCGGTCAGCTTTTTTATAATGATTTTTGCCTCTCCGATAGTGATAGCTCTAAAGAAGATGAAGAAAATACCCCTGCTTATTTGGGAAGCCATGAGGTTGAAGTGAATGAGCTAGCAGCTCTGACAAGATCTGTCATTGTTAGCCCTAGCCCGTGCCCACCTGCTGTTACCTCGGTATGCATGTAACATAATCTAGTAATGTAAAGGTACAATAAGATTTATTCTGATATATTAGGTCCTTCAAACATCTCCTTCTGACTCTGATGAGTCAGTTATGAAAGTACCCATTCCTAATCAGCTCCATGTAATCATATTCACAGTTATGTGGTTGTCTCTAGCTTGATATAATGATATTCATACTTATATGTTTGGAGAAAAAATTTCTTCGTATGCCAGTTACTAACCTGTCACTCAATGAGCAATAGTAAACTGTTGAACATTCTTAGTGGACAAACATTCTTAGTGGACATAATAATGAAAGCTAGTGACAGTTCCCATTTCTTATAATGAGATTCACGATGTTGTGGTTTATTGCTAGGCCACCAAATTTTGTTACAATATTCATCCACTCACTAGCTATCACCTGATATATGGTTGCTAGGTACTTTACATCATGTGTCACGTGTCTTTAAATACACTAAAGATTAAGAAAATCATTCATTTTGAGAAAAAAACCTCTGTAAAATTACCGGTGAGAGGGTTAAGTAGGCACTAAACATTAGTTCTGCTATCACAATCTTAATAATTATGGACTATACAAATTATGACCTTACTATGTGGCTGGAGTCATGGGACTACACCAACATAGGGTGTCTGGACATAAAATGTAAGTGCTCATCTTAAGCAGTCAAGGATACATTTTATGGCTTAATAAGGAAACCTATGCTCGGAAGAAAGGCTGTATTTGTTCATAATACACCGTCTCTGATTATTAGTGCTGGAGACATCAATATGCACCCATAATATATACACACGTTCATCCTCGAGTGTGGATAAATGCCTTAAGACAAAGAGTAAATTATAGGCAGTGAGCATGTTGGGAGAGAGCAAGAAATATCTGACCAGCGTCAACAGCATCTACATAGGGTGAGTCATGCTGGGAGAGAGCAAGAAATATCTGACCAGCGTCAACATCATCCACATGGAGTGAGTCATGTTGGGAGAGAGCAAGAAATATCTGACGAGCATAGATCTACATAGGGTGAGTCATGCTGGGAGAGAGCAAGAAATATCTGACCAGCCTCGACAGCATCTACATAGGGTGAGTCAATACCACCGCAATGATGAAATGATAACTGAAGGCTCTGTCCCTGAGCAGTATTAACAACATTGAGACATGAGAAGACAAAAGTAGACACGTCAGGTGAGCAGAACGTGAGCATTAAAGCACGAGACTAAAGAGATGCCACAAGAGAAAAGGGAATTCCTGTTTGCTATAATTCAAGTGGACCATTACCTTTCAAAGGTGTGCGTATTAAACAAGGACCAGTCCCAATCACAAAGCACCTGCATAATTGTGCAGTAAATTTTCAGGTGTCCAGATGGAGCGAAAACTGAGAAGGAATGGAACTAGGAGTGAACACTATTTCACTCAGACCATTCAACCCAAAGCAAACCACATATTCAATATTGACCTCAGCATATATATTATTACACATAGCCACTGGTAGTTACTTAATGGGTAGAAGGGGGATGAATTAAAATTCTAGTTGGCATTCTCTAAAATAATGTGTTGACACCGTTTGATTATAAATTACAATATGGTAATGATAAAAATGAGCAGCATTACGACTCACGGTAACTCCGAGAATTAGTCCAACTATAGTGCATGGGAGAGCCCACCAGCACCCTAGGCTGAGGATGCAGATAGTCGATATGCCAGCAAATATAGCAGCCCCGATTCCTAGCTCTGGTCGGGAGCGAGTTTGGTTCAGTATTACACCAGCCACAGGCTGATGGCTCACCACTGTCACTTCCTGAAACACACAACAACACTGATTATCACTTGACAGGATCCCAGGGGGGTAAAATGATAGAAAGTTTTTCAAATACCATATCACCTCTATTAAAACCACGCCCTTGAATAGAACACGCACCATTTTCTACCTCGAAAGAAATAGAATATGCCTTCAAATAGACCGTAAATCAGCAGGAAGAATGAAAGCTCCAGAGAAAATGCTGTACAGAGTGAATGAAGAAAGCTTTGCAGCCTGTCTCCACTGAAGTGATAATCAAATCTTGACAGGACCATATACGAATTATGTTTTAATCAATATTGGTTTATAAAAGGTTGATTGCAGTTTTATTGCATCTTCATTCATAACACATCAGCTAGAGTTCTGCAACTTCCAATGAAAATAACAATGAATAATAATTTTCAGAGTATAATGACTTCCTTTGATGAAGACTAGAGCATCTAGTCGAAATGTCGAGTGAATAAAATTTGAAGTCGATTATTGAGAAGGTGATTTTAAAACGTTCTTCATGATCGACATAAAATCTATTTCGTGACTTTTTGCTAGATGCTCGGGCCAACAACTTTCTCAATGATCAACTTCAAATTAGCGCAAGGCCTTGGTTATGCATTGAGAAGACCTCTTGCTCCATAGCACATCTGAAGGCTAGAGCATCTAGTTGAAACATCAAGAAACAATTAATAATCATTGAGAGGGTCATTTTATTCTACTGAGAGTATGTTCAGAATTTTCAGAATGTTGACATTTCCAACTTACCCCCAAAGTAGACTTATATGCCCCCGAATATGGTTTAAATTATAACTTGTGATGCGTTTGATATACAATGGAAATAAGAGTGCTCCGTCTAAGAGCGTGGTAGTGCATGTAACTCTCAATAAACACACTGTGACGGTTGGTAGCACAGTCATTAAGTGACTACCACATTTTTCTAAGCGCCATCTTCATCGTCAGTTCCAGTCTCACATAGCTAAGCACCGACCTAGACTGTCTTATGCTCAAATGTCAGTATCCTTCAACTGCTTGGGGAGGGACAGATTTGAGGATTGGATGTGCACGTAGCACTCTCTAGGGTTTTCTCTGAGCAGTTCTCCATCCCCTCTATATAGCTAGCCTAGTATTTACACCCTGTGATCCATACCTATCAGAAATCGATTATGTCCGTGTATGGGCATGGCTTGCTAAGTGGCTGCTCAGTATTAGGTGGCCATTTCTAAACAATCAGCTTCTGAAGTAATTAGGTATGTACTAATTTACTCACCTGTTGCACGTAACCAGCTTGGCCTACAATGGACAAAAAAAGTGACATTTGTTATCATACCTCCCCTTATATTATATTATAGACACCCGCCTTCCTTTCTTGGGGAAACCAACCACCATACCCACCATGTAATACAGAGTTATCACTAGATGAAGTTAAACATTATATTATGGGCATAACGTTCAACATTGTGAGACCAACATCACACTGAGTTGAGGCAGCAGGTTGACAATAGCTCTATGGGGGCACACACTAGACCAACACGACACTGGGTTGAGTTAGGTTAAGTAGGGTGACAAAAAGCTCTACGGGGACACACACTGGACCAACAGCACACTCGGTTGAGGCAGGTTGACAATAGCTCTATGGGAACACACACTGGACCAACATCACACTGGGTTGAGGCAGGTTGAAGTAGGTTGACAATAGCTCTATGGGAACATACACTGGACCAACATCACACTGGGTTGAGGCAGGTTGAAGTAGGTTGACAATAGCTCTATGGGGGCACACACTGGCCAACATCACACTGGGTTGAGGCAAGTTGAGGTAGGTTGACAATAGCTCTATGGGGACACACACTGGACCAACACAACACTGGGTTGAGGTAGGTTGAAGTATGCTGACAATAGCCCTATGGGAGAACACATACTGGACCAGTTAAGGCATGTAGGTTAACAATAATCTCTACATATATAATAGCTGATAGTCCAAACTATGCTTAATGTGAAGGCTGAATCAAAAGTAGGCATTAAAATATTACATGAAGCCGAAGGGGGACAAAACCATAAAGTAGTACATGTAGTAAGTGTTAAAAATAGTTCCCCATTGATGGTATGGACTTGATATATAGCTCAAAATATAGGTCTCTCTGTGTGCTCTCTTTTGATACTAAAACATTCATAACTATACCCAAGTTACAGGAGCTATAGTAGGGATACCTCAAAACACATTTTTCTCCAGATTGCCAAGCCTAGAGGAAGCCCTACTCATTAGTTTAAGTATGTGGTCAAGCATGTGGTTGGAAAATGAATTTCGTTAAAATTCTTTTTCTAACCATACTTCTAACCATACGCTTGACCACTTGACCACGTACTTAAGTTGTAGCGTCTAATGACGTTGTATAGAGTAGGGCTTCCTCTAGCCACTGGTGCAAATTTCACTTCTTTAGCACTTGACAATCTGGAGAAAAATGTGTTCCCAAATCAGGCACTCAGGTTTTGAGGTACCCCCACTATAGCTCCTGTAACTTGGGTATAGTTATAGTTATGAAAAATGTTTTAGTATCAAAAGAGAGCACACAGAGAAACCTATCTTTTGAGCTATATATCAAGTCCATACCATGAATCTTGCAGAATCAATGGGAACTATAAAGTGGTAACCACACGTTTTAAACATTTGCTAATACTTTATTGTTTTGTCTCTCCTCTTAAAATTACTCCTCTACAGCCAGCAAAGATAAAGCAAGGTTTTCTGTGGACTGCCACATGGTTCTCTATGTGTTGTATATTGGATAATGGAGTGTCTAGTCTCACTGTCACAAAAACAGAGTAAATCGTCAACATCAACATAGGAATGCACTAACACCCCAACCATCAGTTATGAGATAGCATTTTTGTTGATAAATATTGTGGCTGAATTGCGGTTAGTTCACACAGTGTAGGGCTTTGCATGCTTTCGCCCTGTGATAGCACATCCTGTCTATAGCCTTCCACCTGTGACAGCACATCCTGTCTATAGCCTTCCACCTGTGACAGCACATCCTGCCTGTAGCTTTCCAGTGAACTTCATGAACATGTACGCTGCAACACAACAATTGCTTATTAGCACGCATTGGGTCAACACACAAATTTTTGAGTTACCTCTTGCCTCATCGGGACATACAACTGCTCATCACCGGAGGATAGAATTACTAAAGGTAATGGTGCAAATTTCTGTTGTTGTTGTTGTCGCGTTTTTGATCCATTATTGTATTTAATTCACTGCTGATGTTGTTTAGTGACTGTGGTTGTTGATGGATTATTGTTGATGATTTGTAGGAAACTCCTGTCAAACACAACCAATATCATTCTACCCTTTACCCACGGGAAAAACACCTCATACCTTGGATACAAACAAGTTATAGCTGAGTCCATTCACAAACATGGCAAGACGTCTTCATCACATTAGCTATCACTATTTATTTAGCGCTAAGTTCTCCTTGTTATCTATCAAACAGTCGGTTGCCAAGGATTCACACACACCCTCCCCCCCACACACCTCCAAAGGAAAAAACACACACAAAAACAAACAAACACAAAGAAATAATAAATGACATCAACAAACACAACAGGAGCTTCATGTTTCCAGGTCTTGCAAGGTGCACCATACACTATCCTCTTCTGCACTAGTTTACCTTCAGATAAGTAAAATACACCGGCTATTCTCAACAAAACCTCCTGCCAATGTTAGTACCTGATACATTTTTTTAGATCATCTATATTTTTCCATAGTGTCTGGGCATACATGAATATGGTATCCTAAATTGGTGGGTAAATATCGTTTCAATAGAGCCCACAAACAGTAGTAAAGAAAGTTCTTGACTGCATTTGTACGGATGTTTTAAAAGGAGAGCACCATTACGACAGTGAAAAGGTCGATGAACTACCAAACATGTGGATTATAACACATTTACATGTTCCCAGCGTATCAACGATACCTACCTGGATATGGCTGAGGTTCCTGAGTGTACTGAGGGGGTTCCTGAGTGTATTGAGGGGGCTGCACAAATGAATCCCTTGGTTGCTGAGGGTAGTATCCCCCCTGAGGTTGTTGGGGGTAAGCACCCATCTGTTGTTGAGGGGGGTATGGGGCTTGTGCAGTTGGGGGGTATCCAGCCTGTGGTTGCTGTTCCTCGTACCCTGGATTCACAGATGGAGGTACTTTCCCTTGCAATGGTGGTGCTGGTGTGGATATCATTAGGAAAAGATACAACAATTAAGAACTATACTTGAGGAATTAGTATTATCACCTTTAGCTTATTATATTTTTAGAAAAGCAAGATTGTATCCTTATGTTCACCTTGCGACTTTGACAATTTGGTTATTGTGGATATCTCTAAGGTTACTTTCTCCTGTGATAATATAGTTTAGCTACTCCCCCCCCCCCACTTTCAGTTGCAGCTCATGGAGGAGGCTATTACTCAAACTCTTCTGCAATGCAAATAATATCTGCTCCGCAAAACTTCACATGTCCACACCTCAAAATACTCGGACCAACTAAATTAATTGTCTAAAAAGAGTTTGAGTGCCAAACAGTAAATACATATAAAAGTGTGCCCAAAGCTTTGTTCCGACACCAACTCGATCTGATAAGGCTAAACTTTGGCTGTGTTGTCAACTCGATCTTCTTTCTCCAGTCTCACACTAGCCCGTCACTTATTCCATCACCCTTTCAGGGGAGACGAAACCATTTTTGTAGTAAAGTGTTAACAAACTTGTGGTTAGCACTTTATAGCTCCATAGATTCTGCAAACTTCATGGTATCGACTTGATATAATATCTCAAAAGATAGGTCTCTCTGTGTGCTCTCTTTTGACAATAAAATATTTTTCATGGCTACAACTATACCCAAGTTATAGGAGCTAAAGCTCCTATAACTTGTTTAGGAAACCTGTTTGCCTGATTTTGCCACATATATATCTCCAGATTGCCAAGTGCTAGAGAGTTGAAATTAGCACCAGTGGCTAAGAGGAAGCCCTACTCGATGACCTGTTTCATTAGGTGCTAAAACTTAGCTACGTGGTCAAGCGCGCGACCAGTGGCTAAGAGGAAGCCCTACTCGATGACCTGTTTCATTAGGTGCTAAAACTTAGCTACGTGGTCAAGCGCGCGGTTGGAAAAAGAATTTTAACTGCTTGACCACGTAATTACGTTTTAGCGCTAAAATCAAACGGGTCATTGCATTGAGGCTTCCTCTAGCTACTGGTGATAATTCAACTCACTAGCACTTAGCATATTTATGTGGCTAATCAGGTTTTGAGGTCCTCCCACTTTAGGTATAGTTGTAGATGTGAAAAATGTTTTATTATCAAAAGAGAGCACACAGAGAGACCTATCTTTTGAGCTATATATGAACTTGATATATAGCTCAATTTTAACTAGACTTCTCGTGGCAATTTACGTTTCTAGAAAAGAAAAAGCGTCCAAAAGAGTAGATTCATTACCTTTATTAGGAATCACCCTTCAAGCTGTTACTACATTAAATTTAAGCTAGAACTTATTTTTTCATTATTAGATGGCAAATACAACAAGCTGTAGTCGGGTTGAGTTGGTTTACAAAAACTACTTTGGGCTAGGTCTGTACGTGGAGCACAGAGATCCATCCAGGAGAGCAAGGCTAAGGCAGGGGTGTATTTAGGGGGGGGCGGGGGGGGGCATTCGCCCCCCCCCTTGTATCATTCTCGCCCCCCCCCCCCTTGAAATTAGACACCACCCTTATACATTACATACACCATCATTGTATCATTCTCGCCCCCCCTTATTTTTCCATATCTCAAGTTCGCCCCCCCTTGGCAAAATTTCTGTATACAACCCTGCTAAGGGATTCAGAGCATTTCTCAGTAGGTGAAATAATCGGCTCATATGAAAGAAGTATTTCACGGAGAGGAACAGTTATGTATGTGTGTGTGTGTTTGTGTGTTAGATGTGTGTGTGTGTGTGAGAGTTAACTGAAGTTATGTAGATCCCCGCCCTCCATACATACACACACACTTAACCCTTTCACCGCTGACTTTCCTGGACATTTTTCCTAAAGTATACCAGCTACCAAAAAAAATCATTATAAAATCAGCAATCCATTCATATCAGTTGTAATTTTGTCATGTGATAGCACCATTGTTTATAAACAATGTGATCTCATTAGTTAACCACATTATCAACCACAAAATATGAATATCATTATGCTAAATTTCTCTATCAATATCTAACATTTAATCAACAAAAAATGTTTATAATATATTTACTCATTTAGTTAGCATTTAGTAAACATTAGTCATAATAATTTAGGCATATAGCATAGCGGTGGGTTTTTGACAAAATTTGATCATATGATTCTATAGCCCAGTAATACAATGGTTTATTATGTTATTGAAATTCAACTATTTGAGAAAGAACATGCAAATACAAATATGTAGATACTTTAGCTAACCTGAGAAGGCTTCCTGATCAATTTCATTATAACTAGAGAGCTGGTCATAGCAAAAGGAAGAATCCTGAGGGTCTAAAGTAGGGTCAACTACAGCGGCTAAAGAATGCACTGCTGCACGATCAGAACTTGCATTTCCAAGGTAGCCACATATTTCTTCACCTTCTTCTTCCTCTGACTCATCCTCAGTGAGAGCAAAATCCTTGCTAGAAACCAGGGAAAGTACTTCTTTAAGCGTTAAACATCCACTCATTTTTAGGTCGTCAAAACCGCGAACTGTCGGTAGTTGCACGTATTTTTCGCTAACTAATCGGGCGTTTCCGGATGTGATTTTTGGACGTCATATAGAGTAATACTTGCTCTTTCCGGTGGTATGCAAATTATGACTATAGGCCAAGCGATCGATTTATTAGCGATTTTTAAAGTCCATTACAGCGGTGAGAGGGTTAACACTTTATCTGTAGTAAATATGGTGTGTAGTATAATTAATACCACCCTCTATATATGGGACCTGCAAACAAAGCAAAGAACGTCATTTGTCTCATTACTCTACAATCACCTCTAAACTATGAACCTTCCTTTAATCTCAAGTTCCAACTGTAGGAGTGCCAAACATGATCTAAGTGGCTGAAATCATTCCAGCAATCCAATCCAATTATACGCTTGTAGTGACATGTGCACAGCCATACAACTTCAAATCACCTGACTTCAAATCACCCGACATATTTATAATTCTATGGGAAGAGAGATTCCACCATTAGCACTGAAGTGTAAACATCACACCTTGTCAGTAGTCACTCATACTCTATTGGAGCCCTCCCTATCCTATGAGTGAGTGAATACTGTTCACTTGCCAAAGTGATACGTACAAATTACCCTGGAGGAATACTGTTGCACAGAAATCTGAGTAACCATGTCAAGGCCATATGTGTACCTCATCTCTCAGAGATTCACCCTTGGCACTTTAATTAATTGAGGGGCGGGGACCTCAAAGTAAAGTGAAAACCTGTCACTTATTCATGCTCAAGGACACATACCTAGTTTAGTCCCTGCATGCACATGATTATAGGAGCAAGAGATAGATATCTCTCTGTGCATTAAAAGTGATCTAGAATTTTATGGAGTCAGCAATCCACTAACCTCCTTCAAATTTTGCTGCAAGATGAATCAATCTTGCCCGACAATTTGTAGTGGTGCAGGTCTAATTAGATGCATTGCACATGGGCCTAATAATGAGGGCTAGAATCATCGAGAAGATATCTGCTTAACACATAAATGCACTTAACAACCAGTGTTTCAAGTCTTACCTTACCTTACCATAATTGTACACTATTTTAAATACTGAAATTGCATGGGTGGGGATATGAGAGATAAATGATGGATATCTGCCAGACATTTAGACCTCATATAGTTTGCCACCACATGCATAGCAATGGCAGTTACTATCTGACATATTGAGAGGCATGTGGCTAAGGTTTGTGCCGAAATCTAAGGATCTTTATTACTGACCAAGTGCAGCTACATTTTTCTGGTTATATAGGAAGACAGCAGTACTTTATTGCAATAACAGACCATTACAATTGTTGTTATCGTGCAAACACAATTTCTACCATCTGTGTAAAGAGAGTGTTGTCAAATACTAGTCTAATATTTTTTCTGGTTTGCTGCAATTTTTGCTGCAATTTTTGTCTAGACATCACGTCATGACAAATGTGCACCACGAAGCAATTTTAGAAGAGGCTGAACTCTCATTAAATGCCTCATTAAATGCCCCCCCACTCCCCTCTACACACACACCATCCCTTCCCCACTTTCATTCCTTGCACAATTAGGAACATGCAAAACTGGACCGAGGGAGTGCTGAGAGCAGGTGAGAAGGAAGAATGATTAGGTGACAACAAAAATAGCAATTGAAGCAGACCAGCTAGGTAGATTGCTAATAATTGATACTGCTGAGCCTGTTAAGGCCTCCAGATATACTACAGCACAGTGTGAAACAGTAACTAACTAATTATAATTAGGCCAAGCTGTGGAAAAAAACACTTGAAAAAGTGATAAGAAAAAGAGAGTATCGAGTGGGTTTGCCGGGTAAGAGAGATGTCCCTGGCTAGCGAATTTACAGTACAAATGACTCTCAAATCGAGAGTAGGTTCAAGCTCAAACATTTTGGCTCATCACACGTTACAGGGATATTAGGTTACCTAACGGTCTATTCTTACCAGACATTTTTGTGGAGTGAAAATCTCGCTCGATCACCGCGACCTTTAGGTATACCGCTCGAAGTCAACTGGAGTGATTACAACTTCCTACAACCTAGCTTAGATAACCAGTCCAGGTCTTGGCCACGCCCTCTACTTTAACCGATTGCACGCCGTATTCCTAGTACCCGCGGGCAAATTATTCATGAATTAACGAGGTATTTTACTTATTATTTTTATATCTTCCGTTCTGCAGGGACTCCACCCATGAAACTTGGGTCATATTCAGCCACATAATAGCTCTACTTCCTGTAAAAAAATCGAGCCTTCCTTACCAACTGGGCAGAACTAACCAGCATTATAACTTCTTGGGGGTGAATATTTTCATATTTTCACATTATTATACACACATTATAATGCCAACACAAGATGGAGCATCTATTTACAAACCCTCTACCAGCTGCAAAGCCAGTGGGTTGTTTTCCCCATCAAAATATTAACACATAATAATACAAAAAACAAATTATAAGAGAGTGAAAATGCTAACACATACTAGAATAAAACCATAATATAAAACACAATTATGTAAGGGAGTGTCTTGGGTAGAGCTCCGGTCTTGCTGTCACGGGTAGAGTAGAACTTGCTCAGTCTTGGGTATAGCTTGCTTGGTCTCCGGCATGATATTTCACCATGTTTTTATTCTACACAAACATGAGATACCAGGATAAGAATAACACTTGAATACTGGAGAGACGAGAGAAGTAGACGAAGGGACAGGGAACGAGAGAAGTAGACGAAGAGGCAGGGAACAAGAGAGAAGTAGACGAAGGAGCAGGGAACAAGAGAGAAGCACAGAAAGGAGCAGGGGGTGCATAAACATTACTGATAGTCCACCAAGGTATGGTATTTACGAAAACAGTCACGGCCTGTTGATCCACCACACAAAGGAACCTTACAAAAACAACACTGGGACCTTGCCTCATGCCTGTAACCTTTACTAATGCAAACTACACTGTGCTTCTTTGCACAGCACTGTGGGAAATGACCTAGTTTTAAATTGAGGCGATCTAGCTGACTATTTGCCTGACTACAACGTTGACCTGCACGCTGCCGAGAAGAGAAAGAACCAATCAAAGATTTAGCTAGAACAATCCTAGCTTCTAGATAATTACCCTTCCTTACTGATATTGGAGCTGATATTGGAGCTCGGACAGAAGAAAACAAAATAAATGAATTCAATAAACAAGCTTCTATCAAATTTGTAACCAACAAACCATCAATAGAATTTACATGTACATAACGCATTAGCTCCAAAAACCGAGTCCTAGGCATTACTTTACGAACCCAGACAAATCCGAGTGATTAGTGGACCAGTACAATTCTAAGTATGGAAGTGTGGAAACTCCCATTATTATCAACATTCCTACAAAAGCTTTCATTTCCTCTATATTATTATCTACCCATGGCCTGGAGAGACTAGCTATCCTAGAAACGTAACTGTTCGTCTCTGCTACTAGGAGTTCCCACACTTCAAGAGTAAAAAAAAGGTAAAATGCATCTAAAAATGTACTTGATGCACCAAGCAATGAAGAAGTTGGACCAGCTGTTGCTGTATAGTCCAATTTCAAAGGAGTTGGCTCCTTTATTTCCCACTTACCTGTGACCTCAGTTAGCCTAGAACCAGTGCCAGATGCTTGGGCAGAACCAGTGCCAGATGCTCGGACAGAACCAGTGCCAGATGCTCGCACACGCCTATAACCTCTGGCCCGCCTACTACCAGTACCTTTTGGAGGACCACTAGCAACACTTACGACTCCACTACCACTTGAGCTGCTTCCCCCTTGGCCAGTACTCCCTCGCCCGCCTCTCCCTCGGCCAGTACTCCCTCGCCCGCCTCTCCATCGCACAACTCCAGCACCAGTCGTGTTCCCACGCCCTGTAGAGACTTCAGGCAAGGCTTCCTCTTCCTCCAATGTAACAAAAGGAGTCATAGATGCCTCATCTCCACTCTCATCATCTGATGCTGTAGGAAAAGTAGTGGGGAGGGTGGGAAAAACAAGATATATATATATCAAGTTTGTGGTCAACATTTGAAAATTCAAATTCAAATGAAAATCAACAACTCAAACTCCAACCTACACTCTTAGCTATAACTTTTTTCTATAACTATCCTGTCTGAATTTGGAATACCAACAGAATAAGCTAGTATTTGGCAATAGTACACTCTCAGTTGACTATGGTAAACAAAGGCTATGAAGCGCTAAGGTTAGAAGAAACTTACAATCGAGAAGTCCATCCAAGCGCGCCTCTTCTCTTAGAGCAACTGGATCCAGAGTGTTTCCTCGGTATGCATAGATGTCTTCACCTTCTTCCCCAAATGAATCTGACCCAGAATCGCCAGAATCGTCGGCTAAAAGTTGAGAAATAACGTCCTCACAGGAGAGCATCTTTGAGCAGTTTAAAAAAAAAGCTCGACCAACAAAAATGGCGTTCAACCGCAGGATTTTTGGTGCACGATGCATCAACCGGAAATAATCATTTTGGTGACGTTCTCTAGTCTACTAGGCATGTGCAGAACCCAACCGGGGCTGTTAGCTCGTAACGGTTCATTTTATATATTTTTGTGTGGCGAAGGATGTAAGGTCTCGCGCCATATGGCGCTTACGGCGTTTAATCGGTTAAGCATGACGTTGCCCAGTCTACAGATCAAGACTCTTCTACCGATTCACTTTTCGACAACGGTAAACATGCGTCGATTGCCAGTACACATTCGGTGCTATAAAAATGTACACATGCATTTTACTTCCTTCAAAAGTATTAATTTTAGACCTTGACAACCATTCTAAATATCCATATTACAAAGAAAAAGACAACTTTTGCTGGTTGCTAGGTGCAACCAGAAATATATACACTTCTTTCTAAATAAAGCCCACTTTATTGTGAAGATTGGCAACTGATTTCTCTGTGTCAAGAATGCCTCCAAAGTCTAAGAGGAAGCTTCATTTGACCAAGGCAAGAGAATTTAAGGCTAGTAAGCGGCAAAGGGTGGATTCCAGCAATGTAGCTTCTACTTCCAGTGAATTGTCCTTGCCCACTTTCGAAGAATTGTCTTTTGGTCAACCCTCTACTTTGGATGAGCCATTCTCTTCTGGAGAATCATCTTCTGATCAACCTCCTACATCAGAATTATCCTCTTATGTTCTTGATAGTTGTGATTTGAGTGAAGAAACCACGAAAGAACTTTTGTCCAACCATGCACAGGATTGGACTTCTTCACTTTCTAGGGAAGATTTAATGTCTCTATCTATGACACTTCATTTTGCCTTGGTTGTAGAACATGGAGTGACTCATACTAATGCAGCAACTTGATAAGTAGGTACTCTCATTGGCAGAAGTGAGCGAACAGTGCGAGAGTGGAAGTACACCTTTTTCCATAATGATGGCAGTTTCCCTGACAGTAAACAGGGTGGATATCGGAGGGAAGGAGTATTATGGCAGAATGAAGAACTAAATGAAGCTGCTTCAGATTATGTACGGGATAATGTCGTAGTGAAAGGCCAACTAAATGTGACGTCCATTTCTTTTTGTCATTGGATAAATGAATGTCTATTACCCAATAGTATTCTTGACCCAGGATACCCAAGAAGTGTGAGCGTACAAACTGCACGAGCATGGCTACACGAACTTGGATTCCTTGTGATGGACCAAAAAAAGGAGTATATATACATAGACGGACACAAAGGGTTGATGTAGTCAAGCACAGACAAAAATTTCTCCCTCAAATGGTAGCAGGTGGTTTCTTGATCAAGGATTTAGCTCCAAGTGAGGAAGCTAAGGAGGCTTTTCCTGATGACATTGGTTCACCACCTCCTGAGCGTACGGCAAAGAATACCTTCATTTTTCATGGTGAATCTACATTTAATGCCAGTGACGATGAGTCCCTACAGTGGGGTCGACCTGAAAGCCAGGTCATTCGTCCTAAGTATCTGCATGGGATCAAGAACCCTCCTTGAATATGGGGAGGCTTGTGAT
Organism: Cladorhizidae sp. MBARI D1340-BT2; assembly: GCA_028752905.1. Classification (NCBI taxonomy): domain Eukaryota; kingdom Metazoa; phylum Porifera; class Demospongiae; order Poecilosclerida; family Cladorhizidae; species Cladorhizidae sp. MBARI D1340-BT2. The sequence goes on from JAQNBH010000013.1 coordinate 9,552,132, forward strand.
GGTTATTGGACGAGCAATAAATTTATGAAGCAAATTGGTGTTAGCAGAGACGAAATATCCGAAAGAAAAGGGCTATAGATTGTTCTGGATCTTCGACCTGAGTGGTTGTCATATGGCCTATGCAGATGACTCTCTTAATGTTCACCATATGAATGCCAAGGAAGGAGGCTCTCAACAACTGATGCATGACACAATATATGGTAAGCATATTTCAATGGCTAAAGTAGTGAAAAGGCCCACAGGGGAGAGAGTTTCTATACCCCGAGGAATGATTGATATATTGCAACAGAGAGGAATGTACCATCCTAAAATGAAGGTGGATGATATGTGAAAAGAATTATCCAGTCATTCAGATTTAATCTGAAAAAAATAAACTTGAATATTTTCTTCATAGCTTGTCACTTCATTCCTAAATATCATTGTGAGCTTAATCCGATAGAACACTGTTGGGTACAAGCAAAGCATCATATCAGGGCCTATTGCAATTACAACATTATTGGCTTCGTCGTAGTATAATATATATATATATATATATCGAAACACAGGAGAAAAAAAAACAATCTCAATAGCAAAAGCTAATCCTGAGTTTTTACAAATGAGTAAGTGAATGTGCTTGTAGCAGGTATATGGTTAAAGACCCTGTGAGGAGTTAGGTACAATTTCTTAACTAAACGTTTAAATGACAGAGGATCTGATGTATGGAGGAAGAGAGTTCCATAGTGCTGTGGCAGTGGGAACAAATCAAGATTGCATGGCAGAGGTGCGAGAAAATGGAATTAAGACATCTGATGGGTGGTAACGGCGAGAGGTTCTGAGAGGAATTAAGGCTGGTTGGATGAATTTTGGATGAGGCTGTGTATAATCTTGTAGAGTAGGATGAGCTTTGCTTGGTCACGCATGTAGGAAGATTAAGGGTGGAGAGGAGGCAGGAATAGTCAGAAGACCTGTTTTGTGTGCAGAGTCGGAGAGCGAAATGTTGAACACGTTCCAAAGACTTGGAGTTGCACGAAGAAGGAGAGGGCACCCAAACAGTGGAGCAGTAGGTAAGATGAGGGAGGACCAGAGCAGTGCAAAGTGTGAGAAGCGTGCGTGTAGAAAGGTGTTGGTAGAGGTTGCGGTAAATTACTCCTAATCGTTTTCTTGACTTAGAACGTACATTGTTTATGTGAAGTGACCAGGAGAGATTGGATGTGAGTGTAACACCTAAACGAGTGGACAAGTTGAAGTGGAGTGTTGTTGAGGACGAGTGCAGGCAGTGATGTGAGTGATGCAGAAGATTTGCGTGAAATTATCATATATTTGCTTTTATTGCTTTTATTTGAGTTAAACTTTAGAAGGCGGGAAGATAGCCATGATGAAATTAGAAAAATGTCAAGATTGTACTAAGTCAAAAGAGGAAGTTGAATCAAAGGGTTGCGATAGAAGTCTATCGTCTGCATAGAGGAGTAGTGTAGAAGAGGGTGAAAGTGCAAGTTTGCTGATGTCATTAATGTATAAGATAAAGAGAAGAGGACCGAGAATGGATCCTTGGGGGACTCCAGAAAATGTTTTAGAAATGACAAGGTACTAAGAAGAAGATTGTGTGGAACAGAGTCAAATGCTTTTTTTACGTCTAGGAATACTGCACATTGGATTTATTACTATCTAGAGAGGAGAGCCAAGATTGTGTTGTAGAGAGAAGAGCAGTTTCAGTGAAAGAATCCAGGGCGGAAGCCAAATTGTCTGTTAGATAAAAAGTTTTGCGTATTGACATTAAGTAAATAATTAAAAAGGTGGCGTTCAAAAACTTTGCTAATGAGAGAGAGAAGAGAGATGGGGCGGTAGTCAGTAGGCGAGGATGATGCAGGAGATGTCTTGGGAATAGGAACAACTAGGGAATGTTTCCATTCAGTAGGTAGCACACCAGTGGAGAGGGAGGAGTTGAATATGAGAGAAAGGGGAGTGGATATAGAGAAAGCAGTGTGTTTGAGCATTGTGGCAGAAAATGGAGTCCATGCCAGCAGATTTATCAGAAGGTATGCTTGAGAGAAGGCTAGTGATCTTGTCGGGAGAGCAGAGTAGATGTTGTGGGCACTGGAAGGGAGGAGGAGAGGGTGGGTGGTCGCTAAGAGGGACAGAAGAGTTATTGAAACAGGTGGAGAAGAAGTGGTTGAGAGCTTCAGCTTTAGACTGGGAGGACGTGCAAGATTGTCTTGATAGTGTCCGTCAAAGAAATATTCAAAATTACTTCAGATGAGTTCGAAATTACATGTTTGGATATCTACTTGGGCACCAAGCTGGTAAAGGATTAGGAGAACTAATATAAAAATATCAAAAGAATTTAAATCTCACTGTCGTGGACAGAAACTGACTGATTTCGGACATCTACATATGACACCACTGTTAATAAATATGATGTTTTCTTTCTATAGATTTATAGTGCTATTATACTAATACTACTATACTGAGCACTATGAGTATTTTAATGGTGTAGTTACAGTTTTGGTATATAAAAGGTGTGTAATTTTAATAGGATGGACTCAAGTTAAAAACTGATGTGTTGATATTACAATATCTCTATAGAACTGTAGAGCTTCAGGTACTTCACATTACCTCGTCTGGGTCATAAGTGTGTGGGAGTAGTTACAAGATTTTGGAGGCATGGCAAGCAATTTGATCACAATTTGGATACCGTAATGGTTACCATGAAAAAGTTAGCAAAGGGTCTGCCAGAGATCTTCCTAGGAATAAACCCACAATAAGATATAGAGAATGGTTTTTAGCAGTACAATTTCAATAGGCAGTTAATGCTTTTGTGCACCGTACTGTCAGACGGCCATATGATCGTTTGGAGAGGATGTGGACAGTTAACTATTAATGTTTGGCTCTTTTGAGAGCTACGTGACCTGAGATATGGCAATTCAATTATATGTGCATTCATGAATTATAAAATGTGGAGTCAAATTTATTAGTCTTTTAACTTGCTCCAGTTAGATAAATTTCCTTTGGTGAAGATCATCTATAATATGATGAATCAAGAGCTTCACTAATCCACTCAGCCTCTTTTCTGTCATTGAAAAATTGCTTACGATGAAGGACAGAAAATGACCATTCACATTTAAATATATATATACATAATACACTTCCCACAAAGTTTAGTAAAAAATATTACGAAGGATGCATGCATTAATTGTTGTATTCTTTAGTGTGGAACTCATATAGTGAGTTAACTCGTATCTATTTCCACTTTGCTACGAATTCTCTTCCGAGGACATAAAAAACAGATGCTACCACTTTCTCCACTCAATATGAGTATGGTTTATAAGATTAGATATTCAGTTTCAATAATTTCCTTGTCATTTCCAACTAATTGTCAATAAATTGGTAGTACACATTGGTTCGAGACAAATTTGATGGACTACTCACTATCTATGCACCCACAAGAGTGCTGACATTACATTTGATCACAGCCAGCCTGCAATAAAACAATTTCTGTCTGCAATATCTGACAATATCTTGCTTGTCCAGCATCAGCTCAATATATAGAGTTCATGACTTTGCTATGTTTATATTAACTGACATGGCCAAATCTTTCCCCCAAAATCATTGTTCTGGCATCACGAATGCATTTTTTGCAGCTATTGCATCTCTGTAAAACTTCTGAAAGATCACAATCTTTATCTTGTAGATCCAGTGTCACTGAACTGAAGGGGAACGAATACTGTAACAATGAACTGACTATCCTCTAAAAGCGTATGTACAAAAGTTGCATAAATTCATCACTTACCCTGTACTGCTCTCATTCTGTCCATGATTTCCAAGATCGTGACACATTTGACAACCACAAGAAAATGAACAAACTGACCCCAAATAACCTTCACAGTCGAGCACAGTCGAACTCTTGCTCAAGCTCTCTCACCTCCTCTTCCCACCCTATGAACGTTTCCGCCACTGTGCCTCCTGATACTCCTCCCAGTCTAGCCTATTGTCAGCTCTCCCTCTCTTCTCACTTGTACCTCTCTCGTACTCCACATGCATATTGTCAGCTCTCCCTCTCTTCTCACTTGTACATCTCTTGTACCTCACATAGTTTTCCCCCATATAAGGTTGTGGTTCAACCCCATATTCAGCTTGCCTGAGTCCTCAACTACCACCCTAGCTACATCCATGGCTTTACTAAACAACCAACTTTCTCTCCCCACATTCCCATGTCCACCTACCCTCACAGCACTGCAACTCATTTCCTAAACCTCCAACCATAACCAACTCCAAAAACATCTTTCCATTACTGTTTGGGTTGTCCTCCACTCCTAATCCAATCTTTTGCATTGAAGTCCCCCATCATAACAACATCGAAGCCTTTCTCTTCATACTTCATCACATCCTCTTGCAATACCTCAAACAAACCCTCCGTCTCTCTCACTCTCGCTCCTTCTGGGTTCACATACACCACCCCTACCATAGTTTTCCTTCTCCCTGCTCTGCTCACCTCCACCCACAGCAAACCTTCTCTTGACTTCCTCATCCTTCCAAACTCTCATGCACAAGAACTCCCACATGTCCACTAACCCACCTGCCACCCTCTCTATTCCAGAGTTGAAGTAATGATAATCATCTCCAACTCAACTAAGCATTCTGTAGAGGTCATATGGTCAAGACATGGCAAGTAGACACCAATCATAGTCAATAAATGCTCACCATACCCAGGATATCACAGATCCTGTCCGAATCTATGCCACTCAAGAGAGTCGTCTGAATGCTGTCTATCCCTCAATAAGCCCACACTACCACATCTTCTCCTTATATCATCTGAGGTCTCAGAGAGCCATCTAGCCTTCGCAACAGTGGATTTTCTCGCCACAGGAATGTATGGGGGGGGGGGGGGGGGGGGGATTACAGGTCAAAGGACAAAATCTATTATGGATTGCATAATAGCGTAGTGTAGTAATGAATAATACGAGAGAGGTACAAGTGAGAAGAGGGAGAGTTGACAATAGGCTAGACTGGGAGGAGTATCAGGAGGCAGTGGCGGAAACGTTCATAGGGTGGGAAGAGGAGGTGAGAGAGCTTGAGCAAGAGTTGGGAGGAAACATAGTTATAGAGGTATGGATTACGTGGAAGGAGAAAGTTTTGGCTGCAGCAGAGAAACGAATTGAAAGGAAGAAGATTACAGACAGGTCAGAGGTATGGTGGTCTGAGGATATGGATAGGTTAATTAGTGTTGGTGTTAGGAAAAAGAAATGTAAAAGGTTGAGGGAAGTAAGGAAGAGAGGGGAGAGAGAGGCTACATTAAGACAACTATGGGATTAAGACAACTATGGGATCACTATAGCTAGAAAAGCAAGAAAGGAAGTGAAAAAGACTATAAAGACAGAAGAAGGAATTGAGGATGATGTGAACTTTGTACTACTAGCTAATTAATCCTATAGTATCAGGTGACCCCGAAACCTCGTGACTGTGAACTCGCTATAGTTGTTAGTCATTGCTTGTTATCAGTTGTCTTTTGTTGTAAGTGTTGTTGTAAGTTTTATAAAGCCAAATATCGTATTGTTGGTCACTTCAATTTATACAACTTACATGGACACCCTAATGAAGCCCTTGCGCCTGGACCTAGACCCGAATTCTCCGCTGGCTGCCAAACAGTGGAGGCACTGGCACAGGACGTTCACAAACTTCATCGAAGAATGTGGGGAGCGTGCCCCGAACAAATTCAGGACTCTGATCAACTACATATCTCACAATGCTTTCGATACATCGATGACTGCCGTGATTATGAAGCTGCGGTTGAAACGCTGACGCAACTATATGTAAAGACACCAAATATATATTTGCTAGGCATCTACTGGCCACCAGGAGACAGAGGTCAGGTGAAACTAAGGGAATTTCTGCAGGATCTTCAAAGGCTAAGTAAAGACTGCAACATAAAAGCTGTCAGTGCAGAGCTATACAGAGAAGAATTAATAAGAGACACCTTTATCAGTGGACTTTCTTCTCAACTCATTCGACAACGCCTCCTGGAGAACAAACAGTTCTTAAAACAGCATTTGACCAGGCAAGTGCATTAGACTTGGCACAGAAGAACTCTGAAGCATATACCACACCTATTACTGTTGCAGCAATGGTCACCTCTCAAGGTGATGACGATGAACAAGTAGCTGTTGATGTAGACTCCTCCCTTGCTGCGGCCGCTACGCGTAAGTACAAGAAGAGGTGCTTCTTCTGTGGAGGTTCTATGCATTATAGGAAGGACTGCCCTGCTCGAGAAGAACAGTGTCGCAACTGTGGTACAAAAGGTCACTTTGCAAGGGTGTGTCAGTCAAAGAAAACCCATAAAGCTAGCAAAATGACATCAGCTGCAATTACGGCTTGCTCAGTTGTGGCTGCCTGTCCTAAAGGCTTGACCCTAGCCTCTCTAAATGTCTCCGTGCAGGGACAAAATCTCTCACTGGAAGCACCAATAGTTTCATTAATGAACGAGTTGCTAGGAAACTGAAGCTCAAAGTTCATCGTTCATCACAGGATATAAGCTTGGCTCTAACTACTGCAAAGACTCGTATCTTAGGTCACTGTTTGGTGGATATTAGCACCACCGATCATGTCTATATAGCTACCTGTCTTGGTGTTCTTGAAAACCTCTGTAGCAATATGATTCTTGGACAAGACTTCCAGAAGGAACACAAGAGTCATTGTCAACTATGGAGGTGCGAAACCTGATTTGATTATATCCAATTCAGTGTCAGTTTGTGCTCTTGCTGAAGCTTCACTTGGTGAACCGTCGCTCTTCGAAAATCTTCTCCCCTCCTGCAAACCCGTGGCAACCAAGTCAAGACGTTTTAGCAAGGATGATCAGGCCTTTTATACACCAAGAAATTACTCGGCTTCTAGCTGAGGACATCATTGAACCTAGTACATCACCTTGGCGGGCACAGGTGGTTGTTGTCAAAGATCCCTCACTTCGGCACCAAAAAAGGCTCTGTATTGACTATTCTCAGACGGTCAACCTGTACACTGAACTCGACGGATACCCACTTCCTCGAATTGATGAGTTGGTCAATAACTTAGCCAACTATAAGGTATTTTCAACATTCGATAAGAGTGCCTACCATCAGGTCCCAATAAAAGAATCGGACATGAAGTATACCGGCTTTGAGGCGAATGGTAGACTCTATAATTTTTGTCGCATCCCTTTCGGTGTTACCAACAGTGTCGCGGTCTTTCAGAGAATCGCAGGCAAGGACCAAGCTGAGCATGACACCAATGTCCAGAAGTTTCTAGATGCAGTTCAAAGTCGAAACCTGACCCTCAATCAAAGCAAGACAGTGAAATCGGTGAAGGTCATCAACATCCTGGGGTATTGTGTTGGCAATAGTACCATCAAACCTGATCCTGAAAGACTCCGTCTTCTTCAGGAATTTCCTCCTCCTACTAACAAGCGATCTCTTCGCCGAGTTGTAGGAATGTTTGCTTACTATGCGAAGTGGATACCACAATTTTCTGACAGAATAATACCTCTGATGAGTGTAACCTCTTTTCCATTGGACGCACCTTCATTGACAGCCTTTGATCTCCTTAAGAAGGAGCTCGAAGGTGCTACTCTTCAATCTATAGACGAAAGCTGCCCATTTGTTGTAGAGTGTGATGCCTCTGAAGTTGCGATCTCTGCTACGCTAAATCAAGGGGGACGACCAGTCGCATTTATGTCTAGGACACTACAGAGTAGTGAACTGCACTATCCGTCGATAGAGAAGGAAGCCACGGCGATCATGGAGGCTGTACGCAAGTGGCGACACTTACTTTCGTGTCGCCATTTCACTCTTATTACTGCCCAACGCTCAGTGGCATTCATGTTTGATAGCAGGAAACGTTCGAAAGTCAAGAACAATAAAATACAAGACTGGAGACTTGAATTGGCCTACACGGTGAAGTACCGTCCTGGCAAAGACAATGTGGCACCAGATTCCTTTACACGGGCGTTTCTATCTTCGATACAGTCATCTGACTTGGATGACATCCACATTGCCTTGTGTCACCCGGGAGTAACTCGAATGCTGCATTTTGTTCGCTCAAAGAATCTGCCATACTCTATTGAAGACGTGAAAAGAGTATGTTCGAGTTGCAGAATATGTGCAGAGCTGAAGCCTCAGTTTTACCGCCCGGTTCCTGGAACTTTGATCAAAGCGACTCAACCCATGGAGAGACTCAGTATGGACTTCAAAGGACCGTTACCTACTGACTCTCGCAACGTATACATGCTCACTGTTGTGGACGAGTACTCACGTTTTCCTTTTGCATTCCCTTGCCCGAACATGAGCTCCTCAACTGTCATAAAGTGTTTACTCTTTGTGGTTTGCCTAGTTATATTCATTCTGATCGTGGCTCGTCTTTCCTGTCACAAGAACTAAAAGATTACTTTTTAGCCCATGGAATAGCTACTAGCAAGTCCACACCTTATCATCCGATAGGAAATGGCCAGGTGGAACGGTATAACGGAATCATCTGGAAAGCTGTCCGTCTTGCATTAAAGTCAGCTCTACCATTACCTAGTGCCTTACACTCGATCAGGTCGTTGCTCACTACGTCCACAAACACCACACCTCACGAGCGATTCTTTGGGTATCAGCGCCGATCTTGCCATGGAACTTCAATGCCGTCATGGCTGATGTCCCTTGCTCCGCCGATTCGTACGAGTGCACAAGAATGACCCACTAGTGGATCAAGTGGATCTTCAAGGAGCCAATCCTACTTATGCCCATGTGCGTTACAAAGATGGTCGGGAATCAACTGTTTCCCTCCAAGATTTGGCCCCTTGTCCGAGAAGCCCGTTAAAGGAGGGATACACTCTGTCGCCATCAACGGATCCCGAAAGCACCTCTCAAAGTGACATTCCTACTGATACCACAGCCCCACTGGCTGATGAGCCTGAACCGAGCTCTATTAGACGTTCTACTCGAGACGTGAAGCCACCCATACGATTGGGATTTCCTGCAAAGGAATAACTGTCATTTTCTCTTTAGAGGGGAAGAATGATGTGAACTTTGTACTACTAGCTAATTAATCCTATAGCATCAGGTGACCCCGAAACCTCGTGACTGTGAACTCGCTACTCTTTCTGTTAGTTGTTAGTCATTGCTTGTTATCAGTTGTCTTTTGTTGTAGTGTTGTTGTAAGATGTATAAAGCCAAATATCGTATTGTTGGTCACTTCAGAGGACGAAAGAGAACTATATAGAGCAGGGTGGGACTAGCTGTTTTGGAATGCTTTAAGAGCAAAGAGGAAGGAAAGAAGGATAAAGGGGTGAAAGATGATGAGGGAATGGTGGAAGACGAGGTATTGGAGGCGATGGCAAAACACTGGGAAGAGCTGGAGAGGGGAAAAAGAGGATACCATAGTCACCAGAATTAGAGATAGGAGATGTGAGTGGGCATGAGTTGGGTATGTGTGAGGAAGTAAGTAGTAGAGGTGATGAAGTGTTTGAAGAGAGGAAGGCACCAGGCCTTGATGGAATGTTGAACGAGACGCTGATGTATGGAGGTAGGAGGTTGGTGTAGGTGATGGTGCAGGTGATGAATGTGGTGGGGAGTGAGTGCTGCCCAGTGGATTGGAAGAGGAGTTTGCTAGTACCTATACACAAAGATGGCGATGAGGACCAAGTAAGGAATTATAGGGGGATTGCATTAGGTTGTAGTATGGTGAAGGTGTTTGTAAAAGTGTTGGCGAGGAGGTTGGGAGGGTTTGCTGGAGATAAGATTTTGATGGATGCACAAGGAGGATTTAGAGATGTTTAGATTAGTGGTTGGTGTTAAGAGGAGTTCGTGAAGTAAGGAAGAGAGAGAAGAAAAATTCATATCTGGCTTTCCTGGACATAAGTAATGCATATGGGTGTGTGCTGAGGGAGGGATTGTGGCACAAGTTGAGGCAGTATGGAGTAGAGGAGAAACTTGTGAGGTTATGTGTAGGATTGTATAGTGGGGTAGAGTCGACGGTGATATTGAGTGGAAGGAGGTCAAGGTAGTTCACTGTGGAGAATGGAATTAGACAGGGATGTCCTTTGTCTCCCCTTCTTTTCAATGTTTATTGGATGGGAATGGTAGAGGAGTCGGAGAGAGCTGAGCTAGGAGTTAAGGTGGAAGGCTGTTGGTGTGGGGCACTTATGTATGCAGATGATGTATTTCTTTTGGCGGACTCCGGGTTTGGAGTTGCAAGTTATGTTGGATGTGGTACAGGCTTATGTGTTAAGGTGGAAGATGAAGAAGAAGAGCAAGGTCATGGTAGTAGGGAAGAAGGAAGCAGGAGTGAATTGGAGGATTGGCGAGGAGATATTGGAAGAGGTCAAAGAATTCAAGTACTTTGAATATGGTTAGATATGAAGCTAAGGGGTAATGTTCAGTTAGAGAAGTTGGCAAAGAAGGCAGAAGAGAGGGTTGGGAAGGTGACATGGATGAGTAGAGTGAATAGGCAGGTAGAAATAGACATAGGAAGGATGGTGTGGGAGCTTCTAGTCAGGCCTAGTATGGAGTATGCAGCCGAAGTGTGGGACAGGAGGACAAAGGATGCAGTCATCATAGCCAAACTTAGGCAAACTACACACATAACACAACACACTTTTCTTCTGCCTGTGCAGGATGCAGTTATCATTGTCAAACTGTGTGTGCACAGAGGCCTGCTCATTATTTTGGAAAGGATTCCCTGTGAAATGAAGATGATTCCTTTTACCACAACCTGTCAACTTACTGTCATAACTATTTTCAGGTATCAAAATTCATACCTCTTCCAGAGTAAACCCACTGGTGTTGAACCATGTTAGCTTCTTTATAAATGTAGTTAAATTTTCTGCATGAGCAGTGCCATTCTCACTTGCCTGTGAGGCTAGTTCTCTTTCTTCTAGCAACAATTTTTGTCAATTGTAAATAAATCTACGGGTCACCCCTTCCTATTTTGTTGGGTAATCATATGGTGACTGCATAGTACACATATGCTATGCATGGCAATTCCAAGTTTTCATGCCAACTTCATATACTTTGCTTGCCAACTAGTGATGAATGTTAAGTAGGCAGTGGCGAATGAAGAAAAAGAAAAAGCTAGAACATGTTGATGAACCTTTCTGTCAGCTATGCAGTCCCTTCTCACATGCCTGCCAGGAAAAAAAGGTATGGTGGGAGTGCTTCTTGAGGGATATTAGTGTCTTGGTTTATTGTTTGTCCTTTTTCAGGCTGGCTTGTTTTGCTATCTGGTAAAGGTCATGCCATTTGTTAACCCTGCAATTCGTTATCACTGTCGCAGTCAGGCCAGTTTTTCTGTTACTGGGTGTACATATTCGCTCATCATTATCTTCCTGTTCCCAGTTTATGTTGTAAGCCAGCACCATTTATGGTGAGTGACCCATTTATATTCTTTACTGGTGAACATATGATAAATACACAATAAAAACATAGATACATACATATGCCATGCACGGTAATTCTATTACATTCACGGGGGAAGGGTGGGGGGGAATAGGAATGATTAACCTGAGAGAAAACAGCAGATTCTTAGCTAGAGGAAAGAAAATTGGCTGCATAGGCAAGTGAGAATGGCACTGATTAGCTTATAAGGATGCCAATATGCAATGGGAAACCAGATATACTGATATCTGGAAATGTGTGGAAATACTTATCTGAAATCTTAACATAAATACTTACCCATTAGCTATATACTATAGTATACTATAGTGGAGATATTTAGTTGTGGTAAATTAATTTCACAGGGAACCCTTCCCAAAGATTACAAGCAGGCCTCTGTGTACATTGTGCTGCCACAGGAATTTGCCATGAGTGCTCAGTTTTGGTTTCATCATACTGGAAACGATGATTACTGCATCCAGCCACAAGCAGAAGAGGAGAATTGTGTGTGTGTGTGTGTGTGATGTGTTTGTGTGTTTGCAACAAATTTATCAACAAACATGTTATCTTGTATTACCAAATATTTATGATTTTCAGTGTTCATGTTATATATCACTTTCATGTTATATATCACTTGAGAGGAAAGAGGGCAGGCACTGTTATGAATACTTATAATGCTGATTCAATCTATACGTTCTTGCAATTTTTATTACCAACCCACCAACATACTAGTTGGGCTTATCCATAAAGTTATCAACTCTACCAAACCGACAGACAACGTAAATTTGAAATTAGAACCAGCATCAACTCTATCAGCAGACAAATCTTGGCCCTTACTAGCTGAGTCTCTGAGACAGGTGCTAGGGTGAGGACTCAGGCAAACGGGCTGTGGGGTTGGACTATAACATTGTATGGGGAGAAATTATGTGGGGTAGGAGAGAGGTACAAGTGAGAAGCGAGCGACAAAATGGAGAGTTGACAATAGGCTAGACTGGAAGAAGTATGAGGATGCAGTGGAGGAAATGTTCACGGGGTGTGAAGAGGAGGTGAGAGAGCTTGAGCAAGAGTTGGGAGGAAACATAGTTGAAGAGGTGTCGGTATATAGGTGGAAAGAGAAAGTTTTGGATGCAGTGGAGAAAGGGAAGAAGATTACAGACAGGTCAGAGGGATGGTGGTCAGAGGATGTGGAGAGATTAATTGGTGTTAGGAAGGCGAAATGTAAGAGGCTAAGGAAGAGAGGGGAGAGAGAGGCTACATTAGGACAACTATGGGATGACTATAGAGAAGCAAGAAAGGAAGTGAAAAAGACTATTAGGAAAGAGAAGGAATTGAGGAAGAAAACTATTAGCGAGCAGGATGGGACTATTTGTAAACTGTTTTGGAATGATTCAAGAGCAAAGAGGAAGGAGAGAATGATAAAAGGAGCTAAAGATGATGAGGAAGGATGGTGGAGGAGGAAGACGAGGTGATGGAGGTGATGGCAAAATACTGGGAAGAGCTGAGGAGGAAAAAAAGGACACCATAGTACCAGCATTAGAGATAGCACCTAATAGTTACATTCGCCTAACGATCAGCTTTTACACTATATATATATTGGTCTGGAAAATGAAATGATGCAGGATATGCGATCTGCTACCAAAAGTACTTATGGGTATGGACTTGTACATCATTCACAAAAATCAAGTAATGAACCAGGCACCCTAAACAGCAGATTTTTTTACCTGCATAATTATATATATATCCCCAAAATACTTTTAAATCAGGACAACAAATCAAGTGGAGGTGAACTAAACATTATGGATCAAAAAATTACACTTACCTAGTATAATATAATGACCATTAAATTTAAGTTGCATTATCATCCAATCTTCTCTAAAGGTATGAAATATCAAAGCTAGCAGGAGACACGAGTAATGCCCCCACAAAGTAAGAAACCAGCAACTCCATGATTCTTACCTTTCCTTCTTTAACATCATTAAAAGCAGGAGTAAATTCAGAATGCAATAGGTCTCGTTTAATTAACATCATGGAGATCTGCCACAGGATCCTGAACTGCTTGTGTCAATAGCATCAAATTGTAATCACATACATCTACTAATAGGTTATAGTATTAATAATAATAGTAATAAAGTTAACAGCATTGACTTCTCATTAGCAGACCGTAATGATGTAGAAGAAGATGTGGATGAAGGAGGTGAGCAGGAAATTGAAGATGCTAAAACAGACATGATCAACACATGCAATCTGGTTTACATATTTCAATCCAACACTGCTAACCCACATGACTGCTGTAGTATCAGTATTGCCGAAGTAGGTGCTGGCTCTGGATATAGAATGGTGAGAGTGGTCTCCTCTGTTCCGGCAGGAGAACTAGTAGTTAGAGTAGAGGGCTTGTAGTACTCTTCTACTGCATGATTTCTTCGTGAGAAGCTTTCAGTTTTTGAGCGCAGTCTGTACCTTCCTTTGGACAGCTTCTCCTCTACTTGATATGGGCCAAGCCACTTCGGATCAAGCTTGCCACCCATTCTGTGACTATTCTTCGAAGAACAGTTGTGCCCAACTCTAAATGCTGAAAGTTCTTGTTACCAATGTACTTTGGTCTTCTTTAAAATGCAAGGTTATCTGGCTGTAACAATCAGACACATCATGTGAAAATCATGTGACCTTTTTGAACACATTACGATCTTGTATTTTGTGCATTTTTCACTTGCCCTGAAAGTCCAGTTGAAACATTTGTTAAAAACTAATTAACCTACAATTTATGTCATCACATGAAACCCACCATTCTGGTTTTAGTTTGTTTTAAAATGAGCAAGATTTTTGAAGCAAGATATTGTACATGCCTACTGCATGAGTGGAAATAACATTGCAAAAAGGTGTCTCAACTGGATTAGTATAATCTGTAACAATTAATAAAAGACCTGTAATGAGAGGATAGTTAATAATTCACTAAAAGAGCAGTAGGAGGTATATGTACTTATAAATATAGCAGGTTTCATTGCAAGATTTAAAAACACACACTAGATGTATGAACTCATTTATAACATTAATGACAAGTTTGCTCCAAACTGAATTTACACGGATCAGATGTAGCTCAGCCGGTCTCTCTGACATATATATACATATATCACACCTCTTGCAATATTCCACAACATCATTTACCTATTCCTTCCCACCGATATGTCTCATAAACTTTCACGGGTGAAAATGAAAAAAATTTGAAGGGGACCAGTAGCTTACAACAGAATGACAATATTGTCCAAGTCATATTTTAACTCTATAGTAGAGATGGCAAGCAAGGTCAGCGTTGAGGCAAGTGGTGCTCCTCCTTTTTCAAAAGGAAATGAGCGGGTCAGGATATTCCCACGTTCAACATATAATTTAAAACTTCTTCTTCTCTGACATGGACAAACCTGTGGGGAGAGCTCTCTAGCTAACCAAATATAGACAAACCTTGCTCATGGTCTTGGCTCTCCTAAAGTGACCACCATATATGCCATCGTGTTAAGCTTTGGGATAAGCCTCTCTTGTTCTTTCTTACCCACCACCGCAACACAGAGAAGGTGAGAGCCACCAAATACTGAGCTTTAACCATGGTAAAAAAGAAGGCCATCACTCCCTTCGAAAGAAGCTGCCTGTTGTCTCAGCTCGCGTTTCTGTTCTTTGCCAATGACTGAGTGGGTTGGTAAACCTTGTCTCTTACCACACAGGTAGCTAATCAAATGTTGATAATGCTTCTCAGTCAAACAAGCACTCAAAGGACTCTTATACTAATACTATCAGGGGCAAACTCTTTTTTCACATTTTGAAAGATTGCTCGACGGGGAGAATACTTACCAACTTCATTATTTCATGGGTAACTTCAAGCGCACTCTTCATCAAAGCACTTCCCTTCATGGCATCATTGGCAGCTAGGTTTAATGAATGGGAATAGCAGTGTATGTAAACTGCATGTGGTTCTTCATCCATAAGCAATCTGGCTAAACCACTTTTTCTACCAGCCAATGCAGCAGCACTGTCATAACACTGCCCTCGTACATTAAATAGTGAAAGATTTGATCTCAGGAGGACATCTTTAACAACTTTTGCAAACACCGAAGCCTGTGTCATCTCTACAGCATGTAAGCCTATGAAATTATCATGCACAACTAAATCTTTAGCCACCCACCTCAGAACAACAACAGCTTGCTCAATGTTGGCAACATCATCTGTTTCATCCACCATAAGAGTGAAGAATTGAACATCCCGAATCTCACTTAAGATGGGCCACAACACTTGCAGGGCCATTAGATGAAACATTTCATTTTGAATCATTGGAGACAGAAAACTATTCATTCTCTTCTCCATCCTGGGAGTTGTTCTTTCATCATCGATACTATGAAGTTGAAGGAGCTGTGTGAAATGGTAGGCCTTGGATGTGCAAGAAAACGAATATTTTGCACGATTTTCATAGGCATAGCATGGTTTTAGCCTTTTCTTCTTGCATCTTCATTGAAAGTAACTCACCAATATTTGGTACTTGAGATGAAATTTTAATAATCAACTCAGCCGCTCTCCAAAAAGTGCAAGTGAAAAACAGCCCCACTCATCATCAGCACTCAAGTGAGGTCGGCCAGGTGCGGCCTGAACCATGATCACAATCACATGAGTTGAACATTGTAATGGACTTCCAAGTATGGCAGTGTTGTGTTGGCTTATCAGACAAACACACAAACAGACAGACAAAAAACCCCACAAATAAACAAATATATAAGTGGACCAGCAGGGAGTCTAGGGTATAATTGCAGGAAGATTCAGAGTCACCATTCAATATAAGCTTCCATCATCAATGTCAATCACTTGCTTTTGCAAAAATTGCCTCATACTTGGAACTATAGAGTTTGGATCACAATGATGACAAAATGTCTTAATGGAGCCACTGTGATGCCATAGAAATTAAAGAAGATTTCATCTAAGATCCATCTGTATTGGCACTTTTGTGCCATTATAATTCAGAAAATGCTTTGTCATGTTCTACTAAAGGGATGTATACATACGTGCATAATTATGTACATACATTAATGAATTTGCGCCATGCGTTATCACATGGCTTGTCAAAGAGGTTTATGATATGTAACAGTTTGGGATATATATAGCTATACACATATATACACACACATATATATAGAGAGAGAGACTGTTTCAATAACACTGGAAATTGAAAACAACCACCTTGCTTTCCTTTTGTTAATCTGACCACAGCGACAATGTGACAAGGCGTTGTCTTAATTTGTGCACATCTGTTTGTGTGTGCATGTTTTTTTACCTCAAAACTTGACAAGTCTTTACCAAACTTGGTAGGCAGATTAATTTATTTTTGTCCTTGTCTCACTCTATACCTTTAACTACACTCACTCCACATTAGTGGGGACAAGGAGGCTTGGCCAAGCATCAGAATCATTTCCAAAGCTTCCCAACATCGTCTATATTCCTTGAATTCTCTTACACCAACACCTTTACCATTCACCAGCTGTTCCTGCAACATTAGCATAGAACAAAAACACACACCTCAATCCACATTGGCAGTACCTGAGGTGGCGGGGGGGCAAAAAAATCATGGATGCAGCTTAAAAAGAAAGCGGAAGGGAGATAAAATAAACCAAGGGGGATAAAATAAACCAAGGGGGATAAAATAAACTGGGGGATAAAATAAACCAAGGGGGATAAAATAATCCAAGGGGGATAAAATAAACCAAAAAACTGGGGGATAAAATAAATCAAGGGGGATAAAATAAACTGGGGGATAAAATAAACCAAGGGGAATAAAATAAACCAAGGGGGATAAAATAAACCAAGGGGGATATAATAAACCAAGGGGGATAAAATAAACCAAGGAGGATAAAATAACCCAAGGGGGATAAAATAAACCAAGGGGGATAAAATAAACCAAGGGGGATAAAATAAACCAAGGGGGATAAAATAAACCAAGGGGGATAAAATAAACCAAGGGGGATATCTACAACTCAAGGCAAGATATTCTGGTATAAGGTGACCTATGAAAACCACCCGGCATTACTTCAGGTACAGAAGATTGTGCCTTGCTCATCTAGACTGGGTATGCATCTCCTGATGCATAGTCACTGCCATGGAAGTGGAGCATTTATAGACACTTTTTTCTCTAGTTCCACAGAACAATCAATGCACATTTGTGGTTGATGCAATCTCCAGAAGTACTCAAGTGGTACTGATCTTATCAGGCAACCACAATGGCCATCCATCTATGGTAAGTGGTATATGTGTTGTGGCTCTGCACAACTCTCGAGTCAGCGTAACAAGAGTGCTGCAGTGGGTGTAGGTGTTGATGAAAGCCCTTGATTTGTAGGTTTTAATGGTGGCCTTTTTGGAGGTGCTACAACTGGTATCATTGCAGTGTAACAAGACCACTCAAGCCAGGTGGCATAGTCCTTCCACTACTCACTGATGTCTGGTCCTGGATGATCCAACCACTCTGGATGAGTAGAGAAGAGTAATACCTACATCCTAGAAAAATACTGCTTTTTCATGGATGCTTGCAATATGAAAGATAAATAGCTGCATCACTGGCTGAACTATTTATATAGCTGGAAATAGTAACTTGGATAGCCACCTCCTTTCAAGCATGTTCTTTCATCATGAGGTTTTTATAGCCTTTGGCAGAGAACACCAGATGTTGGGAAAAGTCCTTACCACTTTAATTCGAGACATCATTAAGAAAGTGCAAAAATCAACACATGATATGTTTTTGGAGTTTGTTGAATCTAATCCTACTCTAGCATTTCGTATCTGTTCTGTTCCATCAGATCAATTATCTGTTCTGTTCCATCAGATCAATTATCTGTTGCATTATCTGTTCACAATATCAGTGCAATGTCCAATAACACACTACATGCAACGAATTGCGTCATATTGTGAACTGACCTTAAGATGACTGCATAAGCACATAAGGCAAGTAACTAAACTCATCCACATTTTTACGGGTGGTAAATGTATGGTGCATAGATAGATAGATAGATAGATAGATAGATAGATAGATAGATACAAGCATACATAGATATGCCATGAGTAATACCAAGGTTATCCATCCAACTCCCAACTAAGGGCTTGCTTTACTCGCCACTTATTAGTGTGTATGGGGGAGGTGGTTTTGGAGGGCTTGTTGGGGTTGTAGTGCGGGGTATCTCGCTAATCGACGAAGACGAGAGACACAAACTACTAGTCTTAAGCAAAACTTCTTAAATACATCTGGTAAAGTGTATATCAAAACACGTGACTATGACCATCAATCAGAATGACGTAAGTAACAATATGACATAAGAAGTTATGTTTTAGACATGTTACTAATTAATCAATCAGTAGGTCCACTACAATACTCCCCCACCAGTGACTGGCCACGATTGTCTATTGGAAACGTAGAGGGAGATTCACTGGGCGACCACAGCGTGTGGTATGAGTCGTTGGGTTTGATGCAGGTAGAAGAGTGGCCAGAACGGATGAAGTTTGTAACCTCTCAGGTGTAGGCACAAAGGTTGGTGCTGTTGGCGAGAGTCTTGTGGGCCTTGGTGGCCCAGCTAGTTTGGAGTCACTGTCAAACAGATAAGCTGGCTTAAGGCGATCGATAGATACCTTGTCGACTCGTCCATTAAGTTCAACTTCAAAGTACTTATCCACCTGAGAAAGCACACGAAAAGGCCCATCATAGGGTCTACGAAGAGGAGTACGGTGGGCATCATGTCGAATGAACACATGTGTACTAGCTCGAAGCTGATCTGGAACGAATGTGCGAGAGCTACCATGAGCTGAGGTTGCGGTTGGTTTCATTCTGGCCATTCAGGCTTTGAGCTGTCCAGCAAACGAGGTTGGGTCAATATTTGTTGACGAAGGTTAAAAAAATTCTCCTGGAAGACGGAGGTTGGTTCCGTAGACTAGTTCAGCTGCTGAACAGGCGAGATCCTCTTTAACGGAGGCTCAGATACCTAGAAGAACCACTGGAAGTTCGTCCACCCAAGCAGCCGAGGATAGTCTAGCTCGGAGAGAAGCCTTCAGTTGTCGGTGCATTCTCTCGGCCAGCCCATTGGTTTGTGGGTGATATGCTGTGGTAAGGGTTTTAGTGATACCCAGTAGAGAGAGAACTGCTCAGAGGTGAACTGTCGGCCTCGATCTGATGTGATGGTAGCTGGAACTCCAAAACGGGAAATCCAACCACTGAGCAGAGAACGGGCACAAGATTCAGCTGTCATATCTGCCATTGGAATTGCTTCGGGCCATCTTGTGAAGCGATCGACCATCGTGAACAGATACATTGAACCCCGAGATGGTGGGAGTGGACCAACAATGTCAACATGAACATGCTCAAATCTGGAGGATGGAACATCGAACTGCTGTAGTGGGCTTACTGTATGGCGGTGTACTTTAGACAGTTGACAAGGAATGCAAGTTTTAGCCCAGTGCGTGACATCTCGGTGTAGCCCATGCCACACAAATCGGCTGGAGACCAAGCGGTTAGTAGCCTTTATGCCTGGGTGAGAAAGCTCATGGAGAGAATCAAAGATGAGACGACGAAATGAAGTTGGGACGATTGGTCGAGGATACCCCATGGATATGTCACAGAGCAGAGGATGGGCCGAACCCTGAAGAGCAATCTCTTGAAGTTGCAAGGATGTAGTAGAAGACTTCAAAGCTTGAGTTTCTTCATCGGTTTGCTGCACCAGAGCCATGGTCTGGAAGTCGACAATTGCAGTCGCCATTGTCTCGAGAGCATACAAAGACGTGCACAGAGGAGGGTCTGGTAGGACTATGCCAGGCTGGACTTGATCAATTCTAATGCGTGAGAGTGCATCTGCTACCACATTGCTTTTACCTTGGATATGACGGATGTCTGATGTGAACTCTGATATATACGAGAGATGTCGAATCTGGCGTGGGGACCACTTATTAGACTTGCTAGCAAGAGCAAATGTGATTGGTTTGTGGTCGGTATACACATGAAACTGCCGACCTTCAATAAAATGACGAAAATGATGTATGGCGAGATAGATAGCCAAGAGTTCCCGATCAAAAGCAGAATAACGTGTTTCCGGGTCCCGCAGCTTGCGTGAAGAAAAAAAAATCAGTGTCCAAGCATCATCCAAGAACTGTTCTAGCACCCCTTCAATGGCTAAATTGGAGGCGTCCACCATAATACGTGTTGGTGCATTGTAAGCTGGGTGAGCGAGAATACTTACAACTGCTAGAACCTCTTTACATCGAGTGAAAGCTGCCATGCACTGCTCAGTCCAATTGAAGGACTTTGGATTCCCCTTTAACAATTCGTGTAGAGCATGAAGGATATGTGCACAATGGGGTATAAATCTGTGGTAGTAATTAACAAATCCTAAGAACTCACGCAGCTGTGTTGGGTCAGTTGGTACAGGGAAATCCTTAACAACTTGAACGCGTTCGGGTAATGGACGAATGCCACAAGCATCAACTTGATGACCGAGGAACTGAAGGGTTTGCCTCCCAAACTCGCACTTCTCAGGGTTGATAATGAGGCCATGCTTATCCAGTCGGGACAATACAGCTCTCAAATGTGAGTCATGTTGTTCCTGTGATGAGCTGGCAATGAGGAGATCATCGAGGTAGATGTACACAAACTCCAGGCCTCGGCAGACTTCATCCATAAAACGTTGGAAAGATTGGGCTGCATTGGTAAGGCCAAAGGGCATGCGAGTGAACTCGAACATACCGAAAGGGGTAATGATAGCAGTCTTTGGGATGTCACTCTTGTGCACTGGGATCTGATGGTATGCTCGCACAAGATCAATTTTAGAAAAGATGGTCTTACCCCTAAGTTGAGCCCCAAAATCTTGAATATGGGGGATGGGATAGCGATCTGGTATTGTAGCCTTGTTGAGTGCGCGGTAGTCCCCGCACGGGCGCCAGTCTCCTGACTTCTTTGGAACCATAATATGTATGGGAGATGCCCATGTACTTGCTGAAGGTCGAATAATACCCAACTTAAGCATGTGGTCAAATTCCTTCTTGGCAGTGATAAACTTGTCTGGCGCAAGTCGACGAGCTCTTGTGAAAACAGGTGGACCTTTAGTCTCTATGAAGTGCTTCACGCCGTGAGCTGATTCCGTATTTGAGAACTCCGGGATAGTGATGGATGGAAACTCTTCAAGAAGGGTCCTATATCGAGATGCAGGTCGGAGTACGTTGAGGCCACATGTAGCGTGGTCAGATGCAAATGTGGAAACACTGTTGAACGTTTTACCATCTATGAGACGACCGTGCTTGAGATCGATGAGGAGGCGAAAATGATGGAAGAAAGCAGCACCAATTATCGGGTAACTGACATCGGCAATAACAAACAACCACTCGAACTTAGATTTAAAGCCTAAATCCAGCGTAATTGTACATGATCCAAAAGTGATGATAGAGGTACCATTAGCAGCTATTAGGATGGGCCCATTTTTGTCTGGCCGCTGCTTGTGGTGGGAGACTGGAACTACAGATATTTGGGCACCAGAATCGATTAAGTAACGATAGCCAGAGGAACGTTCGGTGATGAAAAGGAGACGACTGTGATTCCCCGGAGCACTGGTCGCCATCAGTGGCCGGGGGAAGCGTTTCCCGAAAATCTACAGGGAAGACGGCATTTCTGGGCTTGATCTCCAAACTTGGCATGATACAAACACAAGGGAGTGGGTGCAGGTATTCCAGATGAAGTTCCTGATGGGACTGGTCCTACACGGGGTCCCCTCTGCTTCAGCTGTGCAACCTCAGCCCGAAGAGATGCAATTTCACCCTCGAGTGTTTGTGTGCGGGTTACTGCTTTTGAACCTGAGCCAGGGGTTAGTGAGAATTCCTCTGATTGCCTCACTGAAAGGATTGTCGTGTCCTGCTTAGCAATTGAACAGAGTGTGTCTGCCTTCTCTGCTAGTGTGGAGAGACTGGGACTATCCAACATTTGGAGGCTGAGGCATACTGGTAATGGCATGCAGCGCAGAAATAGATCCCGCATCATTGGATCACGGTCGATATCCTGTTTGACTAGCTGTTCCATCTTGCGTAACAGATCAGATGGCCTGAGGTCTCCAAGTGGTTGGAGTTCCCAGAGCTTCTGAAGTCTGACTGACTCTGTAAGAGAGGTGCGGAGCACGAGCTTCTTCTTAAGTTCGTCGTAGGAGCTTCGTCGGGAATTCTCTGTATGCAATCGAACACTTTTTTGGCGATTTCAGGTGGTAGTCCAGCCACGACGTACTGGTACTTGGTGAGCTGTAGGGTGATGTTTTTGGAGCGTACTGGGCCTCAATCTGTAGGAACCAAAGCTCTGGGTTCGCTGACCAAAACGGAGGAAGTTTTAGAGAGAAGGCGTTCACGGCCATGGCGTGTGCGTGTTTCACGTTTGAATGATCACGTCAGGGTCACCAATGTAGTGCGGGGTATCTCGCTAATCGACGAAGACGAGAGACACAAACTACTAGTCTTTAGCAAAACTTCTTAAATACATCTGGTAAAGTGTATATCAAAACACGTGACTATGACCATCAATCAGAATGACGTAAGTAGCAATATGACATAAGTTATAAGTTATGTTTGAGACATGTTACTAATTAATCAATCAGTAGGTCCACTACAGGGTTTATTAGGATCTTAGTTTGTAGTTTGTCCTATTTTGGGTTGCTATTAAACTGTGCAGACTTTCTCACACTAGCACAGCATGCAGGCAGTCTCGTCGCCATCCCTTAATTAAGCCCACATTATTTAGGGCGGGTGAACTGTTCACACATTTTTTACTGGATGGTGAACATACGGTGCGTAGATAAGTTAAAACCAAAAATGGATTGACTGGTCAAAAAATGACAAGTATATAGACAACAAAGATTTACATGATCCTGAACTACAAACACAATACAGAGTTAGTATTGGTCATCATTATATCAATAGGTAAAGGGTCCTTTAAATGTTGTGTCAGTGAAACCTCTGACAGGTAGTTTCCTGGGTCCTGCAAACCACAAGATGAATGGGGAGAACGTGGCAAACCACACCAATGCAGAGAACGTGGCAAACCACATGGATGCAGAGAACGTGGCAAACCTCACAGATGCAGCGAACGTGGCAAACCACACGGATGCAGAGAACGTGCCAAACCACACCAATGCAGAGAACGTGGGAAGATATCAACGATCGCGAGTTCGACCATTTTGCTGTCAACGACTCTTATTGTGTGTCTGTTGGAGATGTCTCGACCGGGAGAAGACCGCCGGTTGCGGAGCGATGATACACTAGAGACCCCTGAACGTCAACAACAAGGGAAACTGGACAGATTCATGGATCGTTGGGTGGAGATGGAACGGACCAAAGCTGAGAGAGTGGAAGAGCAAAGGCAGGAGGACCAGAGGCATGCAGCTGAACTGGAAGAGCAAAGGCAGGAGGGCCGGAGGCATGCAGCTGAACAACAAGATAGATGGATCCAAGTGCTGATTGAAGCCACCAGACCCCCTATACCTGCCCCAGTAATAGTTGCCCCTCCCAGGCTGACCATGCAGAAGTTTGTCGAAAAGGTGGACGACATGGGTGATTACCTGGAAACATTTGAAGTGACAGCGAAGGTTGGAGAGTGGCCTAGAGCACAATGGAGTGCCCACCTAAGAAGCTCATTGTCAGGACAAGGTCTGACCGCCGTGTCGAACCTATCTTCTCTAGACCAATTAAACTATGAAGTAGTCAAACGGACCCTCCTGGCGACTTACCACATCTCTGCAGACACTTATCGGAAGAAGACATTCGAATATCCTTTCGACTCCAGCAATTCCGACCTCTGGTTCAGTACGTACCGACAATCTTTCACTCAATGGATTGAATCGACGGGAAAGACAGCATTTAATGCTGTCTTGTATGAACTGGCCTTGAGAAAATTACCTAGATGGTTAGAGGTCCAAATGAGGAATTTGCAACCAGAGACATTCGAAGACCTTGCAGAAGCTGTGTCGAGGTATCTTGGGAACCAGCGAAGAGAAGTAGATCCGAGGAGACCTGAATGAAGGGAACGTTCCAGCCCGGCCCAGCAACATACCAACAAGTCGAGACCTATGGAAGAGAGAAGCAGTAATTGGAAAGCCGAAGACCCTAAACAGATCGAGTGTTTCAGATGTGGACAGAAGGGCCATATCAAGAGAGATTGTCGCATCAAGCTGGAGGAAGCAAACCTTGTACGCATACAAGAACACTTGCCCAAGTGGACAAGATCAGTCAAGGTCAATGGGAGTCCCGTCCTTGGTCTGATCGATACAGGCTGTACAAAGTCGGTTGTGCACCCCAGATGGATCAACCCAAAGGATTATTTGTCGTGGAAGTTCCCCTATCACACTGCCAGCTCAAGGAAAGTGCTTTTCCCAGCCGCAAAGATCACATTGACTGTGGAAGGAAAGGACCACGACATGGCTGTGGGAGTATCAGAGCACATCACAGTGGATATGTTAATGGGACACGATGTTCCCCATTTTAAAAAAATTCTGAAGGAAGCACTAAGGGAGAAAGACTCGATTTCACCAACCCTCGACGTAACCAAATCATGTATGGTGACGACACATGCCCAGGAGCAAGCAAAGAGCGAGCTTGCAGCACAAGAACAGCTGGAACAAGAGCGAGACCAGCCAGTCACACATACATTAGACCCGGTTGACATTGTAAGTAAAGCGGAAGATGACCCAGAAGTGACTTCAGATGACCAAAGGATGGATTCTAGTGACATGAATCCGGAACTACTCGAGCCAAATGAGATAGGAGCAGAACAAGAACCAGATGACCCAGATCCTACACGTGACATCACGAATGAAGAGCAAAACGTTTTCGAGACCATTTCAGCAGAGCAGCTGAAGCTGGCCCAACAGACGGACTCCACGTTGGAGAGGATTCGTGAAAAGGCAAGCGAGGAGAACAGCCCCTACTTTTGGAAGGATGGGATTCTGCTTCGGAAACCGTACCAGGACCAGGGGAAGGATCTGGTGGTTGTCCCGCAGTTGGCTCGGACCAAAGTGATGCAGTTAGGGCACAACTCAATGGTGGCTGGACACTTCGGTCCAGAGAGAACATTGGAGGCGATTCGTCGGAGGATGGATTGGCCTGGCCTGGCAAGAGACGTAAGGGAATTATGTATGTCTTGTCCTGTGTGTCAGAAAGCAAAACCAGGTGTGTTAGCCAAAGCACCTTTACACCCCTTACCCATTTTCACCGAGCCTTTCCAACGCATAGCGATGGACATTTTTGGCCCTTTGAAGAAGTCTAAATCCGGTAACAAATATATCTTGGTTGCCATGGATTACACCACAAAGTGGCCAGAAGCCTATGCCTTGAGAAACAGCACTGCTGAAACTGTGGTGAATTGCCTAATAGATCTGACAGCCAGGGTAGGAGTTCCACAGGAGCTCTTAACAGATAATGGGACAAATTTTCTGTCGAAATTAGTTAACAATTTTGTGAGACTACGGGGGTACACCAGATTAGGACTTCCCCATACCACCCAGAAATGGACGGTATGGTGGAATGTTCCCTTAAAAGGCTTTTACGAAAACTGACACAAAGCAGCAAGGTTGAGTGGGATAAGTGCTTGCCTTTCATCATGTGGGCTTACCGTGGTAGTGTGCATGCCACGACAGGGTTTTCCCCTTATAAGTTACTGTTTGGCAGAGACATGAGAATGCCTATAGATGAACTTGTGAGATTCTGGAAAGGGAAGGAAGACCAGTGTGAGACAGATGTGACCGAGTACATTGAGGTCATGAGGTCTAACATAGAAGTTGTAAGAGACATTGCTCGAGAGAATGAGGAGAGAGAAAAGAAAAAGCAGAAGTTCCACCATGATAAGAGGGTAGTGGAAAGAAACTTTGAAGTGGGTGATTTTGTTCTAGTGTTTAGACCAACCCAAAAGAACAAATTACTCAATGAGGCAGGGGCCTTTTGCAGTTACCAAAAAAATCACAGAAGTGACGTACCAGATAGATACTGGAGCCTGTAGGAAGCGTCACAAGACGTTCCACGTAAATGCTATGAAGCTTTGGACTTCACCAGCCCCTGCAGTCTTCCTGACAGAGGAACAGGAAATAGACGACCCATTCGAGTTGAATGAGGTAGAAAAGTTACACACACTCTCTCTCTCACAAACAAGCCACAGAGCTGGTACAGCAAACACCATTGCTGATGGATTGTCTCGTGGACCAGGGCTCACGATCAAAGGAAAAGGGAATGTCGGTGAAACCTCTGACAGGTAGTTTCCTGGCTCCTGCAAACCACAAGATGAATGGGGAGAACGTGGCAAACCACACGGATGCAGAGAACGTGGCAAACCTCACAGATGCAGAGAACGTGGCAAACCACACGGATGCAGAGAACGTGCCAAACCACACCAATGCAGAGAACGTGGGAAGATATCAACGATCGCGAGTTCGACCTCGGGAGGAGAACACAGATGACGAAACTCTTGCGAGGATTCGGGAGCAAGCTCTTGATAGGTTGCCACGAAGTCACCTTGGAGACAAGTGACGTAAAACTGAACAAGTAGCTCGTAATTATAAAAGGACTGAACTTTGTATACTATTGAGAGAGGGCGTTAAAAAGTGAGAGTTGTCTTTATTGAGTATGAATTGTTATTGAGTAAGAGCACTTGATTGATTCGGTATCCTTGGGATATAATTATTAGCACTAGACTCTTGCTAATCAGCGACACGGCAAAGGGTGCTGTGTTTGTTGTTTGGTCTGAAGAGAGGTTCTAGCCAGGGAGGTTAGAAGAGGTTCAGGCGTCGGACTGGGAACTTGGATCTGGCAAGAGCAAAGCGCGTCTTGGCCAGAAAGAAGTTTCGGTTACATTTTGGTTGAATCAAATTCGGTTTCATTTCTTTTTTTGTGACTACAAATAAAAACATTTTTTGTCTGTTTTCTATTGTTATAGTCAAGCAGCCACTTATAAGAAGTTACTCAGTGTAACACCAGAACTAACTATAGACATGCTTTAGATAGACACATGAATTATAAGCGGTTACCTGGTTTTGTTGAAGGTAACTTCTGAGGAAAATAACCGATTACTTCTTTGTAAGAAAAAGTGAAGTTGTTGGTGACTCAGCTAGGTTCTATTGTTGCAAGGAATGAGGAAACCAACTGCATTAGTCACCTGTTCTTGTTAGCTGTTACCTATTGTCATAAAAGTAAGCTTCTGAAGAAACCACATGTATATAGTCACCTGGTCTTGAAGGTCTGAGGTGTTACCTATTGTCACAAGAGTAAGCTTCTGAGGAAACCAACTGATACACATGTATTATAGTCACCTGCTTTGTTGAAGGTCTGAGCTGTTACCTATTGTCACAAGAGTAAGCTTCTGAGGAAACAACTGATACACATGCATTATAGGTATATAGTTAGTTACCAGTTTTTGTTGAAGATTTGTCTATTAAGTTTTGTCACAAGACTAAAGTGCTCACAAAACATTCATGGAACTAAAATAAATGTAACACAAATAAAGTCTAATAGTATATACCTGGTCTGAAACCAGTCAGGCCAATGACGATTCCGATTTGGATATGGTTCTCTCAATTCCTGGGTTTCCTTAGAAGGACAGCATACTGAGAATAATGGCAGCAAAAGGGAAGCATATAAATTAGGCAGTCCTATATACTGTCCTGGAACATCAGAGCTATTAACCTTGCACTGTTTCCTCAATATCTGATGTAATTACTGGCCACCACACATATATATTTATGAGCAAGACCCTTCATTTGGGCAATTCCTGGGTGTCCTTAGAAGGACAGCATACTGAGAATAAAGACAGCAAAAGGGAAGCATATAAATTAGGCAGTCCTATATACTGTCCTGGAACATCAGAGCTATATATAACTGCTTTACTCTAATCACATCTATACATACAAAATGCATTTGGTTTACTATAAAATTACTAATCATTCTTACCAGGCAGAATGAGCAGCAATAATTATATAATATCACCTTCCTAATAATCAACTTCAAATTGTATTCAATCGATGTTTGAACTTGATGCTCTAGCCTTCATCAGGTATATACCAGTAGCTATATAGCTATCCACTATGTGCTATACACAAAATAAATAAATAAATACATAAATAAATAATATTAAATAAACAAACAAATAAATATATAAACCAATAAAAAATAGAATATTAATAAGAAAATAAAAATGATAATGATTAACAATATTATTAATAATAATAACAACACCACTACCAACAACAACAATAATAATATAATAATTATAATAATAATATATAATAATAATAATAATAATAATAATAATAATAATAATAATAATAATAATAATAATAATAATAATAATAATAATAATAATAATAATAATAATATATAATAATAATAATAATAATAATAATAATAATAATAATAATAATAATAATAATAATAATAATAATAAATAATGATAATAATAGTAATAATAATAATAATAATAATAATAATAATAATAATAATAATAATAATAATAATAATATAGTATTAGTAATAATAATAATAATAATAATAATAATAATAATAATAAAATAATAATAATATAACAATATATAATAATAATAATAATAATAATAACAATAACAACAACAATAATAATAATACTAATAATACTAATATAATAATTATAATTATAGTAATACCTAATAAATAATAATAATAATAATAATAATAACAACAATAACAATAACAATAACAACAATAATAATAACAACAACAACAACAACAATAACTAATAATAATAATAATAATAATAATAATAATAATAATAATAATAATAATAATAATAATAATAATAATAATAATAATAATAATAATAATAAATAATAATAATAAATAATAGAAATAATAGAAATAATAATAATAATAATAATAATATAAAAAGATAAAATAAGTGGTTGTGACTTCTAGTTCAGGCTCTTCAGAGTAGCTAGCTCCCCAGAAGCCAGGCAAGTTCATTCCACGGTCTCGATTGAACCACTCACACTTTTGTGCTAGGGTAATGTGCAATACCTCCTTCACTAGCAGTTCCTTCTGTCTTCTGGCCTGGTCCAAGATCGTGGCTTCCTCCCACAAAATAGGACGTCCATTATCACATGCATGCTCAACAATTGCAGACATCTTTTTATTACACTTTCTACAGGCATCTTTAAGTACTTTAACTCTGGTCTCCAGTCTTCTGATGGTCTTCCCTATGTAGTATTTCCCACAGCTACAAGGGATGCGATACACAACACATGAGTGCATATTAGCTGGTAAAACATCCTTCACTCTGCTCAGTTGTGTCCTCAGAGTTCTTTCCGATCTGAAGATGACTTTGATGTTGAACTTCCTGCAGACCCTCCTGATGTCCTCACTCATCCCTGCTGCTGTGGAATAACTACCATAGGATAGACCCCTCATTGCCTGCTGTACTCATCTTCCTTTCTGCGTTTAGATGTATCTGCAGACGAAAGGTTGATGAAGGCTTGTGGATGACCGTTCTCTATAAAGACATTATTCAAATAATGTTCTTCCTTCCAAAGGTCCTCCTTCTCAGCAACTACTCTTCTGACAAGCTCTTCATCACTCCTCTTCTGACATGAATAGGATGATGTGATCTATAATCAAGACTGGTTGGTATACGTGGATTTTCTGTAAACATGCTGTTAGCCTTCCATCTTCCTTCATGTGTAGGTGGCAGTCAAGAAAGGGCAACGATCCACTTCAAGCTCCATGGTAAACTTTATGGTTGGCCTGATGTTGTTCAGATAGTTCAACAACTCCTGCTCACATCCCTTCTTCACAATGCAGAAGGTATCATCCACGTATCTCTTCCAAACCCTTGACTTCAGTGGGGCAGTTGTGAGTGTCAAAAAGAATTGCATATAAAGTTTACTGCAGATACTGGAGAGCCAATTGCTGCACCCTCTTTCTGCTCATAGTATTTTTCTTGATATCTGAAGTAGGTGGATTTCAGGCACAACTCCAACAGTTCAGAAATCCTGTCAGCACCTAGTGTAGTCCTCTCACTAAAGCTCTCATCTTTCATCAACATTTAAAAAATTACTTCCACAGCCTCATCAATGGGAACATTGGTAAAAAGAGAGGAAACATCAAAACTGACAAGAAACTCATTCTGTGCCAAACATTCACCTTGAATACACTTCATAAATTTCCCAGAATCCTTGACATGTGTACTTGTATTTTCAGCTAGAGGTGATATCAATATTGCTTTGAACTTGGAAATATTATACGATGGTGAACATATACAAGACACAATAGGCCAAAAGTTGAACCTCAGGTTTATGTATCTTAGGGAGCCCATAAATCAGTGGTAGTCTACTTCCAGTGGGCCTAATTCTATTGTATAATGCAGTTGTTATATCTCCCATCTTCTCCATATTCTTTAACACACGATTCACTTTGCTTTCCTGTGCCGTGGTAGGATCCTTCAGTATTCCATATGTTTTAGTTTCCAGCATCCCCATCACCTTGGAAATGTACCCGTCTTTTGTCATCAGAACTGTTGTCTTCCCTTTGTCTGCTGGTAAGATTACGAGCTCTTCCATCTTCCTCAGTTCTCCAAGGGCCTTTTTCTCTTCCTTCATCAGGTTGTCCTTTGGTTTTCTTGCTCTTCTCGAAGCTCATGCACCTTTTATCCTCCAGCCTACTGGCTATCTCTTCTACTGAAGCTATGGTATCCATCAGACTTTGGAGCAGCGAAAAGGTAAGACCCAAAGCAAGCACTTCTTCCTGAGCTGGAGAAAGGTTCTTTCAGGTCAGATTTAAAACTCATCTGTTCAAGTCTTGGGGTTGAAACTTCACTTCTCTCGATCTCCTTCTCTCTAAAAGTGCCTCCAGCTTCTTTTGATGTTTCTGCTTGGATTTGCTGTGGGTCCTCTCTACTGCTACCCTGCTGTGGGCCTGAATGCTCTGATAGTTACTTCCCAGTGCTGGTTCCAGTTTGGCTTCCAGATCTTCACACTCAGCTGTTAAGGCACTGCTTTTTGTGTCGGACTGGCGAATTCTCTTTGCTGGCTCTTCTCTACCCTTCCTTGGTCTTAATGGGAGGCTTTATCCTTAAACTTGCTGGAGAATTTCCTCATCACGGCATCTCATGCTGAACACGAGGTGATATGCACTCGTCAAAGATGAACCGCAACTCCCTTTGCTCACAATGACCCACTGTTCTGAAGATGTAATTGGAAACGTTTTGGAGGTGTATATGGAACCAGCTGCAGTCTTGTCCCATGTTGGAATTAACTATTGATAATCAGTGGAAATGGTTCAGGTGAAACATGTTTCACAACCCCTAGTTCTTCTCTCTCAGATGATGTCAGTGAAGATTTGCTGCTAAGCACTGTGATTTTCCTCCAAGCTTGCATGCATTGTTCTTGACATGACTTGTAAAACTCCCTCGTTGTTGTAACTTCCTCCCTGTGCTGACTCCTCTCTTCCTATAACTGCAGCCTTCCTCTCTTCATGATCTTTTGTTTCTTTTCCAGGTGTACTTCCAGATTGATGTATATAGATGGTTGATAATGTCCTGAACTCTCGAAGGCTCCTTTTTCAGGTGTTTACAGGTGTTGCAATAACAATCATGCTAGGATGAATGGCAACTTTTGAATGGTAGGTAGGTCTTGAACCAATGACTAGCATATGAAGCACTACAGATCCCTTTGCCTGTTTCAGTTTGTGCCTTTGTCAGCAATGCTCCTCTATCTGGTTGAACCTTTTCTCACTAAAGGTCACCGAGCACTTGCTGCGCCGACTAACTTGCCCTTGTCTGTCACCTTTTAGAGTCTGACAAGCAACCTTGTTAGCCCAACACTACTACCTCTAGGCTTTCATATGAGCCTTCATACTTAACTCTCAAGTATAGTGGTCAATCATCAGATCATGAATCATATAATAACATTAATTAGAGCAAGCTATTAGTCAGTCCAGCTTGTTCTGCGCTGGCTCTGATCTAACCTGGCTTAGCTCTCCTTTTTCCTTTTCTAGTTATTAAACAATCTCTTAAATACTATATACTCGTTCATGTTTTCACACGGATTTGCACTGCATACGGTTGTGGTCTTGCACACAGGGGGGGGGGGGGGGGTTTGTATACTTTCATTAGTGGTCATGTTGTTGTTGTGTACTTTTCCCTCGACTAGCTCTTCTCTTTCCAACAGCCTTGCAAAACTCAGAAACTGAGAGAGAAGGGCATTTTTATCAGAATTTTTCCCTTCCTCTCTGGGTAGTGAACTTCTGATTGGAAAAAGGACTGAGCACAATAGCTTTTAGATTGCTGACCATTTGGTTGGTCTACGAAAGCCAAGAAATCTGCCAGGACATCACTTCTTGGCATGGATACTATAAGAGGTTAGTAAACAATTACAATAGAGGTTGCAGTTTCATCTGTCCCTATCCTTAAACTATTGTTATAGACACGAACCTGCCAGGCAGCTCATGCCTTTCATGTGGAGACTGCACTTCCTCTTGTTCATCATCGCCAAAGCCTTCCACCATTCTCCAAACATTCCACCTCATCATCGTACAAAGGTCTCTAATCTTTCCCTCTCACCATCACCTTTAGTTAAGTGGTTGACACTTCTGCTTTTATTTGATAATTCTCAAACACTGGCTCTGACACCAATAAAGGCTATGATGCATTCCTGTTTCTTGGGAGTGGGATAGCTGGCTATCCTCATGGGGATCTGTGCTAGATATATACTGCTGAAAATACATCACTAAATTGGTCGAGGGTGCGGATGCAAAAGCGCTTGTATTTTGGCTTTCCAACAACTGAAACGGGTGGAACTGGAAGGAGTTTTCTTTCTTGATTCAAAAAGTGAAACTTGTGCACGTCTGGCTTTTCCTAAACTAGTTCCTCGCCTGCTTTTGTTGGAAACAGACTCCATGGAGCTGTTGGTATGATAGCTAGAGCGCTTTTTTTTTAGCTCGCAGTGTGTAATGGTATGCCTATATGCAAACTTGAATGTAGATAATTATTGATCTGCCTACCTACCGAGTCAGTCAACTAAATAGGACAATTTCTATATAGTTGTTTAATTTTCATTTCAAGTTCAATAATTGAATTTGGATTTCTACTGTCATAATATGTGATAGGATCTGGTCTTATGGTAGAGAAAAATGGTTTTGTGGTATGACCTCAAAGTTATAGTTTGACTATTTTTATTTTTTTGTACTACAGGCCTTTCCTTTACATTTGTGTGAAGTCTGAAGGCTCCTGCTTGCTTCTTTGTAGGCAAGAGTGAGGTTAGAAGATTGGTGGTCAAGCTTGCTACGCGTAACGGAACTGCGTTGCCATGGAACGCGGAGAATTTATTTAATTTTTTTTTTACAGATAATAATAATTACAACAAATGTAATTGATTTCTGAAGTCAGACTGTATGGTATTATAATTCGTGTTCTAATGTTCGGGTGGGACACAACCCTCAGAGCAAGCCAGGGCTATGTCTGCATCTTTGATGGGGTGATGTCTCGAAGATCTGCTTCCTCTAATACACATCACAGCAGATCTGAGGATGGCAAATGATATTTTACATCTGAGCCACCCCATGAGTGTGCAGTACTCCACATTGCGCTTGGTGGCAAGCATATCAGCTAGGCGCTTGTAAAAAGTTTGTCCTTCTCTCCCCATGCCACCTTGAGAACACCAGTGGGGCGAATACAAAATACTGCCCGTGTATGCGGCACAAAATGGGGGATCTACTAGCTGCTATAGTGGCCGCGTGGTTAACAAACTAACAAAGGAATGGCTTCATCAAATGCACAAGGAAACACGTTTTTCTCAAAATGAATGCTTCAAGCATCTAGCATTCAGGCTTTCATAACTTTTCTTCTGAATGGAAATAAGTGATGATTTGAGTTCCAAAATATAGGCATTGCTTTGTTCTTTCACCTGGTATCAATAACTCAGTTTTTTAAAAAGTTTTGTACATAAGACCTCAGATCCCATCACATATATATTATATATAATACAAGATATATTAAAGCACACACACACATCATATATGCACAATGTTACATATATATATAAATTAGACAAATGCTTTATATACTGTGTTGAAAATAACAGACCAGATACATTAAAAAATATTTTTTAAAGATAAAAATGTCAATTACAAGCAGGATAGTAATTACATATATATACATATATAAAGACTGCAAGGTTTGACACAACATAATGTACAAGGCTTTTCATATACGGTGGTAGTATGAATTTAAAGTAACTATGATAATCATCACTCCAACCACAGTGAAGAGTAAGGCAAATGAAGTGCAGCCGATGGATGTCCATCCATGGATGTTGGATAGCTTTGTGTTACTATTAGATCCGTAGGAGGCTGACTATATATTCACATGGGTATGTAATGTGTGCATGGTATATATATGTATAGAAAAGCACAAGGTTAAGAATGGTGAAAATACATACTAAAACCTCAGTATAACGAACACTTCGATACAAAGTGTTAGTTATAGTGAAATGTTCGTTATACTGAAAGTAGTGATGACATAATTTTTTATGATGTAATTTATTACAACATTCTCTTGGCGTTTCGACTAGATGCTCTAGCCTTCATTATTCCTGATGAAGGTTAGAGCATCTAGTCGAAACACCGAGAGAATATAATTTCAAGTTGATTATTGAGAAGGTTATTGTCATGTTAATATTCCGACTGAGAGTTCATTGAGTGCATGTATTTTATTGTTGCTTTACATGTATAATGGTTGAGGTTGAAATATTCCGTTGTGTGAGTTTGCTTCTTGGCATTTTAAACACACGCCAACACAGCAGAAGGATCTTAGTTAGTTCAATAGCATTAATTTGACACTGCTATATAGTGTTTGGATGTTGCTCAAGGTAAGGAATGGTGCACACATCAAAGGCTTCCACAGCTTCTTTGTGACTGGGTCCTGGTACATCACCTGATGACTCATCCAGGTTGGATTCTGAAGCAAGCTGAAAAATTTCTTTGTAGATATGATCTTCATCCTAATTCTTATCACTATCTAGTCATTTGTGTGACGCTGACAATTCAGTGCCCACATGAAAAATAGAACATGCATCACCAGAAGCTCCTGAAGTGTCAGTGCCAACTGGGTTGGTACATGTACTGCTATTACTGCTGCCAACACCAAGAAGCTTGTTCCAAGCACGTGAAAGTGACTCAGCCCTAATGTCATCCCAAGCCTTTGCATATCATGTAAATACAGTCGTTGATATTTCAATCCTTAACAAATTTCTGGGGTGTACCCTCTTCATGAGAAAATAGTAACTTGTGTAGGAGAGCACTTTTGTATAGTCCCTTGAGGTTATCTAGCACACCTTAACCCTCTCACTGTCGGCATTGTGGAGAATTATTTTAAATTTAACACAGCCACATTAAACGATTAATATCAAATCAGATATTTAGCTGAACCATTTACCATTTGGTCATGTGATAGCATGATTGTTTTAGAAGTTGTGGTCAAAAGGTGTGACCACAAACTGACCACATACTATGAATATAATTATACAAACAATGGTCATGATTTGGAGTGTCATAACTTCTCCATAGTTCATGTTATGGACTCGATATATAGCTCATAAGATAGCTCTATCCTTATCCTTTCTTTTGCATCTAAGAACGTAGGAATATACATTACTATACAAAAGTTATGCCAACCCATAATAAGGTCTTCATAAATCGACCACAAAAATTTCCTTATTTATCAACAAGAACTTTGTCAATACAGCATTCAGTAAACATTTGATATAATTGTTTGACCTAATGTAATCGAAAGACATTTTGGGTGAAGTTTGAGGTGAAATCAGTGTCTGTGGCAAAAGTCAACCAAGTTGTGGAAAGCATGGAAACAATTCCGATCCACCATAATCCAAAGGTGAACATTGCAGTATTTGCATTGCACACGACTATCTCCGAGGTAGGAATGGATGCCTTACCATTCCTCGTCACTTGATTCATCACCAGAAATGTCCCAAGCTGCTCTAGTCACTTGGGAAATAATTTTAGCTATTGACTGTCTCGTTGATAATCGTCCGACTGAAAATCGTTCGTGTTTTAAATATAATTTCATTAACTTTCCTCCGTCCAACCACCGTAATATTTTTTGTGTAAATAGAGTATGAATCCAGCTATCTTTTGATATAAAAATTATTGCCTATTGACAAATGCTTATATTTTATTTTATTTTTCAAAGCCGTGGCGCCGTATGGCGCCATTGACAGTGAGAGGGTTAATCCATCGGCCTAGTAGCGTTGGGCAGAAGGAAAATGACATGTAATGGCACCATCAGGGTTTTGTAAAATGCTAGATTTAGGATGGCTAGAAGCCTTGTCTAAATCCAAACTCACTTTTCTAGCCGCCTTGCTCTCATACAACACTGGGTAAAATGATTTAAAAAAACAATGATATATAAAATCCATCCATCCATTCCTTTGACTAGTGTAGATAGAAGGAAAGCACTTATACTTTGCTGTACCAATCACAAGCATGGGTAGCCTAAAATTTCCTGAGGCATTAGCTGTAGCTAAACACTAGCTCTATCTTTAGGTTTTTTCTTTGCTGTTTTTTTCTTCATTTCTTCTTACATGGGGTAAGAAGCACCAGTAAAACCCTGTCTCATCACAGTTAAAGACTTGATTTAGGGTTAGCTGCTGCTCTTCAATGAGCTCCAGCAAATTCTCACTACAGGGTCCAATAGCAATGGTATCAGCTGATAGAGACTCACCTTGAAGTCAAGTAGTGGGGAGGAGGGAGTAGACCATTCTTGTGGCTTTTTTTATTTTAATATTTAATACTTCATTCATTTTCAAAGATTTTGGTCTGAGAAGGCAGCCAATTCTGTGTGCTTTCCAGTGATGTTACAATAGTGGTGTTTAGGGCTTAAATATGGGGGAAACCACAAAGGTCATTAAAAGTTCTTATAAACGCTTTAACCATAGGCCTTCAACACTTGTCATTTATGCAGCTATCAGAGGACTACAGGTATATACAACTTTGAATTAACAAGTTGTTTTTAACAATTTATTTCCCCCATTATTCCTATCACTTTTTTTTGTGCAGTCTGGTGACCACGTAGACCACGCAGACTGGACTACAGGTCTGTGCACACTGCACTTAAACCATTTCTAACTAAGTGCAAGATGGAAGCTCATTAGGTGCGTGGGTTCATAGAAAAGATTTCTCATGGTGGAACGGGTGCCGCCGGTTAGGGCAGTGGCACCTTTTGCAAGGGCATCATCGACGAGTTCGGTGCATTTAGCGATCCCTGCTTCGTTAATCAAGGGACCGAGGGTTTTTTAAATATCGAGGCCATTTCCCATCGTGAGATTTTCTTCGATCATCCTCGACAAATTTGTCATGAACCGTTTTATGGACGAGGAACCGGTTGATGTTATTGCAACATTGTCCAGCATTATAAAACTTAAACCAAAAGGTTCCTTGGACCGCTTTATCGATAGCGGCATCATAAAAAATAACAGCGGGGCAATTGCCGCCAAGCTAAAAGGTTGGTAGTGGTCAAGCACAAGCACTTAAACCATTTCTAACTAAGTGCAAGATGGAAGCTCATTAGGTGCTAAAAGGTTGGTAGTGGTCAAGCACAAGGTGGAAAATTAATTTTTTTGAAATTAATTGCACTTTCCAATTGGAAAGCTTATGCATGCAATTTTGAGGTTCCCAAATTTGACTGCCTGTAACTTGGATATGATTGTACCTATGCAACAGTTTTTAGATCAAAAGAGAGCACACAGAGAGATCTATCTTTTGAGCTATATATCAAGGTCATAGAGTGAAGTCCGCAGAATTTATGGAGCTCCAACACAGTTTTTTTAACACTTATCCCCACTTATTCCTTTCTCGAGAGTTATTCAATGAAATGGATGGTTGACAACAATATGAGTTGAAACTTGAAATGCAGTTAATTATAATACTGAAGCTATAGAATGGTGAAGGAAAATGAAGAATTTTTTTTGAGGGATAAAAATAAAATGGTCTACTCCACCCACTCCCTTATGCCATGCCTTTGCTTGAATCTGAAGCCAGCCAAGGTTAGCCTTAAAAGAGTCTTCACCATCATCAGAGCAGCTAACTGAATGCAGCACCCTGCTTTATAACTAGTGCCATGCTGTAATTCTGGATTCATAATCATGTGATGTCAAGTAAGTATTGCCACGCTCGGGATTGGTTAGATACTAGATAAAATATTATTATACTTGCAAAACCACAAATTTCACCAAGGATGCTCTTGAGCATGCTCACCAAGGAGACTCTAAATATGATCACATAAGTAAGCACTAAGCATAAGTTCATAGGTCAAGTGCATCACATCCTTATTAAAGTAAGCACTAAACATTAGTTCTGCTATCACAATCTTAATATGGACTATACAAATTATGACCTTACTATGTGGCTCGAGTCATGGGACTACACCAACATAGGGTGTCTGGATATCACAGTGGGGTATTACATAAAGTGTAAGTGCTCATCTTAAAGCAGTCAAGGATACATTTTATGGCTTAATAAGGAAACCTATGTTCGGAAGAAAGGCTGTATTTGTTCAACAAGTTCCCTAACTTATAATACACCATCTCTGATTATTAGTGCTGGAGACACCCATAATATATACACACGTTCATCCTCGAGTGTGGATAAATGCCTTGAGAAGCAAAGAGTAAATTATAGGCAGTGAGCATGTTGGGAGAGAGCAAGAAATATCTGACCAGCGTCAACAGCATCTACATAGGGTGAGTCATGCTGGGAGAGAGCAAGAAATATCTGACCAGCGTCAACATCATCCACATGGAGTGAGTCATGCTGGGAGAGAGCAAGAAATATCTGACCAGCGTCAACATCATCCACATTGAGTGAGTCATGCTGGGAGAGAGCAAGAAATATCTGACCAGCCTCAACAGCATCTACATAGGGTGAGTCATGCTGGGAGAGAGCAAGAAATATCTGACCAGCGTCAACATCATCCACATGGAGTGAGTCATGCTGGGAGAGAGCAAGAAATATCTGACCAGCCTCAACAGCATCTACATGGGTGAGTCATGCTGAGAGAGAGCAAGAAATATCTGACCAGCCTCAACAGCATCTACATAGGGTGAGTCATGCTGGGAGAGAGCAAGAAATATCTGACCAGCGTCAAAATCATCAACATGGAGTGAGTCATGTTGGGAGGGAGCAAGAAATATCTGACCAGCGTCGACAGCATCTACATAGGGTGAGTCATGCTGGGAGAGAGTAAGAAATATCTGAGCAGCCTCAACAGCATCTACATAGGGTGAGTCATGCTGGGAGAGAGCAAGAAATATCTGACCAGCCTCAACAGCATCTACATAGGGCGAGTCATGCTGGGTGAGAGCAAGAAATATCTGAGCAGCCTCAACAGCATCTACATAGGGTGAGTCATGCTGGGAGAGAGCAAGAAATATCTGACCAGCGTCAACAGCATCTACATAGGGTGAGTCAATACCACCGCAATGATGAAATGATAACTGAAGGCACTGCCCCTGAGCAGTATTAACAACATTGAGACATGAGAAGGCAAAAGTAGACACGTCAGGTGAGCAGAACGTGAGCAGTAAAGCAGACGAGACTAAAGAGATGCCACAAGAGAAAAGGGAATTCCTGTTTGCTATAATTCAAGTGGACCATTACCTTTCAAAGGTGTGCGTATTAAACAAGGACCAGTCCCAATCACAAAGCACCCGCATAATTGTGCAGTAAACTTTCAGGTGTCCAGATGGAGCGAAAACTGAGAAGGAATGGAACTAGGAGTGAACACTATTTCACTCAGACCATTCAAACCCAAAGCAAACCACATATTCAATATTGACCTCAGCATATATTATTACATGTAGCCACTGGTAGTTACTTAATGGGTAGAAGGGGGATGAATTAAAATTCTAGTTGGCATGTGTTGACACCGTTTGATTATAAATTACAAGATGGTAATTATAAAAACGAGCAGCATTACGACTCACGGTAACTCCGAGAATTATTCCAACTATAGAGCATGGGAGAGCCCACCAGCACCCTAGGCCGAGGATGCAGATAGTCGATATGCCAGCAAATATAGCAGCCCCGATTCCTAGCTCTGGTCGGGAGCGAGTTTGGTTCCGTGTTACACCAGCCATCGGCTGATAGCTCACCATTGTCACTTCCTGAAAC
Source organism: Cladorhizidae sp. MBARI D1340-BT2 (assembly GCA_028752905.1). Lineage (NCBI taxonomy): Eukaryota > Metazoa > Porifera > Demospongiae > Poecilosclerida > Cladorhizidae > Cladorhizidae sp. MBARI D1340-BT2. The sequence goes on from JAQNBH010000013.1 coordinate 9,592,706, forward strand.
ACACAACAACACTGATTATCACTTGACAGGCTCCCAGGGGGGTAAAATGATAGATCAATTACCATATCACCTCTATTAAAACCACGCCCTTGAATAGAACACGCACCATTTTCTACCTCGAAAGAAATAGAATATGCCTTCGAATAGACCGTAAATCAGCAGGAAGAATGAAAGCTCCAGAGAAAATGCTATCCACAGTGAATGAAGAAAGCTTTGCAGCCTGTCTCCACTGAAGTGATAGTCAAATCTTGACAGGACCATATACGAATTATGTTTTAATCAATATTGGTTTAAATTGCAGTTTTATTGCATCAGTTTTATTGCATCTTCATTCATAACACATCAGCTAGGAGTTCTGAACATTACTGGCTATCATGTATAAGGCATAAGGTAGATGCAAAACTTCAGCAAATTTGTGTGATCATGTTATTCAGTCCAGACAATAGGGGAGGTTGATCAGTAAGTGTGGTTAATGGGTGGAGTTAATATTCCCATATGGAATGAACAGTAGTTTTAATAAAAACTACCAACATTATTTTGTCTAAAGTCTCGGCAATATGGCAACTTCCAATGAGAATAATAATTTTCAGAGTATAATGACCTTCTTTGATGAAGACTAGTCGAAATGTCGAGTGAATAAAATTTGAAGTTGATTATTGAGAAGGTTATTTTAAGACTTTCTTCATGATCGACATAAAATCTATTTCGCGACTTTTTGTTAGATGCTTTCTTTCTCAATGATCAACTTCAAATTAGCGCAAGGCCTTGGTTATGCATTGAGAAGACCTCTTGCTCCATAGCACATCTGAAGGCTAGAGCATCTAGTTGAAACATCAAGAAACAATTAATAATCACTGAGAGGGTCATTTTATTCTACTATGTCAACTGAGAGTTTGTTCAGAATTTTCAGAATGTCAACTTACCCCCAAAGTAGACTTATATGCCCCCAAATATGGTTTAAATTATAACTTGTGATGCGTTTGATGTACAATAGAAATAAGAGTGCTTCGTCTAAGAGCGTGGTAGTGCATGCAACTCTCAATAAACACACTGTGACGGTTGGTAGCACAGTCATTAAGTGACGACCACATTTTTCTAAGCACCATCTTCATCGTCAGTTCCAGTCTCACATAGCTAAGCACCGACCTAGACTGTCTTATGCTCAAATGTCAGTATCCTTCAACTGCTTGGGGAGGGACAGATTTGAGGATTGGATGTGCACGTAGCACTCTCTAGGGTTTTCTCTGAGCAGTTCTCCATCCCCTCGCCTAGTATTTACACCTTGTGATCCATACCTATCAGAAATCGATTATGTCCGCGTATGGGCATGGCTTGCTAAGTGGGTGCTCAGTATTAGGTGGCCATTTTTTTATACTGATGCTAAACAATCAACTTCTGAAGTAATTAGGTATGTACTAATTTACTCACCTGCTGCACGGAACCAGCTTGGCCTACAATGGACAAAAAAAGTGACATTTGTTATCACACCTCCCCTTATATTATATTATACACACCCGCCTTCCTTTCTTGGGGAAACCAACCACCATACCCACCATGTAATACAGAGTTATCACTAGATGAAGTTAAACATTATATTATGGGCATAACGTTCAGCATTGTGAGACCAACAGCACACTGAGTTGAGGCAGGTTGAGGTAGGTTGACAATAGCTCTATGGGGACACACACTGGACCAACATCACACTGGGTTGTCCCCTGTGTGCAGTAGGTTGATCTATGAGGACACACACAGGACCAATATCACACTGGGTTGAGGCAGGTTGAGGTAGGTTGACAATAGCTCTATGGGAACACACACTGGACCAACATCACACTGGGTTGAGGCAGGTTGAAGTAGGTTGACAATAGCTCTATGGGGGCACACACTGGACCAACATCACACTCGGTTGAGGCAGGTTGACAATAGCTCTATGGGAACACACACTGGACCAACATCACACTGGGTTGAGGCAGGTTGAAGTAGGTTGACAATAGCTCTATGGGGACACACACTGGACCAACACAACACTGGGTTGAGGTAGGTTGAAGTATGCTGACAATAGCCCTATGGGAGAACACATACTGGACCAGTTAAGGCATGTAGGTTAACAATAATCTCTACATATATAATAGCTGATAGTCCAAACTATGCTTAATGTGAAGGCTGAATCAAAAGTAGGCATTAAAATATTACATGAAGCCGAAGGGGGGACAAAAACATAAAGTAGTAGTATACTTATGGTTACCACTTCATAGTTCCCCATTGATTCTGCAAGATTCATGGTATGGACTTGCTCAAAATATAGGTCTCTCTGTGTGCTCTCTTTTGATACTAAAACATTCACTATACCCAAGTTACAGGAGCTATAGTGGGGATACCTCAAAACACATTTTTCTCCAGATTGCCAAGTCAAGAGAGCTGAAATTAGCACCAGTAGCTAGAGGAAGCCTTTCTCATTAGGCGCTAAAACTTAAGTACGTGGTCAAGCATGTGGTTGGAAAATGAATTTCGTTAAAATTCTTTTTCTAAACATACGCTTGACCACTTGACCACGTACTTAAGTTGTAGCCTCTAATGACATTGGATAGAGTAGGGTCCTCTAGCCACTGGTGCTAATTTCACTTCTTTAGCACTTGACAATCTCTGGAGGAAAAAAAAAGTGTTCCCAAATCAGGCACTCGGGTTTTGAGGTACCCCCACTATAGCTCCTGTAACTTGGGTATAGTTATAGTTATGAAAAATGTTTTGGTATCAAAAGAGAGCACACAGAGAGACCTATCTTTTGAGCTATATATCAAGTCCATACCATGAATCTTGCAGAATCAATGGGAACTATAAAGTGGTAACCGCACGTTTTAAACATTTGCTAATACTTTATTGTTTTGTCTCCCCTCTTAAAATTATCCGTCTACAGCCAGCAAAGATAAAGCAAGGTTTTCTGTGGACTGCCACATGGTTCTCTATGTGTTGTATATTGGATAATGGAGTGTCTAGTCCTTACTGTCAGATTGCTCAAAGATTACAAAAACAGAGTAAATCGTCAACATCAACATAGGAATGCACTAACACCTAACCAGTTATGAGATAGCATTTTTGTGGATAAATATTGTGGCTGGAAAACATCAATTGCAGTTAGTTCACACAGTGTAGGGCTTTGAATGCTTTCGCCCTGTGACAGCACATCCTGTCTATAGCCTTCCACCTGTGACAGCACATCCTGTCTATAGCCTTCCACCTGTGACAGCACATCCTGTCTGTAGCTTTCCAGTGAACTTCATGAACATGTACGCTGCAACACAACAATTGCTTATTGTTGGGTCAACACACAGATTTTTGAGTTACCTCTTGCCTCATCGGGACATACAATTTCTCATCACCGGAGGATAGAAAATTCTTAATTACCAAAGGTAATGGTGCAAATTGCTGTTGTTGTTGTTGTCGCGTTTTTGATCCATTATTGTATTTAATTCACTGCTGATGTTGTTTAGTGACTGTGGTTGTTGATGGATTATTGTTGATGATTTGTAGGAAACTCCTGTCAAACACAACCAATATCATTCTACCCTTTACCCACGGGAAAAACACCTCATACCTTGGATACAAACAAGTTAGAGCTAAGTCCATTCACAAACGTGGCAAGACGTCTTCATCACATTAGCTATCACTATTTATTTAGCGCTAAGTTCTCCTTGTTATCCATCAAACAGTCGGCTGCCAAGGATTCACACACACCCTCTCCCCCCCACACACCTCCAAAGGGGAAAAAACACACAAAAAAAAACACACACAAAATGACATCAACAAACACAACAGGAGCTTCATGTTTCCAGGTCTTGCAAGGTGCACCATACACTATCCCCTTCTGCACTAGTTTACCTTCAGATAAGTAAAATACACCGCCTGTTCTCAACAAAGCCTCCTGCCAATGTTAGTACCAGACACTTTTTTTTTAGATCATCTCAACAAGTACGATATTTTTCCATAGTGTCTGGGCATACATGAATATGATATCCTAACTTGGTAGGTAAATATCGTTTCAATAGAGCCCACAAACAGTAGTAAAGAAAGTTCTTGACTGCATTTGTACGGATGTTTTAAAAGGAGAGCACCATTACGACAGTGAAAAGGTCGATGAACTACCAAACGTGTGGATTATAACACATTTACATGTTCCCAGCGTATCAACGATACCTACCTGGATATGGCTGAGGTTCCTGACTGTACTGAGGGGGTACCTGAGTGTATTGAGGGGTCTGCACAAATGGGTAGTATCCCCCCTCAGGTTGTTGGGGGTAAGCACCCATCTGTTGTTGAGGGGGGTATGGGGCTTGTGCAGTTGGGGGGTTTCCAGCCTGTGGTTGCTGTTCCTCGTACCCAGATGGAGGTACTTCCCCTTGCAATGGTGGTGCTGGTGCTGGTGTGGATATCACTAGGAAAAGATACAACAATTAAGAACTATACTTGAGGAATTAGTATTATCACCTTTAGCTTATTATATTTTTAGAAAAGCAAGCTTGTATCCTTATGTTCACCTTGCGACTTTGACAATTTGGTTATTGTGGATATCTCTAAGGTTACTTTCTCCTGTGATAATATAGTTTAGCTACTCCCCCCCCCACACTTTCAGTTGCAACTCATGGAGGAGGCTATTACTCAAACTCTTCTGCAATGCAAATAATATCTGCTTCGCAAAACTTCACATGTCCACACCTCAAAATACTCGGACCAACTAAATTAATTGTCTAAAAAGAGTTTGAGTGCCAAACAGTAAATACATATAAAAGTGTGCCCAAAGCTTTGCTCCGACACCAACTCCATCTGATAAGGCTAAACTTTGGCTGTGTTGTCAACTCGATCTTCTTTCTCCAGTCTCACACTAGCCCGTCACTTATTCCATCACCCTTTCATGGGAGACGAAACCATTTTTGTAGTAAAGTGTTAACAAACTTGTGGTTAACACTTTATGGCTCCACAGATTCTGCAAACATCATGGTATGGACTTGATATATATATCTCAAAAGATAGGTCTCTCTGTGTGCTCTCTTTTGATAATAACAGGGTTGTATACAGAAATTTTGCCAAGGGGGGGCGAACTTGAGATATGGAAAAATAAGGGGGGGCGGAGAGCCTGGATGGTGCGGAAAGGGGACGTGCACCCTGGGCTTCCGCGTGGAGTACGAAAGTGTTTTACCCACAGGTATTTTTGCAGTACTAACTGTATATATAGCTGCTACTTATGATGGCATGCACTTTTTCTAAAATCTTTAGTACAACATTCCATCTTAAATATTTGCTGAAGTTGCATGCTACGGCAATCAGCATATATAGATTAGATATAGTCACTTGTCACTCGTATAATGGAGGTGGGCTTTTGTGAAATCGAATTATGTTGCATTCCATGCATATCATGGACAACAGGTTTCATACACAATTTTTCTCTAGTTCTCTAGGGGGGGGGGGGGGGGGGGGGGGGGTGGAAATGGTTGGTCAACTGGTGCCCTAATTTTTGTTAATATTTTCTTAACATGTTCATAAGTCGTAAAAGGGGGGTCTGGGGGGAAGATCCCCCCATATTTTTTTTTGCTTTTACAATGTCTGAGGATAGCTATTTTGACTGACTACCAATGGCATTATGCTATACCGAACTATGGCTAGACTGTATATATTTCTCATGATATTGTAGCTGCTTGGAAAAAGGAGAGCATGTGTCATGACACGATGACATCACACACCACCACGTGCTCTCCTTTGTAGGTTTGTCACTTCTTTTGTTTCTCCTTCTTTCCCACTCCCTCTCTCTCAGTATTTTTAACTCAGTCCATTATGTCATGGTCTTCAAGTCTAATCTTAGACATGATGTCATCACATGCCACCACGTGTTCTCCTTTGTAGGTTTGTCACTTCTTCAGTTCCCTCCTTCTTTCCCACTCTCTCTCAGTATTTTTAACTCAGTCCATTATGTCATGGTCTTAAAGTCATCACACACCACCACGTGTTCTCCTTTGTAGGTTTGTCACTTCTTCAGTTCCCTCCTTCTTTCCCACTCTCTCTCAGTATTTTTAACTCAGTCCATTATGTGATGGTCTTAAAGTCTCTATAAAAGAAACCTTACTAGCTGATTTCTCTTCATATTAATATGGATATTCGCTCATACTTTGCAAGTACTTCTCAAGCCTCTTCTCATGCTAATAGCAGCGATAGCGAAGATAGCAGAACAGATAGCTCTGAGCATGTCGAGGCATCTAGTCCTAGCCTTAGTCCTCCACCTTCAAAGAAAAGCAAGCAAAACAAACACCGCTCTTCTGTATCCACGAAGAGAAAATACTCTAAGAGCTGGGAGAAAGATTTCAGTTGGCTCTATGATGACGAGGATAGCGATGGTGCCTTTTGCAAGGTTTGCAAGCAATCTAGTCTGCAGCGTACTGGAGGAGTGTGGGTCACACAACCTTGCAGAAATTGGAAGAAAGCTGTTGAAAAAATGAAAGCTCATGCGAGAAGTGACTTCCATATCCATGCAACTCAAGCTCTTTTTGCAGCTAAAGGAGCAGCCAAAGGTGGAACAGTTGTACAGCAACTCCAGAATGTTTTAGCTCGCAAAAGAGCTCAGAACAGAGCTGCAGTGAAGTGCCTGATCCTACTCACTCATTTTCTTACGAAAGAACAAGTTGCACATTCGACAAAATTTGAGAAGCTGGTTGACGTGGTGGTTCGATGTGGCAGCCAACATTTGAAGCAATTCTTAGAAACTGCACCAAGAAGTCCCATATATAGGGGTGGGGGGGGGGGGGGGATCTACATAACTTCAGTCACACACACACACACACACCTAACACACAAACACACACACACACACACATACATAACTGCTCCCCCAGAAAATCAGAGATTCTAGGCATTCCGAGAACATTTTGACCTTATTTGAAAGAAGTTGGACAGACTGCATGCTGTTACATTCCTTAGTAAAGAACGACAGATTGGAAACTAAAAGGGTCATGGAAAGCTGCCCTTTAAAACCACCAGGGAAATATATTGCACTTCAGATCATAAGGAAGTCTTGACTGGCCTATAGGTTTCTCATTTCAATAGAGACTTCAGATTAATAAGAGACTTCTTGCACAATCTATGGATATAATTATATAGCCTCAGTGCATCCATACTCGTTCGGAAAATACAGAAACAGACTGTGTTGTTTATAAAACATGTAATCTAAAGCTTCAAGGGGGTAGGCAGAGATAAACTATCAAAATTCACCATCCTTCTCCCCTCCCTCCTTTTACCCCTCTCCTGCCATCTTTCTTCTCCCCCCCCTCACACACACACAATGAAATCCTGCTAGGTAAGTATAGCTCGTGTATTCTGCTATGTGTAAGTGGAGCTTATGCATGTCTCACAGAATGGGTGACTCACTTTGGAGAGAGCTCACTGAACCTCCATGTGCTGCATGACCTCCAGGCTGATGGCCTTGAGTGGAGCCAGACGCAGGAGTAACTTGGAGAAGTGCTGTGGGGTTACTGGGTACATTGTTTTGGTGTGGCTCTGCAATTTGGAGCCAACAATACCTGGCATCACTAGCAGGAAAGTAAGTTTACACTAAAGTGCAGGCATAAGCATTACAATGGCATATCACTGTTTCTATTTTCACACGTACATGAGCTCATGGCCACACCCATTAATCTCGCAAAATTAGTGCGGAAGAGTACAAAAATGACTGGACATCCTGCTGGGGTACCTGCTGGGGTATTTGCTATACAGTAGCAGAAAACTTCAATTTTGAACTACTGCTGCCATGACATCTGCTATCAACACCTTGGAATAATGGGGCTTCTTTTCTGAAGAGGGACCTGTTGAAGGGACCTAATTACTTCGTTAGACTACCTGACGGCACTGGTGCTAACTTGGAAGTTGTCAACTGGCAGTTCCATGAATTGTATACAGGCATGACATGTTAGAGTGTGATCCACGTGACAATGTGACGAGGGAGGGGATTTTAGAAGAAACCTACATGAGGATTTGATGAACCACAAGAACATTTGCCCAACATGCGCTATTCAGGTATGTGTTCATAACTCCTAGCTTCATACACAGTCCAGAAGAACAAGATGCAGTCACTTGTTATATAGCACACAAGCTAGCTAGATCAACGATTTCCTGCTATTCAGTAAGTGTTCATAACTCCTAGCTTCATGCACAGTCCAGAAGAACAAGATGCAGTCACTTGTTATATAGCACACAAGCTAGCTAGATCAACGATTTCCTGCTATTCAGTAAGTGTTCATAACTCCTAGCTTCATGCACAGTCCAGAAGAACAAGATGCAGTCACTTGTTATATAGCACACAAGCTAGCTAGATCAACGATTTCCTGCTATTCAGTAAGTGTTCATAACTCCTAGCTTCATGCACAGTCCAGAAGAACAAGATGCAGTCACTTGTTATATAGCACACAAGCTAGCTAGATCAACGATTTCCTGCTATTCAGTAAGTGTTCATAACTCCTAGCTTCATGCACAGTCCAGAAGAACAAGATGCAGTCACTTGTTATACAGCACACAAGCTAGCTAGATCAACGATTTCCTGCTATTCAGTAAGTGTTCATAACTCCTAGCTTCATGCACAGTCCAGAAGAACAAGATGCAGTCACTTGTTATATAGCACACAAGCTAGCTAGATCAACGATTTCCTGCTATTCAGTAAGTGTTCATAACTCCTAGCTTCATGCACAGTCCAGAAGAACAAGATGCAGTCACTTGTTATACAGCACACAAGCTAGCTAGATCAACGATTTCCTGCTATTCAGTAAGTGTTCATAACTCCTAGCTTCATGCACAGTCCAGAAGAACAAGATGCAGTCACTTGTTATACAGCACACAAGCTAGCTAGATCAACGATTTCCTGCTATTCAGTAAGTGTTCATAACTCCTAGCTTCATGCACAGTCCAGAAGAACACGATGCAGTCACTTGTTATACAGCACACAAGCTAGCTAGATCAACGATTTCCTGCTATTCAGTAAGTGTTCATAACTCCTAGCTTCATGCACAGTCCAGAAGAACAAGATGCAGTCACTTGTTATACAGCACACAAGCTAGCTAGATCAACGATTTCCTGCTATTCAGTAAGTGTTCATAACTCCTAGCTTCATGCACAGTCCAGAAGAACAAGATGCAGTCACTTGTTATACAGCACACAAGCTAGCTAGATCAACGATTTCCTGCTATTCAGTAAGTGTTCATAACTCCTAGCTTCATGCACAGTCCAGAAGAACAAGATGCAGTCACTTGTTATACAGCACACAAGCTAGCTAGATCAACGATTTCCTGCTATTCAGTAAGTGTTCATAACTCCTAGCTTCATGCACAGTCCAGAAGAACAAGATGCAGTCACTTGTTATACAGCACACAAGCTAGCTAGATCAACGATTTCCTGCTATTCAGTAAGTGTTCATAACTCCTAGCTTCATGCACAGTCCAGAAGAACAAGATGCAGTCACTTGTTATACAGCACACAAGCTAGCTAGATCAACGATTTCCTGCTATTCAGTAAGTGTTCATAACTCCTAGCTTCATGCACAGTCCAGAAGAACAAGATGCAGTCACTTGTTATACAGCACACAAGCTAGCTAGATCAACGATTTCCTGCTATTCAGTAAGTGTTCATAACTCCTAGCTTCATGCACAGTCCAGAAGAACAAGATGCAGTCACTTGTTATATAGCACACAAGCTAGCTAGATCAACGATTTCCTGCTATTCAGTAAGTGTTCATAACTCCTAGCTTCATGCACAGTCCAGAAGAACAAGATGCAGTCACTTGTTATATAGCACACAAGCTAGCTAGATCAACGATTTCCTGCTATTCAGTAAGTGTTCATAACTCCTAGCTTCATGCACAGTCCAGAAGAACAAGATGCAGTCACTTGTTATACAGCACACAAGCTAGCTAGATCAACGATTTCCTGCTATTCAGTAAGTGTTCATAACTCCTAGCTTCATGCACAGTCCAGAAGAACAAGATGCAGTCACTTGTTATATAGCACACAAGCTAGCTAGATCAACGATTTCCTGCTATTCAGTAAGTGTTCATAACTCCTAGCTTCATGCACAGTCCAGAAGAACAAGATGCAGTCACTTGTTATACAGCACACAAGCTAGCTAGATCAACGATTTCCTGCTATTCAGTAAGTGTTCATAACTCCTAGCTTCATGCACAGTCCAGAAGAACAAGATGCAGTCACTTGTTATACAGCACACAAGCTAGCTAGATCAACGATTTCCTGCTATTCAGTAAGTGTTCATAACTCCTAGCTTCATGCACAGTCCAGAAGAACACGATGCAGTCACTTGTTATACAGCACACAAGCTAGCTAGATCAACGATTTCCTGCTATTCAGTAAGTGTTCATAACTCCTAGCTTCATGCACAGTCCAGAAGAACAAGATGCAGTCACTTGTTATACAGCACACAAGCTAGCTAGATCAACGATTTCCTGCTATTCAGTAAGTGTTCATAACTCCTAGCTTCATGCACAGTCCAGAAGAACAAGATGCAGTCACTTGTTATACAGCACACAAGCTAGCTAGATCAACGATTTCCTGCTATTCAGTAAGTGTTCATAACTCCTAGCTTCATGCACAGTCCAGAAGAACAAGATGCAGTCACTTGTTATACAGCACACAAGCTAGCTAGATCAACGATTTCCTGCTATTCAGTAAGTGTTCATAACTCCTAGCTTCATGCACAGTCCAGAAGAACAAGATGCAGTCACTTGTTATACAGCACACAAGCTAGCTAGATCAACGATTTCCTGCTATTCAGTAAGTGTTCATAACTCCTAGCTTCATGCACAGTCCAGAAGAACAAGATGCAGTCACTTGTTATACAGCACACAAGCTAGCTAGATCAACGATTTCCTGCTATTCAGTAAGTGTTCATAACTCCTAGCTTCATGCACAGTCCAGAAGAACAAGATGCAGTCACTTGTTATACAGCACACAAGCTAGCTAGATCAACGATTTCCTGCTATTCAGTAAGTGTTCATAACTCCTAGCTTCATGCACAGTCCAGAAGAACAAGATGCAGTCACTTGTTATACAGCACACAAGCTACAGGTGACCTTACTATGTTTTTTTAAATACAGAATTGGAGTGAGACTAGTCGTAGACACACTTTGAAGTCTTCTGGCACTAAAGTTGTTATGAATGGACCCATTCTATGCAAGAGAAAAAAACAGAGCTGATACACTAGATACATATCATAGAAACATTGATCCTCGAATCACGTCTTTAGATCCAATTTTCTTAACGAATGGTTCAAGGCACACTGGAAGTTTTTTTGAAGCTAATAGTGGCTGAAAGGACATTATGATAGCTGCCAATGTGAGTTTTAGCTGAGATATGAGCTTTGGCCGGCTGTAATTTTGTAGGGAGTGATAGTGCACTCACTGATAATCACAACACCCGAGCTAGCGTGTAGAGCAGAGACACACTCGCTAGCAACTCGGAAGTTGATTGCACTATTTAGATTCTATTACTAAAATAATATAATTATATACCTACAATAAACTTCTCAATGATCAACTTGAAATTGTATTCTCTCTACGTTTCTACTAAATGCTCTAATCATTAAGAATAATATCATATTGAATAACTGATGAAGGCTAGAGCCTCTAGTCGAAACGTCGAGAGAATACAATTTCAAGTTGATTATTGAGAAGGTAATTGTAATTATTAGTAGGTCAACCGAGAGCTCATTGAGAATATATGAATATATGTACCGTAAAAACTGGTTGTTTACATGTGCTTATAGCATAAAGATCAGCAAGAAAGCCTCTCCTGACAAAAGGTATGTGCTCAACCATTCAAGGGCTCTATGTAGGCATGTCGTTTATGAAGATATAATTATCTCTACCGAGTGCATACCACCAGCTTCAAGAGGATGGAGGCAATTGAAGTACAGCATAGTACAGTCTGGAGGCAGTGGCCTATGTTTAGTGACATTCATGCCCATGCTTAGTGACATTCATGCCCATGCTTAGTGGCATTCATGCCCATGCTTTTGTGACATTCATGCCATGCTTAGTGACATTCATGCCCATGCTTAGTGACATTCATGCCCATGCTTAGTGACATTCATGCTCATCCTTAGTGACATTCATGCTCAAGCTTTTGTGAAAATGCTTCTTTATTGGGAAATTGGTAGTAAATGGTGCTATGCATTAATTAATGATGATGCGACAAGATATAAACCTGACATAGCTAAATCTTCACCTCCATCCATACAATGACACTTACTTGCATCAGCCCAGTTGAGTTTTCAAGACCCAAACTTTTAACCAAATCTAACTTTCAGCTTTGAAGTAGCTCTTCCTGATCACCAGGGGAGAGTGTCTAATGTTTCTTCCTGGTGCTGTTGCACTCAGCAATCCACTAACCTCCTTCAAATTTTGCTGCAAGATGAATCAATCTTGCTCGACAATTTGTAGTGGTGCAGGTTTAATTAGATGCATTGCACATGGGCCTCCTAATAAGCTAGAATCATCGAGAAGATATCTGCTTAACACATAAATGCACTTAACAACCAGTGTTTCCAGTCTTACCTTACCAACTCCCAAATAGCTCATAATTGTACACTATTTTAAAGCACTTTCAATACTGAAATTGCATGGGTGGGGATATGAGAGATAAATGATGTATATCTGCCAGACCTTTAGACCTTCCAAAACGCATATAGTTTGCCACCACATGCATAGCAATGGCAGTTGCTATCTGACATATTGAGAGGCACGTGGCTAAGGTTTGTGCCGAAATCTAAGGATCTTTATTACTGACCAAGTGCAGCTACATTTTTCTGGTTATATAGGAAGACAGCATGACTTTATTGCAATAACAGACCATTACAATTGTTCTTATCGTGCAAACACAATTTCTACCATCTGTGTAAAGAGAGTGAGTGTTGTCAAATACTAGTCTAATATTTTTTCTGGTTTGCTGCGATTTTTGTCTATGACATCACGTCATGACAAATGTGCACCACTAAGCAATTTCAGAAGAGGCTGAACTCTCATTAAATGCCTCATTAAATGCCCCCCCCCACCTCCCCTCTACACACACACCACCCCTTCCCCACTTTCATTCCTTGCACAGTTAGGAACATGCAAAACTGGACCGAGGGAGGGCTGAGAGCAGGTGAGAAGGAAGAATGATTAGGTGACAACAAAAATAGCAATTGAAGCAGACCAGCTAGGTAGATTGCTAATAATTGATACCGCTGAGCCTGTTAAGGCCACCACATATACTACAGCACAGTGTGAAACAGTAACTAACAAATATGCTAATTATATACAGGCCAAATTTTTGGGTTAAGCTGTGGAAAACGAATTTAAAAAACACTTGAAGAAAGTGTTAAGAGAGCGTTTTCTTTATCGAGTGGGTTTGCCGGGTAGGAGAGGTCCCTGGCTAGCGACATTACAGTACAAATGACTCTCACATCGAGAGTAGGTTCAAGCTCAAACATTTTTGCTCATCACACGTTACAGGTACCTAACGGTCTATTCTTACCAGACATTTTTGTGGAGTGAAAATCTCGCTCGATCACCGCGCCCTTTAGGTATACTGCTCGAAGTCAACTGGAGTGATTACAACTTCCTGCTTAGATAACCAGTCCAGGTCTTGGCCACGCCCTCTACTTTAAGCAAGACATTGCAGATCAGGGACTCTACCGATTCACTTTTCGACAACGGTAAACATGCGTCGATTGCCAGTACACATTCGGTGCACAAAAGCATTAACTGCCTATAAAAATGTACACATGCATTTTACTTCCTGTAATAGCTTCAAAAGTATTAATTTTAGACCTTGACAACCATTGAAATAAGTGTTCATTATGCTCATAATTACAAAGAAAAATACAACTTTTGCTCGTTTTTCTTCTAAATAAAGCCCACTTTATTGTGAAGATTGCAACTGATTTCTCTGTGTCAAGAGTGCCTCCAAAGTCTAAGAGGAAGCTTCATTTGACCAAGGCAAGATAATTTAAGGCCAGTAATCGGCAAAGGGTGGATTCCAGCAATGTAGCTTCTACTTGCAGTGAATTGTTCTCTGATCAGCTGCCCACTTTCGAAGAATTGTCTTTTGGTCAACCCTCTACTTTGGATGAGCCATTATCTTCTGGAGAATTGTCTTCTGATCAACCTCCTACATCAGAATTATCCTCTTATGTTCTTGATAGTTGTGATTTGAGTGAAGAAACCCATCACACTTATTGCACCAACCAAGAGCACATACAAATGCCTTTCATTCCTCTTTTGTTCTTGACTCTATATGCATGTGGAATAACTTGCCCTGTGAAGCACATTCAGCTCCTTCCACCAACACTTTCAAACGTTTTATTGCTCCTTTATTCATGTAGCATTATATATACACAGAGACACACTAGTATTAGCTTATGGCTGTTTGTGTATCTTATTATTACAAAATTAAATAAATGAAAGAAATTTTGTGCAACCATGCACAGGATTGGACTTCTTCACTTTCTAGGGAAGATTTAATGTCTATCTATGACACTTCATTTTGCCTTGGTTGTAGAACATGGAGTGACTTGTACTAATGTAGCTAACTTGATAAGTACTCTCATTGGCAGAAGTGAGCGAACAGTGCGAGAGTGGAAGTACACCTTTTTCCATAATGATGGCAGTTTTCCTGACAGTAAACGGTGGATATCGGAGGGAAGGAGTGTTATGGTAGAATGAAGAACTAAATAAAGCTGCTTCAGATTATGTACGGGATAATGTCGTAGTGAAAGGTCGACCATATTTGACGTCCATTTCTTTTTGTACCCAATAGTATTCTTGACCCAGGATACCCAAGAAGTGTGAGCGTACAAACTGCACGAGCATGGCTACACGAACTTGGATTCCTTGTGATGGACCAAAAAAAAAGAGTATACATAGACGGACATGAAAGGGTTGATGTAGTCAAGCATAGACGAAAATTTCTCCGTCAAATTGTATCAGGTGGTTTCTTGATCAAGGACTTAGCTCCAAGTGAGGAAGCTAAGGAGGCTTTTCCTGATGACATTGGCTCACCACCTCCTGAGCGTACGGCAAAGAATATCTTCATTTTTCATGATGAATCCATATTTAATGCCAATGACGATGAGTCCCTCCAGGTCATTCGGCCTAAGAGTCGGGGTTCCGGTATTATGGTATCAGATTTCATTACTGAGAATGATGGCTAACTCTGTTTAACTTCATCTGAATATGATGCAACGAAACAAAGTGACCCTAGTATCTGCATGGGATCAAGAACCCTCCTTGAATATGGAAAGGCTCGTGATGGTTATTGGACGAGCAATACATTTATGAAGGAAATTGGTGTTAGCAGAGACGAAATATCCGAAAGAAAAGGGCTATAGATTGTTCTGGATCTTCGACCAGAGTGGTTGCCTATGCAGATGATGACTCTCTTAATGTCACCATATGAATGCCAAGGAAGGAGGCTCTCAACCACTGATGCATGACACAATATATGATGGTAAGCATAATTATTTCAATGACTAAAGTACAGGGGAGAGAGTTTCTATACCCCGAGTAATGATTGATGTATTGCAACAGAGAGGGAAGTACCATACTAAAATGAAGGTGGATGATGTGCGAAAGAATTTATCCAGTCGTCCAGATTTAATCAATGAAAAAAATAAACGAAAAAAATAAACGGGAAAAAAAACACTTGAATATTCATGTCACTTCATTCCTAAATATCATTGTGAGCCGATAGAACACTGTTGGGTACAAGCAAAGCGTCATATCAGGGCCTATTGCAATTACAACATTATTGGGCTTCGTCATAGTATAATACCTGGTCTTGATAGTGTCCGTCAAGAAAATATTCAAAATTACTTCAGATGAGCTCGAAATTACATGTTTGGATATCTACTTGGGCACCAAGCTGGTAAAGGATTAGAAGAACTAATACAAAAGTATTCAAAAGAATTTAAATCTCACCGTCGTGTGACAGAAACTGACTGATTTCGGACGTCTACATATGACACCACTGTTAATAAATATGATGTTATAGTGCTAATGTACTACTATATATACTGAGCACTATATATGAGTATTTTGATGGTTTAGTTACAGTTGGGGTAAAAGGTGTGTAATTTTAATAGGATGGACTCAAGTTAAAAACTGATGTGTTGATATTACAATATCTCTATAGAACTGTAGAGCTTCAGGTACTTCACATTACCTCTTACCTCCAAATTTGGAAGTCTGGTCATAAGTGTGTGGGAGTAGTTACAAGAAGTAGAGATTTTGGAGGCATGGCAAGCAATTTGATCACAATTTGGATACCGTAATGGTTACCATGGTAACATAATAATGAAAAAGTTAGCAAAGGGTCTGCCAGAGATCATCCTAGAAGGAATAAACCCACAATTGATTATAATAAGATATAGAGAATGGTTTAGATGTTTTTAAAGTACACATTTCAATAGGACCGCACTGTCAGGGCACTGCAACGGCCGTATGAATCTTTTGGAGAGGATGTGGACAGTTAACTATTAATGTTTGGCTCTTTTGAGAGCTACTTGACCTCAGATATGGCTATATGTGCATTCATGAATTATAAAATGTGGAGTCAAATTTATTAGTCTTTTAACTTGCTCCAGTTAGACCTTTGGTGAAGATCATCTAT
This sequence comes from Cladorhizidae sp. MBARI D1340-BT2, assembly GCA_028752905.1. NCBI lineage: Eukaryota > Metazoa > Porifera > Demospongiae > Poecilosclerida > Cladorhizidae > Cladorhizidae sp. MBARI D1340-BT2. The sequence goes on from JAQNBH010000013.1 coordinate 9,609,391, forward strand.
ATGGAGCTTCACTAATCCACTCAGCCTCTTTTCTGTCATTGCTTAAGACGAAGGACAGAAAATGACCATTCACACATATAATATAATACACTTCCCACAAAGTTTAGTAAAAAAAAATAACGAAGGATGCATGCATTGATTGTTGTATTCTTTAGTGTGGTAACTCATAATGAGTTAACTCATATTTATTTCTACGAATTCTCTTCCGAGGACATAAAAAACAGATGCTACCACTTTCTCCACTCAATATGAGTATGGTTTATAAGATTAGATATATGGTTTCAATAATTTCCTTGTCATTTCCAACTAATTGTCAATAAATTGGTAGTACACATTGGTTCGAGACTAATTTAATGGGGACTACTACCTCTTGCTTGCCCAGCATCAGCTCGATGTTGTCGAGTAGTACAAGTTCATGACTTTGCTATGTTTATATTAACTGACATGGCTAGAAGTTTCCCAAAAATCATTGTTCTGGCATCACGAATGCATTTTTTTGCAGCCATTGCATCTCTGTAAAGCTTCTGAAAGATCACAATCTTTATCTTGTAGATCCAGTGTCACTGAACTGAAGGGGAACAAATACTGTAACAATGAACTGACTATCCTCTAAAAGCGTGTGTACAAAAGTTGCATAAATTCATCACTTAGCTACCCTGTACTGCTCTCATATTCTGTCCATGATTTCTGTCAGGAAACTCCCTGACAGCTAATTACCCACAAGAAGACATACTATAATTATAGTACAAGGGGACACACAAGTGAGCTACCACACACAGGAAACCACACTACAAACCCACAGAGGAAATGAGACTTATATGGGTGCTGGAAAACAATTAATAAGAAGAGAAGAAGACTCTCCTGATTCGAGAACTCACCTGACTGGTTTGAAGAGTAGAGTGATGAAGCAGATACACATGGAGGGAGCTGATTGGTTGCCAGGAGAAGTGTCCATGGTAACGGATGACAAAAACGGAGGACTGGCTCGAATAATATAAAAAAGGAACTGTTGTCAAAATAACGAGAGAGAGTTAGCTAGAGAGATTCTCTTGCTTGTACTGTTTGAACTAAGAACTGCCTATGTATGTGATTGTGGTATTCTGTTATTGATTTATAATATACCAACCTCAATGAGAATTGGGTTAGTTAGCAAAAGTGGCTAACTGACGGGACTGGCTTGAGTAGGCCTACTTGGTGAGAGAGACCAAGGGGTAGGCTCAGGTGCCGGGTGGAAGTTGTGGATTGACAGTGGGCAAAGCGCCTCGCTGTTCAAAGGACAAATCCATTACAATTTCCAAGATCGTGACACATTTGACTATATATAACCAGAAGAAAATGAACAAACTGACCCCAAATAACCTTACAGTCGAGCACAGTCGAACTCTTGCTCAAGCTTTCTCACCTCCTCTTCCCACCCTATGAACGTTGCCACCACTGCCTCCTGATACTCCTCCCAGTCTAGCCTATTGTCAGCTCTCCCTCTCTTCTCACTTGTGCCTCTCTCGTACTCCACATAATTTTTCTCCATATAAGGTTGTGGTTCAACCCCATATTCAGCTTGCCTGAGTCATCAACTACCACCCTAGCTACATCCATGGCTTTACTAAACAACCTATAATCTATGACCGACTTTCTCTCCCCACATTCCCATGTCCACCTACCTTCACAGCACTGCAACTCATTTCCTAAACCTCCAACCATAACCAACTCCAAAAACATCTTTCCATTACTGTTTGGGTTGTCCTCCACTCCTAATCCAATCTTTGCATTGAAGTCCCCCATCATAACAACATCGAAGCCTTTCTCTTCATACTTCATCACATCCTCCTGCAATACCTCAAACAATCCCTCCGTCTCTCTCACTCTCACTCCTTCTGGGTTCACATACACCACCCCTACCATAGTTTTCCTTCTCCCTGCTCAGCTCACCTCTACCCACAGCAAACCTTCTCTTGACTTCCTCATCCTTCCAAACCCTCATGCACAAGAACTCCCACATGTCCACTCACCCACCTGCCACCCTCTCTATTCCAGAGTTGAAGTAATGATAATCATCTCCAACTCAACTAAGCATTCTGTAGAGTTCATATGGTCAAGACATGGCAAGTAGACACCAATCACAGTCAATAAATGCTCACCATACCCAGGATATCACAGATCCTGTCCGAATCTATGCCACTCAAGAGAGTCGTCTGAATGCTGTCTATCCCTCAATAAGCCCACACTACCACATCTTCTCCTTATATCATCTGAGTCTCAGAGAGCCATCTAGCCTTCTCAACAGTGGATTTTCTCGCCACAGGAATGTATGGGGGGGGGGGGGGGAGGGGGATTACAGGTCAAAGGACAAAATCAATTATGGATTGCGTAATAGCGTAGTGTAGTAATGAATAATACGAGAGAGGTACAAGTGAGAAGAGAGGGAGAGTTGACAATAGGCTAGACTGGGAGGAGTATCAGGAGGCAGTGGCAGAAATGTTCATAGGGTGGGAAGAGGAGGTGAGAGAGCTTGAGCAAGAGTTGGGAGGAAACATAGTTGAAGAGGTGTGGAGTACGTGGAAGGAGAAAGTTTTGGCTGCAGCAGAGAAACGAATTGAAAGGAAGAAGATTACAGACAGGTCAGAGGTATGGATATGGAGAGGTTAATTAGTGTTAGGAAAAAGAAATGTAAAAGGTTGAGGGAAGCCAGGAAGAGAGGGGAGAGAGAGGCTACATTAAGACAACTATGGGATCACTATAGCTAGAGAAGCAAGAAAGGAAGTGAAAAAGACTATAAAGACAGAAGAAGGAATTGAGGACAAAAGATAACTATATAGAGCAGGGTGGGACTAGCTGTTTTGGAATGCTTTAAGAGCAAAGAGGAAGGAAAGAAGGATAAAGGGGTGAAAGATGATGAGGGAATGGTGGAAGACGAGGTATTGGAGGCGATGGCAAAACACTGGGAAGAGCTGGAGAGGAAAAAAAGAGGATACCATAGTCACCAGAATTAGAGATGGAGATGTGAGTGGGCATGAGTTGGGTATGTGTGAGGAAGTAAGTAGTAGAGGTGATGAAGTGTTTGAAGAGAGGAAAGGCACCAGGCCTTGATGGAATGTTGGAGGAGTTGCACAAGGAGGATTTAGGAGTTGGAGGAGATGTTTAGACTAGTGTTTGGTGTTAAGAGGAGTTCGTGAAGTAAGGAAGAGGGAGAAGAAAAATTCATATCTGGCTTTCCTGGACATAAGTAATGCATATGGGTGCTGATGTATGGAGGTAGAAGGTTGGTGTAGGTGATGGTGCAGGTGATGCATGTGGTGATGAGGAGTGAGTGCTGCCCAGTGGACTGGAAGAGGAGTTTGCTAGTACCTCTACACAAAGATGGCGATGAGGACCAAGTAAGGAATTATAGGGGGATTGCATTAGGTTGTAGTAGTATGGTGAAGGTGTTTGTAAAAGTATTGGCGAGGAGGTTGGGAGAGTTTGCTGGAGATAAGATTTTGACGGATGCACAAGGAGGATTTAGGAGTTGGAGGAGATGTTTAGACTAGTGGTTGGTGTTAAGAGGAGTTCGTGAAGTAAGGAAGAGGGAGAAGAAAAATTCATATCTGGCTTTCCTGGACATAAGTAATGCATATGGGTGTGTGCTGAGGGAGGGGAGGGACTGTGGCACAAGTTGAGGCAGTATGGAGTAGAGGAGAAACTTGTGAGGTTATGTGTAGGATTGTATAGTGGGGTAGAGTCGACTGTGATATATTGAGTGGAAGGAGGTCAAGGTAGTTCACTGTGGAGAATGGAATTAGACAGGGATGTCCTTTGTCTCCACTTCTTTTCAATGTTTATTGGATGGGAATGGTAGAGGAGTTGGAGAGAGCTGAGCTAGGAGTTAAGGTGGAAGGCTGTTGGTGTGGGGCACTTATGTATGCAGATGATGTATTTCTTTTGGTGGACTCCAGGTTTGGAGTTGCAAGTTATGTTGGATGTGGTACAGGCTTATATGTTAAGGTGGAATATGAAGAAGAAGAGCAAGGTCATGGTAGTAGGGAAGAAGGAAGCAGGAGTGAATTGGAGGATTGGCGAGGAGATATTGGAAGAGGTCAAAGAATTCAAGTACTTTGAATATGGTTAGATATGAAGCTAAGGGGTAATGTTCAGTTAGAGAAGTTGGCAAAGAAGGCAGAAGAGAGGGTTGGGAAGGTGACATGGATGAGTCGAGTGAATAGGCAGGTAGAAATAGACAGAGGAAGGATGGTGTGGGAGCTTCTAGTCAGGCCTAGTATGGAGTATGCAGCCGAAGTGTGGGACAGGAGGACAAAATGCTTGCATGCAGTCATCATTTCCAGTATGATAAAGGCACATAACACAACACACTTCTCTTCTGCCTGTGCAGGATGCAGTTATCATTGTCAAACTGTGTGTGCACAGAGGCCTGCTCATTATTTTGGAAAGCCCTGTGAAATGAAGATTATTCCTTTTACCACAACCTGTCAACTTACTGTCATAACTATTTTCAGGTATATATCAATAATTTATTCATACCTCATCCAGAGTAAACCCACTGGTGTTGAACCATGTTAGCTTCTTTATAAATGTAGTTATCTTTTCTGCATGAGCAGTGCCATTCTCACTTGCCTGTGAGGCTAGTTCTCTTTCTTTTAGCAACAAATTTTGTAAATTGTAAATAAACCTACGGGTCACATCATCTGTTTCATCCACCATAAGAGTGAAGAATTGAACATCCCGAATCTCACTTAAGATGGGCCACAACACTTGCAGGGCCATTAGATGAAACATTTCATTTTGAATCATTGGAGACAGAAAACTATTGATTCTCTTCTCCATCCAGGGAGTTGTTCTTTCATCATCGATACTACGAAGTTGAAGGAGCTGTGTGAAATGGTAGGCCTTGGATGTGCAAGAAAACGAATATTTTGTAAGATTTTCATAGGCATAGCAGGCTTTTCTTCTTGCATCTTCATTGAAAGTAACTCACCAATATTTGGTACTTGAGATGAAATTTAAATAATCAACTCAGCCGCTCTCCAAAAAGTGCAAGTGAAAAACAGCCCCACTCATCATCAGCACTCAAGTGAGGTCGGCCAGGTGCGGCCTGAACCAAGATCACAATCACACGAGTTGAACATTGTAATGGACTTCCAAGTATGGCAGTGTTGTGTTGGCTTATCAGACAAACACACAAACAGACAGACAAAAACAAACACAAATAAACAAATATATAAGTGGACCAGCAGGGAGTCTAGGGTTTAAATTGCAGGAAGATTCAGAGTCACCATTCAATATAAGCTTCCATCATCAATGTCAATCACTTGCTTTTGCAAAAATTGCCTCATACTTGGAACTATAGAGTTTGGATCACAATGATGACAAAATGTCTTAATGGAGCCACTGTGATGCCATAGAAATTAAAGAAGATTTCATCTAAGATCCATCTGTATTGGCACTTTTGTGCCATTATAATTCAGAAAAAGCTTTGTCATGTTCTACTAAAGGGATGTATACATACGTGCATAATTATGTTACATACATTAATGAATTTGCGCCATGCGTTATCACATGGCTTGTCAAAGAGGTTTATGATATGTAATAGTTTGGGATATAGCTATACACATATATACACACACATATAATTATAGAGAGAGAAAGACTGTTTCAATAACACTGGAAATTGAAAACAACCACCTTGCTTTCCTTTTGTTAATCTGACCACAGCGACAATGTGACAAGGCGTTGTCTTAATTTGTGCACATCTGTTTGTGTGTGCATGTTTTTTTACCTCAAAACTTGACAAGTCTTTACCAAACTTGGTAGGCAGATTAATTTATTTTTGTCCTTGTCTCACTCTATACCTTTAACTACACTCACTCCACATTAGTGGGGACAAGGAGGCTTGGCCAAGCATCAGAATCATTTCCAAAGCTTCCCAACATCGTCTATATTCCTTGAATTCTCTTACACCAACACCTTTACCATTCACCAGCTGTTCCTGCAACATTAGCATAGAACAAAAAAACACACCTCAATCCACATTGGCAGTACCTGAGGTGGCGGGGGGAAAAAAATCATGGATGCAGCTTAAAAAGAAAGCGGAAGGGAGATAAAATAAACCAAGGGGGATAAAATAAACCAAGGGGGATAAAATAAACTGGGGGATAAAATAAACCAAGGGGGATAAAATAAACTGGGGGATAAAATAAACCAAGGGGGATAAAATAATCCAAGGGGGATAAAATAAACCAAAAAACTGGGGGATAAAATAAATCAAGGGGGATAAAATAAACTGGGGGATAAAATAAACCAAGGGGGATAAAATAAACCAAGGGGAATAAAATAAACCAAGGGGGATAAAATAAACCAAGGGGGATATAATAAACCAAGGGGGATAAAATAAACCAAGGAGGATAAAATAACCCAAGGGGGATAAAATAAACCAAGGGGGATAAAATAAACCAAGGGGGATAAAATAAACCAAGGGGGATAAAATAAACCAAGGGGGATAAAATAAACCAAGGGGGATATCTACAACTCAAGGCAAGATATTCTGGTATAAGGTAACCTATGAAAACCACCCGGCATTGCTTCAGGTACAGGATTGTGCCTTGCTCATCTAGACTGGGTATGCATCTCCTGATGCATAGTCACGGCCATGGAAGTGGAGCATTTATAGACACTTTTTTATCTAGTTCCACAGAATAATCAATGCACATTTGTGGTTGATGCAATCTCCAGAAGTACCCAATAGTACTGATCTTATCAGGCAACCACAATGGCCATCCATCTATGGTAAGTGGTATATGTGTTGTGGCTCTGCACAACTCTCGAGTCAGCGTACAAGAGTGCTGCAGTGGGTGTAGGTGTTGATGAAAGCCCTTGATTTGTAGGTTTTAATGGTGGCCTTTTTGGAGGTGCTACAACTGGTATCATTGCAGTGTAACAAGACCACTCAAGCCAGGTGGCATAGTCCTTCCACTACTCACTGATGTCTGCTCCTGGATGATCCAACCACTCTGGATGAGTAGAGAAGAGTAATACCTACATCCTAGAAAAATACTGCTTTTTCATGGATGCTTGCAATATGAAAGATAAATAGCTGCATCACTGGCTGAACTATTTATATAGCTGGAAATAGTAACTTGGATAGCCACCTCCTTTCAAGCATGTTCTTTCATCATGAGGTTTTTATAGCCTTTGGCAGAGAACACCAGATGTTGGGAAAAGTCCTCACCACTTTAATTCGAGACATCATTAAGAAAGTGCAAAAATCAACACATGATATGTTTTTGGAGTTTGTTGAATCAAATCCTACTCTAGCATTTCGTATCTGTTCTGTTCCATCAGATCAATTATCTGTTGCATTATCTGTTCACAATATCAGTGCAATGTCCAATAACACACTACATGCAACGAATTGCGTCATATTGTGAACTGACCTTAAGATGACTGCATAAGCACATAAGGCAAGTAACTAAACTCATCCACATTTTTACGGGTGGTAAATGTATGGTGCATAGATAGATAGATAGATAGATAGATAGATACAAGCATACATAGATATGCCATGAGTAATACCAAGGTTATCCATCCAACTCCCAACTAAGGGCTTGCTTTACTCGCCACTAATAATATTATATTAGTGTGTATAGGGGAGGTGGTTTTGGAGGGCTTGTTGGGGTTGTAGTGCGGGGTATCTAGCTAATCGACGAAGACGAGAGACACAAACTACTAGTTAAGCAAAACTTCTAAAATACATCTGGTAAAGTGTATATCAAAACACGTGACTATGACCATCAATCAGAATGACGTAAGTAACAATATGACATAAGTTATAAGTTATGTTTGAGACATGTTACTAATTAATCAATCAGTAGCTCCACTACAATACTCCCCCACCAGTGACTGACCACGATTGTCTATTGGAAACGTAGAGGGAGATTCACTGGGCGACCACAGCGTGTGGTATGAGTCGTTGGGTGTGATGCAGGTAGAAGAGTGGCCGGAACGGATGAAGTTTGTAACCTCTCAGGTGTAGGCACAAAGGTTGGTGCTGTTGACGAGAGTCTTGTGGGCCTTGGTGGCCCAGCTAGCTTGGAGTCACTGTCAAACAGATAAGCTGGCTTAAAGCGATCGATAGATACCTTGTCGACTCGTCCATTAAGGTACTTATCCACCCGAGAAAGCACACGAAAAGGCCCATCATAGGGTCTACGAAGAGGAGTACGGTGGGCATCATGTCGAATGAACACATGTGTACTAGCTCGAAGCTGATCTGGAACGAATGTGCGAGAGCTACTATGAGCTGAGGTTGCGGTTGGTTTCATTCTGGCCATTCAGGCTTTGAGCTGTCCAGCAAACGAGGTTGGGTCAATATTTGTTGACGAAGGTTCAAAACATTCTCCTGGAAGACGGAGGTTGGTTCCGTAGACTAGTTCAGCTGCTGAACAGGCGAGATCCTCTTTAACGGAGGCTCAGATACCTAGAAGAACCACTGGAAGTTCGTCCACCCAAGCAGCCGAGGATAGTCTAGCTCGGAGAGAAGCCTTCAGTTGTCGGTGCATTCTCTCGGCCAGCCCATTGGTTTGTGGGTGATATACTGTGGTAAGGGTTTTAGTGATACCCAGTAGAGAGAGAACTGCAGACCATAGCTCAGAGGTGAACTGTCGGCCTCGATCTGATGTGATGGTAGCTGGAACTCCAAAACGGGAAATCCAACCACTGAGCAGAGAATGGGCACAAGATTCAGCTGTCATATCTGCCATTGGAATTGCTTCGGGCCATCTTGTGAAGCGATCGACCATCGTGAACAGATACATTGAACCCCGAGATGGTGGGAGTGGACCAACAATGTCAACATGAACATGCTCAAATCTGGAGGATGGAACATCGAACTGCTGTAGTGGGCTTACTGTATGGCGGTGTACTTTAGACTGTTGACAAGGAATGCAAGTTTTAGCCCAGTGCGTGACATCTCGGTGTAGCCCATGCCACACAAATCGGCTGGAGACCAAGCGGTTAGTAGCCTTTATGCCTGGGTGAGAAAGCTCATGGAGAGAATCAAAGATGAGACGACGAAATGAAGTTGGGACGATTGGTCGAGGATATCCCATGGATATGTCACAGAGCAGAGGATGGGCCAAATCCTGAAGAGCAATCTCTTGAAGTTGCAAGGATGTAGTAGAAGACTTCAAAGCTTGAGTTTCTTCATCGGTTTGCTGCACCAGAGCCATGGTCTGGAAGTCGACAATTGCAGTCGCCATTGTGTCGAGAGCATACAAAGACGTGCACAGAGGAGGGTCTGGTAGGACTATGCCAGGCTGGACTTGATCAATTCTAATGCGTGAGAGTGCATCTGCTACCACATTGCTTTTACCTTGGATATGACGGATGTCTGATGTGAACTCTGATATATACGAGAGATGTCGAATCTGGCGTGGGGACCACTTATCAGACTTGCTAGCAAGAGCAAATGTGATTGGTTTGTGGTCGGTATACACATGAAACTGCCGACCTTCAATAAAATGACGAAAATGACGTATGGCGAGATAGATAGCCAAGAGTTCCCGATCAAAAGCAGAATAACGTGTTTCCGGGTCCCGCAGCTTGCGTGAAAAAAAAGAAATCAGTGTCCAAGCATCATCCAAGAACTGTTCTAGCACCCCTCTAACGGCTAAATTGGAGGCGTCCACCATAATACGTGTTGGTGCATTGTAAGCTGGGTGAGCGAGAATACTTACAACTGCTAGAACCTCTTTACATCGAGTGAAAGCTGCCATGCACTGCTCAGTCCAATTGAAGGACTTTGGATTCCCCTTTAACAATTCGTGTAGACGGTGAAGGATATGTGCACAATGGGGTATAAATCTGTGGTAGTAATTAACAAATCCTAAGAACTCACGCAGCTGTGTTGGGTCAGTTGGTAGAGGGAAATCCTTAACAACTTGAACGCGTTCGGGTAATGGACGAATGCCACAAGCATCAACTTGATGACCGAGGAACTGAAGGGTTTGCCTCCCAAACTCGCACTTCTAAGGGTTGATAATGAGGCCATGCTTATCCAGTCGGGACAATACAGCTCTCAAATGTGAGTCATGTTGTTCCTGTGATGAGCTGGCAATGAGGAGATCATCGAGGTAGATGTACACAAACTCCAGGCCTCGGCAGACTTCATCCATAAAACGTTGGAAAGATTGGGCTGCATTGGTAAGGCCAAAGGGCATGCGAGTGAACTCGAACATACCGAAAGGGGTAATGATAGCAGTCTTTGGGATGTCACTCTCGTGCACTGGGATCTGATGGTATGCTCGCACAAGATCAATTTTAGAAAAGATGGTCTTACCCCTAAGTTGAGCCCCAAAATCTTGAATATGGGGGATGGGATAGCGATCTGGTATTGTAGCCTTGTTGAGTGCGCGGTAGTCCCCGCACGGGCGCCAGTCTCCTGACTCCTTTGGAACCATAATATGTATGGGAGATGCCCATGTACTTGCTGAAGGTCGAATAATACCCAACTTAAGCATGTGGTCAAATTCCTTCTTGGCAGTGATAAACTTGTCTGGCGCAAGTCGACGAGCTCTTGTGAAAACAGGTGGACCTTTAGTCTCTATGAAGTGCTTCACGCCGTGAGCTGATTCCGTATTTGAGAACTCCGGGATAGTGATGGATGGAAACTCTTCAAGAAGGGTCCTATATCGAGATGCAGGTCAGAGTACGTTGAGGCCACATGTAGCGTGGTCAGATGCAAATGTGGAAACACTGTTGAACGTTTTACCATCTATGAGACGACCGTGCTTGAGATCGATGAGGAGGCGAAAATGATGGAAGAAAGCAGCACCAATTATCGGGTAACTGACATCGGCAATAACAAACAACCACTCGAACTTAGATTTAAAGCCTAAATCCAGCGTAATTGTACATGATCCAAAAGTGATGATAGAGGTACCATTAGCAGCTATTAGGATGGGCCCATTTTTGTCTGGCCGCTGCTTGTGGTGGGAGACTGGAACTACAGATATTTGGGCACCAGAATCGATTAAGTAACGATAGCCAGAGGAACGTTCGGTGATGAAAAGGAGACGACTGTGATTCCCCGGAGCACTGGTCGCCATCAGTGGCCGGGGGAAGCGTTTCCCGAAAATCTACAGGGAAGACGGCATTTCTGGGCTTGATCTCCAAACTTGGCATGATACAAACACAAGGGAGTGGGTGCAGGTATTCCAGATGAAGTTCCTGATGGGACTGGTCCTACACGGGGTCCCCTCTGCTTCAGCTGTGCAACCTCAGCCCGAAGAGATGCAATTTCACCCTCGAGTGTTTGTGTGCGGGTTACTGCTTTTGAACCTGAGCCAGGGGTTAGTGAGAATTCCTCTGATTGCCTCACTGAAAGGATTGTCGTGTCCTGCTTAGCAATTGAACAGAGTGTGTCTGCCTTCTCTGCTAGTGTGGAGAGACTGGGACTATCCAACATTTGGAGGCTGAGGCATACTGGTAATGGCATGCAGCGCAGAAATAGATCCCGCATCATTGGATCACGGTCGATATCCTGTTTGACTAGCTGTTCCATCTTGCGTAACAGATCAGATGGCCTGAGGTCTCCAAGTGGTTGGAGTTCCCAGAGCTTCTGAAGTCTGACTGACTCTGTAAGAGAGGTGCGGAGCACGAGCTTCTTCTTAAGTTCGTCGTAGGAGCTTCGTCGGGAATTCTCTGTATGCAATCGAACACTTTTTTGGCGATTTCAGGTGGTAGTCCAGCCACGACGTACTGGTACTTGGTGAGCTGTAGGGTGATGTTTTTGGAGCGTACTGGGCCTCAATCTGTAGGAACCAAAGCTCTGGGTTCGCTGACCAAAACGGAGGAAGTTTTAGAGAGAGGGCGTTCACGGCCATGGCGTGTGCGTGTTTCACGTTTGAATGATCACGTCAGGGTCACCAATGTAGTGCGGGGTATCTCGCTAATCGACGAAGACGAGAGACACAAACTACTAGTCTTTAGCAAAACTTCTTAAATACATCTGGTAAAGTGTATATCAAAACACGTGACTATGACCATCAATCAGAATGACGTAAGTAGCAATATGACATAAGTTATAAGTTATGTTTGAGACATGTTACTAATTAATCAATCAGTAGGTCCACTACAGGGTTTATTAGGATCTTAGTTTGTAGTTTGTCCTATTTTGGGTTGCTATTAAACTGTGCAGACTTTCTCACACTAGCACAGCATGCAGGCAGTCTCGTCGCCATCCCTTAATTAAGCCCACATTATTTAGGGCGGGTGAACTGTTCACACATTTTTTACTGGATGGTGAACATACGGTGCGTAGATAAGTTAAAACCAAAAATGGATTGACTGGTCAAAAAATGACAAGTATATAGACAACAAAGATTTACATGATCCTGAACTACAAACACAATACAGATTTAGTATTGGTCATCATTATATCAATAGGTAAAGGGTCCTTTAAATGTTGTGTCAGTGAAACCTCTGACAGGTAGTTTCCTGGGTCCTGCAAACCACAAGATGAATGGGGAGAACGTGGCAAACCACACCAATGCAGAGAACGTGGCAAACCACATGGATGCAGAGAACGTGGCAAACCTCACAGATGCAGCGAACGTGGCAAACCACACGGATGCAGAGAACGTGCCAAACCACACCAATGCAGAGAACGTGGGAAGATATCAACGATCGCGAGTTCGACCATTTTGCTGTCAACGACTCTTATTGTGTGTCTGTTGGAGATGTCTCGACCGGGAGAAGACCGCCGGTTGCGGAGCGATGATACACTAGAGACCCCTGAACGTCAACAACAAGGGAAACTGGACAGATTCATGGATCGTTGGGTGGAGATGGAACGGACCAAAGCTGAGAGAGTGGAAGAGCAAAGGCAGGAGGACCAGAGGCATGCAGCTGAACTGGAAGAGCAAAGGCAGGAGGGCCGGAGGCATGCAGCTGAACAACAAGATAGATGGATCCAAGTGCTGATTGAAGCCACCAGACCCCCTATACCTGCCCCAGTAATAGTTGCCCCTCCCAGGCTGACCATGCAGAAGTTTGTCGAAAAGGTGGACGACATGGGTGATTACCTGGAAACATTTGAAGTGACAGCGAAGGTTGGAGAGTGGCCTAGAGCACAATGGAGTGCCCACCTAAGAAGCTCATTGTCAGGACAAGGTCTGACCGCCGTGTCGAACCTATCTTCTCTAGACCAATTAAACTATGAAGTAGTCAAACGGACCCTCCTGGCGACTTACCACATCTCTGCAGACACTTATCGGAAGAAGACATTCGAATATCCTTTCGACTCCAGCAATTCCGACCTCTGGTTCAGTAAGTACCGACAATCTTTCACTCAATGGATTGAATCGACGGGAAAGACAGCATTTAATGCTGTCTTGTATGAACTGGCCTTGAGAAAATTACCTAGATGGTTAGAGGTCCAAATGAGGAATTTGCAACCAGAGACATTCGAAGACCTTGCAGAAGCTGTGTCGAGGTATCTTGGGAACCAGCGAAGAGAAGTAGATCCGAGGAGACCTGAACGAAGGGAACGTTCCAGCCCGGCCCAGCAACATACCAACAAGTCGAGACCTATGGAAGAGAGAAGCAGTAAGTGGAAAGCCGAAGACCCTAAACAGATCGAGTGTTTCAGATGTGGACAGAAGGGCCATATCAAGAGAGATTGTCGCATCAAGCTGGAGGAAGCAAACCTTGTACGCATACAAGAACACTTGCCCAAGTGGACAAGATCAGTCAAGGTCAATGGGAGTCCCGTCCTTGGTCTGATCGATACAGGCTGTACAAAGTCGGTTGTGCACCCCAGATGGATCAACCCAAAGGATTATTTGTCGTGGAAGTTCCCCTATCACACTGCCAGCTCAAGGAAAGTGCTTTTCCCAGCCGCAAAGATCACATTGACTGTGGAAGGAAAGGACCACGACATGGCTGTGGGAGTATCAGAGCACATCACAGTGGATATGTTAATGGGACACGATGTTCCCCATTTAAAAAAAATTCTGAAGGAAGCACTAAGGGAGAAAGACTCGATTTCACCAACCCTCGACGTAACCAAATCATGTATGGTGACGACACATGCCCAGGAGCAAGCAAAGAGCGAGCTTGCAGCACAAGAACAGCTGGAACAAGAGCGAGACCAGCCAGTCACACATACATTAGACCCGGTTGACATTGTAAGTAAAGCGGAAGATGACCCAGAAGTGACTTCAGATGACCAAAGGATGGATTCTAGTGACATGAATCCGGAACTACTCGAGCCAAATGAGATAGGAGCAGAACAAGAACCAGATGACCCAGATCCTACACGTGACATCACGAATGAAGAGCAAAACGTTTTCGAGACCATTTCAGCAGAGCAGCTGAAGCTGGCCCAACAGACGGACTCCACGTTGGAGAGGATTCGTGAAAAGGCAAGCGAGGAGAACAGCCCCTACTTTTGGAAGGATGGGATTCTGCTTCGGAAACCGTACCAGGACCAGGGGAAGGATCTGGTGGTTGTCCCGCAGTTGGCTCGGACCAAAGTGATGCAGTTAGGGCACAACTCAATGGTGGCTGGACACTTCGGTCCAGAGAGAACATTGGAGGCGATTCGTCGGAGGATGGATTGGCCTGGCCTGGCAAGAGACGTAAGGGAATTATGTATGTCTTGTCCTGTGTGTCAGAAAGCAAAACCAGGTGTGTTAGCCAAAGCACCTTTACACCCCTTACCCATTTTCACCGAGCCTTTCCAACGCATAGCGATGGACATTTTTGGCCCTTTGAAGAAGTCTAAATCCGGTAACAAATATATCTTGGTTGCCATGGATTACACCACAAAGTGGCCAGAAGCCTATGCCTTGAGAAACAGCACTGCTGAAACTGTGGTGAATTGCCTAATAGATCTGACAGCCAGGGTAGGAGTTCCACAGGAGCTCTTAACAGATAATGGGACAAATTTTCTGTCGAAATTAGTTAACAATTTTGTGAGACTACGGGGGTACACCAGATTAGGACTTCCCCATACCACCCAGAAATGGACGGTATGGTGGAATGTTCCCTTAAAAGGCTTTTACGAAAACTGACACAAAGCAGCAAGGTTGAGTGGGATAAGTGCTTGCCTTTCATCATGTGGGCTTACCGTGGTAGTGTGCATGCCACGACAGGGTTTTCCCCTTATAAGTTACTGTTTGGCAGAGACATGAGAATGCCTATAGATGAACTTGTGAGATTCTGGAAAGGGAAGGAAGACCAGTGTGAGACAGATGTGACCGAGTACATTGAGGTCATGAGGTCTAACATAGAAGTTGTAAGAGACATTGCTCGAGAGAATGAGGAGAGAGAAAAGAAAAAGCAGAAGTTCCACCATGATAAGAGGGTAGTGGAAAGAAACTTTGAAGTGGGTGATTTTGTTCTAGTGTTTAGACCAACCCAAAAGAACAAATTACTCAATGAGGCAGGGGCCTTTTGCAGTTACCAAAAAAATCACAGAAGTGACGTACCAGATAGATACTGGAGCCTGTAGGAAGCGTCACAAGACGTTCCACGTAAATGCTATGAAGCTTTGGACTTCACCAGCCCCTGCAGTCTTCCTGACAGAGGAACAGGAAATAGACGACCCATTCGAGTTGAATGAGGTAGAAAAGTTACACACACTCTCTCTCTCACAAACAAGCCACAGAGCTGGTACAGCAAACACCATTGCTGATGGATTGTCTCGTGGACCAGGGCTCACGATCAAAGGAAAAGGGAATGTCGGTGAAACCTCTGACAGGTAGTTTCCTGGCTCCTGCAAACCACAAGATGAATGGGGAGAACGTGGAAAACCACACCAATGCAGAGAACGTGGCAAACCACACGGATGCAGAGAACGTGGCAAACCTCACAGATGCAGAGAACGTGGCAAACCACACGGATGCAGAGAACGTGCCAAACCACACCAATGCAGAGAACGTGGGAAGATATCAACGATCGCGAGTTCGACCTCGGGAGGAGAACACAGATGACGAAACTCTTGCGAGGATTCGGGAGCAAGCTCTTGATAGGTTGCCACGAAGTCACCTTGGAGACAAGTGACGTAAAACTGAACAAGTAGCTCGTAATTATAAAAGGACTGAACTTTGTATACTATTGAGAGAGGGCGTTAAAAAGCGAGAGTTGTCTTTATTGAGTATGAATTGTTATTGAGTAAGAGCACTTGATTGATTCGTTATCCTTGGGATATAATTATTAGCACTAGACTCTTGCTAATCAGCGACACGGCAAAGGGTGCTGTGTTTGTTGTTTGGTCTGAAGAGAGGTTCTAGCCAGGGAGGTTAGAAGAGGTTCAGGCGTCGGACCGGGAACTTGGATCTGGCAAGAGCAAAGCGCGTCTTGGCCAGAAAGAAGTTTCGGTTACATGTTGGTTGAATCAAATTCGGTTTCATTTCTTTTTTTGTGACTACAAATAAAAACATTTTTTTGTCTGTTTTCTATTGTTATAGTCAAGCAGCCACTTATAAGAAGTTACTCAGTGTAACACCAGAACTAACTATAGATATGCTTTAGATAGACACATGAATTATAAGCGGTTACCTGGTTTTGTTGAAGGTAACTTCTGAGGAAAACAACCGATTACTTCTTTGTAAGAAAAAGTGAAGTTGTTGGTGACTCAGCTAGGTTCTATTGTTGCAAGGAATGAGGAAACCAACTGCATTAGTCACCTGTTCTTGTTAGCTGTTACCTATTGTCATAAAAGTAAGCTTCTGAAGAAACCACATGCATTATAGGTATATAGTCACCTGGTCTTGAAGGTCTGAGGTGTTACCTATTGTCACAAGAGTAAGCTTCTGAGGAAACAACTGATACACATGCATTATAGGTATATAGTCACCTGGTCTTGTTGAAGGTCTGAGCTGTTACCTATTGTCACAAGAGTAAGCTTCTGAGGAAACCAACTTATGCACATGCATTATAGGTATAATATAGTCACCTGGTCTTGTTGAAGGTCTGAGCTGTTACCTATTGTCACAAGAGTAAGCTTCTGAGGAAACAACTGATACACATGCATTATAGGTATATAGTTAGTTACCAGTTTTTGTTGAAGATTTGTTTATTAAGTTTTGTCACAAGACTAAAGTGCTCACAAAACATTCATGGAACTAAAATAAATGTAACACAAATAAAGTCTAATAGTATATACCTGGTCTGAAACCAGTCAGGCCAATGACGATTCCGATTTGGATATGGTTCTCTCAATTCCTGCGTGTCCTTAGAAGGACAGCATACTGAGAATAATGGCAGCAAAAGGGAAGCATATAAATTAGGCAGTCCTATATACTGTCCTGGAACATCAGAGCTATTAACCTTGCACTGTTTCCTCAATATCTGATGTAATTACTGGCCACCACACATATATATGTATGAGCAAGACCCTTCATTTGGGCAATTCCTGGCTGTCCTTAGAAGGACAGCAAACTGAGAATAAAGACAGCAAAAGGGAAGCATATAAATTAGGCAGTCCTATATACTGTCCTGGAACATCAGAGCTATATATAACTGCTTTACTCTAATCACATCTATACATACAAAATGCATTTGGTTTACTATAAAATCACTAATCATTCTTACCAGGCAGAATGAGCAGCAATAATTAGAATCTATTATAATATCACCTTCCTAATAATCAACTTCAAATTGTATTCACTCGATGTTTGAACTTGATGCTCTAGCCTTCATTAGGTATATACCAGTAGCTAGCTATCCACTACGTGCTATACACAAAATAAATAAATAAATACATAAATAAATAATATTAAATAAACAAACAAATAAATATATAAACCAATAAAAAATAGAATATTAATAAGAAAATAAAAATGATAATGATTAACAATATTATTAATAATAATAACAACACCACTACCAACAACAACAATAATACAACAACAATAATAATATAATAATTATAATAATAATATATAATAATAATAATAATAATAATTAAAAAAAATTTTTTTTTAATTTTTTTAATTTTTTATGCCAAATAACTACCAATAAAGAACTAGCTAGCTAATTTAAGTAAGAAATAGTCATCACTAGTATACTGACTAGTGCCTAACACCGCTGCAGTGTTCCCACGCTGAATTGCAATGGAAATTCTCTGGAGGAGAAAATGATGGGAACGAGGTCATTTGTGAGGCTGAATCTTGCTATTTCCATTTGATGCCCACCTCCGCATGGAAGGTTGTATCGGTGTTTCCAACGATGTGCGAAGCCAGGATGTCAGCTCCAGAGTCAGCCAATCTACTACACAGTCCACCACCTCCTCCTCATCTCGGGCTATATGTCCAGTTTGCAAGAGATCCATACATGTGACTCAGTGTGGGGTTTTCAAGGTTCATGGTCGAATTGGCTGCCGCTGTCCAGGCTCCCGATCTTTTCCCATACTTGAGGACAGGTCATGTCAGGTTTCTAGTGGTGATGAGATGTCTTCCCAGGCTTCTCAGAGTGATTCTCGTTTGTTTGGCCTTCCAAACCCTTCTGTTAAGCTTCTTAGGAGACTGCCACGTGCTTCTAGAAATTTTGCAGCTTCTAAGTTTGCTGTTATTCTTGATGAAGTTTCCTCTATTTCCTCCATTAATGATGTTGGCAAATGGGATCGCCTTTTTAATTTCCCGTCTCGGTGTTTCAGAGTCCCAGGGGAAGATGGGTGCCTTAAAAGCCTTGCTTCTCACATCAACTCATTAATCCAGTCCGAACCCAATCTCTCACTTACTTCGGATCCTCGGCCCTGTACATCCATTTTTCGTTCTACTCAACATGACCCCTTACAATATCTGGCTAAGAGGGTTGCTTCTAAGCTTAATGATGGAGATTTTAGAGGGGCAGTCCGTATTGCAAGCTCAGATGATTCCTTGGCTGATTTCAATGAAAGCACTCTGAAGTCCTTGCGAGATAAGCATCCTCCACCTCATCCAAATTCGGTCATCCCCCCAGCTCCAATTTTATGTGATGATGTTCCACCTTTTGAAGTTTCACCTTCAGTAGTGGCTAAGGCCATTCGCTCTTTTCCTTGTGGATCTGCTGGAGGACCAGATGGTTTACGTCCTCAACATCTTAAGGATATGATCAGCAAGTCTGCAGGTGATGGGGGTCCCTTACTTCTTGCATCCCTCACTGTTTTCATCAACATGGTGCTGTTGGGGAAAACTCCAACCTTTGTTCGCCCTTTCTTCTTTGGGGCTTCTCTTGTAGCCTTGAACAAGAAGGATGGAGGTGTGCGTCCCATAGCCATTGGGTGCACGCTTAGACGTCTGGTAGCGAAATGTGCATGCTGTCAAGTGAGGCAGTCTATGAGTGCTCTTCTAGCTCCTCTTCAATTGGGTTTCGGG